>OY740822.1:2791964-3030397 GCA_963514005.1 Raja brachyura | reverse complement strand
TCTATAACTCTATAACTCTATAACACTATAACTCTATAACTCTATAACTATAACACTATAACTCTATAACTATAACACTATAACTCTATAACTCTATAACTCTATAACTATAACACTATAACTCTATAACTCTATAACACTATAACACTATAACTCTATAACTCTATAACTCTATAACTCTATAACTATAACACTATAACTCTATAACTCTATAACTCTATAACTCTATAACTCTATAACTATAACTCTATAACTCTATAACTCTATAACTCTATAACTCTATAACTCTATAACTCTATAACACTATAACTCTATAACTCTATAACTCTATAACACTATAACACTATAACTCTATAACTCTATAACTCTATAACTCTATAACTCTATAACACTATAACTCTATAACTATAACACTATAACTCTATAACTCTATAACTCTATAACTCTATAACACTATAACTCTATAACTCTATAACTCTATAACACTATAACTCTATAACTCTATAACTATAACTCTATAACTCTATAACTATAACTCTATAACACTATAACTCTATAACTCTATAACTATAACTCTATAACTCTATAACTCTATAACTCTATAACTCTATAACTCCAGAACTATAACTCTATAACACTATAACTCTATAACTCTATAACTCTATAACACTATAACTCTATAACTATAACTCTATAACTATAACACTATAACTCTATAACTCTATAACTATAACTCTATAACTCTATAACTCTATAAACTCTATAACTATAACTCTATAACTATAACTCTATAACTCTATAACTCTATAACACTATAACTCTATAACTCTATAACTCTATAACTATAACACTATAACTCTATAACTATATAACACTATAACTCTATAACTCTATAACTCTATAACTATAACTCTATAACTCTATAACTCTATAACACTATAACTCTATAACTCTATAACTCTATAACTATAACACTATAACTCTATAACTCTATAACTCTATAACTATTAACTCTATAACTATAACTCTATAACTCTATAACTCTATAACACTATAACTCTATAACTCTATAACTCTATAACTATAACTCTATAACTATAAACACTATAACTCTATAACTCTATAAACTATAACTCTATAACTCTATAACTCTATAACTCTATAACTCCAGAACTATAACTCTATAACACTATAACTCTATAACTCTATAACTCTATAACTATAAACTCTATAACTCTATAACTCTATAACACTATAACTCTATAACTCTATAACTATAACTCTATAACTCTATAACTCTATAACTCTATAACTCTATAACTCTATAACACTATAACTCTATAACTCTATAACTCTATAACTATACACTATAACTCTATAACTCTATAACTCTATAACTCATAACTCTATAACTCTATAACACTATAACTCTATAACTCTATAACTATAACTCTATAACACTATAACTAATAACACTATAACTCTATACACTATAACTCTATAACTCTATAACTATAACTCTATAACTCTATAACACTATAACACTATAACTCTATAACTATAACTCTATAACACTATAACTACTATAACTCTATAACTCTATAACTCTATAACTATAAACTCTATAACTCTATAACTCTATAACTCTATAACTCTATAACTCTATAACTCTATAACTATAACTCTATAACTCTATAACTCTATAACACTATAACACTATAACTCTATAACTATAACTCTATAACTCTATAACTCTATAACTCTATAACCTATAACTCTATAACTCTATAACTCTATACACTATAACTCTATAACTCTATAACACTATAACACTATAACTCTATAACTATAACTCTATAAACACTATAACTCTATAACTCTATAACTATAACTCTATAACTATAACTCTATAACTCTATAACTATAACTCTATAACTCTATAACTCTATAACTCTATAACTATAACACTATAACTCTATAACTCTATAACACTATACACTATAACTCTATAACTATAACTCTATAACACTATAACTCTATAACTCTATAACTATAACTCTATAACTCTATAACTCTATAACTCTATAACTATAACTCTATAACACTATAACACTATAACTCTATAACTATAACTCTATAACTCTATAACTCTATAACTCTATAACTATAACTCTATAACTATAACTCTATAACACTATAACACTATAACTCTATAACTCTATAACTCTATAACTCTATAACTATAACTCTATACACTATAACTCTATAACTCTATAACTATAACACTATAACTCTTAACTCTATAACTCTATAACTCTATAACTATAACTCTATAACACTATAACTCTATAACTATAACACTATAACTCTATAACTCTATAACTCTATAACTATAACACTATAACTCTATAACTCTATAACTCTATAACTCTATAACTATAACTCTATAACTCTATAACTCTATAACTATAACTCTATAACACTATAACTCTATAACTCTATAACTATAACTCTATAACTATAACTCTATAACTCTATAACTATAACACTATAACTCTATAACTCTATAACTAATAACACTATAACTCTATAACTCTATAACTATAACTCTATAACACTATAACTCTATAACTCTATAACTATAACTCTATAACTATAACTCTATAACTCTATAACTATAACACTATAACTCTATAACTCTATAACTATAACACTATAACTCTATAACTCTATAACTCTATAACTATAACTCTATAACTCTATAACTCTATAACTATAACACTTAACTCTATAACTCTATAACTATAACTCTATAACACTATAACTCTATAACTCTATAACTATAACTCTATAACTATAACTCTATAACTCTATAACTATAACACTATAACTCTATAACTCTATAACTATAACACTATAACTCTATAACTCTATAACTCTATAACCTATAACTCTATAACTCTATAACTCTATAACTATAACTCTATAAACTATAACTCTATAACACTATAACTCTATAACTCTATAACACTATAACTATAACACTATAACTCTATAACACTATAACACTATAACACTATAACACTATAACTCTATAACACTATAACTCAATAACACTATAACACTATAACTCTATAACTATAAACTCTATAACACTATAACACTATAACACTATAACACTATAACTCTATAACACTATAACACTATAAACACTATAACACTATAACTCTATAACTATAACACTATAACACTATAACTCTATAACTCTATAACACTATAACACTATAAACTCTATAACACTATAACTCTATAACACTATAACACTATAACTCTATAACTATAACTCTATAACACTATAACACTATAACACTATAACACTATAACTCTATAACTCTATAACACTATAACACTATAACTCTATAACACTATAACACTATAACACTATAACACTATAACTCTATAACACTATAACTCTATAACACTATAACTATAACACTATAACACTATAACTCTATAACACTATAACACTATAACTCTATAACTATAACTCTATAACACTATAACACTATAACACTATAACTCTATAACACTATAACTCTATAACACTATAACACTATAACACTATAACACTATAACACTATAACACTATAACACTATAACACTATAACACTATAACTCTATAACACTATAACTCTATAACACTATAACACTATAACACTATAACACTATAACACTATAACACTATAACACTATAACACTATACTAACACTATAACTCTATAACACTATAACACTATAACACTATAACACTATAACTCTATAACACTATAACACTATAACACTATAACACTATAACTCTATAACACTATAACTCTATAACACTATAACACTATAACACTATTACACTATAACACTATAACTCTATAACTCTATAACACTATAACACTATAACTCTATAACTCTATAACACTATAACTCTATAACACTATAACACTATAACACTATAACACTATACACTATAACACTATAACTCTATAACACTATAACACTATAACACTATAACACTATAACACTATAACACTATAACTCTATAACACTATAACACTATAACACTATAACACTATAACACTATAACTCTATAACACTATAACACTATAACACTATAACTCTATAACTCTATAACACTATAACTCTATAACACTATAACACTATAACACTATAACACTATAACACTATAACTCTATAACTCTATAACACTATAACTATAACACTATAACTCTATAACTCTATAACTCTATAACACTATAACACTATAACTATAACACTATAACTCTATAACTCTATAACACTATAACTCTATAACTCTATAACACTATAACACTATAACACTATAACACTATAACACTATAACTCTATAACACTATAACTCTATAACACTATAACACTATAACACTATAACACTATAACACTATAACACTATAACTCTATAACTCTATAACACTATAACACTATAACTATAACACTATAACTCTATAACTCTATAACACTATAACACTATAACACTATAACACTATAACACTATAACACTATAACACTATAACTCTATAACTCTATAACACTATAACACTATAACTATAACACTATAACTCTATAACACTATAACACTATAACTCTATAACACTATAACACTATAACACTATAACACTATAACACTATAACTCTATAACTCTATAACTATAACACTATAACTCTATAACTCTATAACACTATAACACTATAACACTATAACACTATAACTCTATAACTCTATAACACTATAACTATAACACTATAACTCTATAACACTATAACTCTATAACACTATAACTCTATAACACTATAACACTATAACACTATAACTCTATAACTCTATAACTCTATAACTCTATAACTCTATACTATAACACTATAACACTATAACTCTATAACTATAACACTATAACTCTATAACACTATAACTCTATAACTCTATAACACTATAACTCTATAACTCTATAACACTATAACTCTATAACACTATAACACTATAACTCTATAACACTATAACACTATAACTATACACTATAACACTATAACTCTATAACACTATAACTCTAAAACTATAACTCTATAACTCTATAACTCCTATAACTCTATAACACTATAACACTATAACACTATAACCACTATAACTCTATAACACTATAACTCTATAACTCTATAACACTTAACACTATAACACTATAACACTATAACTATAACACTATAACCTACACTATAACTCTATAACTCTATAACACTATAACTCTATAACACTATAACACTATAACTATACACTATAACACTAGTAACACTATAACACTATAACTCTATAACACTATAACACTATAACACTATAACTATAACTCTATAACTCTATAACTCTATACTCTATAACACTATAACTCTATAACTCTATAACTCTATAACTCTATAACTCTACTCATAACACTATAACTCTATAACTCTATAAACTCTATAACACTATAACTCTATAACTCTATAACACTATAACTATAACACTATAACTCTATAACACTATAACTCTATAACTCTATAACTCTATAACTCTATAACACTATAACTCTATAACTCTATAACTCTATAACTCTATAACTCTATAACTCTATAACTCTATAACACTATAACTCTATAACACTATAACTACTTATAACACTATAACTCTATAACTCTATAACTCTATAACACTATAACACTATAACTCTATAACTCTATAACTCTATAACTCTATAACTCTATAACTCTATAACTCTATAACACTATAACTCTATAACACTATAACTCTATAACTCTATAACTCTATAACACTATAACTCTATAACTCTATAACTCTATAACACTATAACTCTATAACACTATAACACTATAACTCTATAACACTATAACTCTATAACACTATAACACTATCTGACTCTGTGCAGGGACCAGGCCCGGCCACAGGCGTCGCTGTGCCCGCCGCGGGCCAATGAGGGCGTTGCGGAGGCGGGTGTCGCGGGTGATGGACGGCTCGGCGGACCAATGGAGAAACGAGGAGAAGAGGGGCGGGGCATGGAGATGACGGACGGCGCTGTGAACCAATGGAACCGAGGGCAGGGGGGGGAGTTGGCGCGGAGGCGGGATCTCGGGTGGCGGCCAATGGGAGGGTGGGACGGCAGCTCCGCTTATTATCAGCTGCGGGGACGGCCAATTGGTGGGCGGGGAGGCGGGTCCCGGGGCGGAGTGACGGCCCGTTGGACCAATGGGGGCGGCGGTGATGCGGGAGCGCGGGCCAATGAGGGCGGCGGAGAGGCGGGACTCGCGGCGGAGTGACGGCTCGCTGGACCAATGGGGAAACGTGAGGCGGGGACCAGGCGGTGGAGTGACGGCGTGTTAGACCAATGGTGAGTGGCGAGGCGGGAGCGCGGGCCAATGGGGGCGTCGGAGAGGCGGGACCTGGGCCGGCGGGGGAGGATGGGGCTCGGGGCGGAGTGACGACGCGCGGGGACCAATGGGGAAACGTGAGGCGGGACCCGTGGGTGACTGGCGGGACGTTGAACCAATGGCGAGTGGCGATGCGGGAGCGCGGGCCAATGGGGGCCGCGGGGAGGCGGGACTCTGGGCGGAGTGACGGCGCGTTGGACCAATCGGGAAGCGTCAGGCGGGAGCGCGGCCAATGGGGGCGGCGGGGAGGCGGGACCTGGGCCGGCGGGGGAGGATGGGGCTGCTGAGCATCCTGAAGAAAATGAAGCAGAAGGAGCGGGAGGTTCGGCTCCTCATGCTGTATCCTGGCCGGGGGGGGAGAGTGGGAGAGGGGGAGAGGGGGGAGAGAGGGAGGGGAGGAGAGAGGGAGGGAAGGAGAGGGGCTAGAGAGAGAGAGAGAGAGAGAGGGAAGGGGAGGAGAGGAAAGAGAGGGAGAGAGAGGGGAAGGAGAGAGGGGAGACAGGGAAAGGTAGAGGGGGAAGGAGAGGGGGAAGGAGAGAGAAGGTGAGGGAGAGGAAGAGAGGAGAGGGGGAGAGAGAGAAGGGGAGAGAAGGGGAGAGAGAGAAGGGGAGAGAGATGGGGAGGGAGAGAGGGAGAGGGGGAGGGGTAGAGAGAGAAGGGGAGAGAGGAAGAAGGGGAGAGGGGGAAGGAGAGAGGAGAGGAAGAGAGAGAAGGGGAGAGAGATGAGGAGGAAGAGAGGAGAGGGTAGAGAGAGAAGGGGAGAGAGGAGGGAGGGGGAAGAAGGAGAGGGGGAAGGAGAGGGAGAGAGAGATGGGGAGAGAGAGGAGGAAGAGAGGAGAGGGGGAGGAGAGGAGAGGAGAGGAGAGAGAAGAGGGAGAGAGATGGGGAGGGAGGGAGGAAGAGGAGAGGGGGAGGGGTAGAGGGAGAAGGGGAGAGAGGAAGAAGGGAGAGGGTGAAGGAGAGAGGAGAGGAAGAGAGAGAAGGGGAGAGAGATGGGGAGGGAGAGGAGGAAGAGAGGAGAGGGGGAAGGAGAGGGAGAGAGAGAAGGGGAGAGAGATGGGGAGGGAGAGGAGGAAGAGGAGAGGGGGAGGGGTAGAGAGAGAGGGGGAGAGAGGAAGAAGGGAGAGGGGGAGAGGGGGAAGGAGAGAGGAGAGGAAGAGAGAGAAGGGGAGAGAGATGAGGAGGAAGAGAGGAGAGGGGGGGAGGGGTAGAGAGAGAAGGGGAGAGAGGAAGAAGGGAGGGAGAGGGGGCTGGATGAGGGAGAGAGGAGAGGAAGGGGAGAGAGATGGGAGGGAGAGGAGGAAGAGAGGAGAGGGGGAGGGGTAAGAGAGAGAGAGAGAGAGGAAGAAGAGGAGGAGAGGGGGGAAGGGAGAGGGGGGGGGGGGCTCCTCAAGCTGTATCCTGAGAAAGAGATGGAGTGAGAGAATATGAATGAGAGGAAGGTAAGGAATGGAAGGGAGGGGAGGGGAGAGGAGATGGAAGGAGGTGACGGAGTGGGAGGAAGAGGGGAAGGGGAAGAGAGAAAGGGAGAGGGGAGGGGGTTAGGAGTGAGGGAGGAAAGGGGGAGGGAGAGGAGGGGGGAGGGGAGGCTGTAAGTGGCAGAGGGGTGGGGGGAGAGAGAGATCTGGGGGAGAGGAAGGGGGCTTAAGTTAGAGGGGAGAGAGATGGAAGGGCAGGCGGGAGGGGAGAGATGGGTGGAGGGGATGAGTGAGGCATAAATATGGAGGGGGTGGAGAATTATGGAACATGTGCAGGTAGAAGAGTTTAGTTTAACCAAGTTAGCCACGGCCATTGCGGGTGGAGGAGGCCTGTTCTTGTGTTGTACTGTTCTGTGATGTCGGTTTTCATCCTGATTCTGAGTACAGGTCCACCACCGATTATCCGTGTTGCCGGATTATCTGGATTATCCGCGTTGCCAGAGCAACAGAGGTCACGCCGTCCGAGAGGAGTCCGACCGTAACCGGAATGTTCCGCCTAGTCTGCTGGGGTGGGGGGGGTTTGAGATACCGGCCCGCAAAGTCGTCGACCTCGGAGGTCGGCTGTGGCAACGGCTCTTCCAAGCTAGATGCAGGAAAAATGTTCCCATGTTGGGGGAGTCACCGATGGCGGGACTGTCACATGAGGAAAGATTGAAAAGACTAGGCTTGTATTCACTGGAGTTTAGAAGGATGAGGGGGGGGGATCTTATAGAAAACATTTAAAGTTATAAAAAGACTGCACAAGCTAGAGGCAGGAAAAATGTTCCCAATGTTGGGCGAGTCCAGAACCAGGGGCCACACACAGTCTTAGAAGAAAGGGGAGGTTATTTAAGACTGAGGTGAGAAAAAACTTTTTCACCCAGGGAGTTGTGAATTTGTGGCATTCCCTGCCACAGAGGGCAGTGGAGGCCAAATCACTGGATGGATTTAAGAGAGAGTTAGATAGAGCTCTAGGGGTTAGTGGAGTCAAGGGATATGGGGAGAAGGCAGGCACGGGATATTGATAGCGGACGATCAGCCATGATCCCAATGAATGGCGGTGCTGGCTCGAAGGGCCGAAAGGCCTCCTGCACCTATTTTCTATGGTTCTATGAGGGGGGACCTCATTGAACCCTACCGAATAGTGCAAGGCCTTGGATAGAGTGGACCTCTTTTCTCTGTTTCTATGTTTCCGTCTCCGGCTGAGCTGGAGTTCCAGAGTGTCGGCAGCGGAAGTCCGGATGAGGTCTAGATCGGCCGCCTCACCCGGCCTAGGGGGACATTAGGGGGGTTGCTCTCGTAATTTTGTCCGGATTTAAGGAGGTACCGGATCACCAAAAAGGCTTTTGGCACATTGGCCTTCGTCAGTCAGAGTATTGAATTGGGAGGTCATGTTGCAGTTGTATAAGATGTCGGTGAGGCCGCATTTTGAGTTTTGTGTTCGGTTCTGGGCACCATATATTATAGGAAAGATGTCAAGCTGGAAAGGGTGCAGAGAAGATTTTACAAGGATGTTGACAGGACTCAAGGGTCCGAGCTCCAGGGAGAGGTGAGCAGGCTGGGACTCTATTCCTTGGAGCATAGGCGGATGAGGGGTAATCTTATAGAGGTGTACAAAATCACGAGAGAATAGATCGGGTAGGTGAATTCAGGACCAGAGGACAAAGGTTTAATGTGAAGGGGAAAAGATTGAGGGGTAACTTTTTCCATACAGAGGGTGGTGGGTGTATGGAACGAGCTGCCAGAGGAGGTTGTTGAGGCTGGGACTATCCCAACGTTTAAGAATGGTACATGGATAGGACAGGTTTGGAGGGATATGGACCAAACGCCGGCAGGTGGGATGAGTGTAGCTGGGACATGTTGGCCGGTGTGGGCAAGATGGGCCGAAGGGCCTGTCTCCACACTATGACCAGTGGCCGGCTGATCGATGGTGGGGCTTGTACAGCCGTGTTTAATCCCGTGCCATGTGTTCCTCCGCGGGAATAGTCTACCGCAGCTGTGACGTTCCTGTTTCCTTAACCTGCCTCCAGTGGGTTGGACAATGCTGGAAAAACGACCATCCTGAAAAAGTTTAACGGCGAGGACATCGACACCATTTCCCCCACGCTGGGCTTCAACATCAAGACCCTGGAGCACAGAAAGTAAGATGGCCTCTTGTGATTCACCCTGTGTGTCTGTGCCCCATCTGCGGGCACTAGCCCTGCACTCGCTGCAGTTTAGAAGGATGAGGGGGCGAACCTACTGAAACTAACCGAATAGTGAAAGGCCAGGATGTGGGAGAGGACAATAGGTGCAGGAGTAGGCCATTTGGCCCTTCGAGCCAGCACCGCCATTCAATGTGATCATGGCTGATCATCCCCAAATCAGTACCCCCGTTCCTGCAGAATTCCACAGACTCACCACTCTCTGTGAGAAAAAGTGTTTTCTCGTCTCCGTTCTAAATGGCTTACCCCTTATTCTTAAACTGTGGCCCCTGGTTCTGGACTCCCCCAACATCGGGAACATGTTTCCTGCCTCTAGCATGTCCAAGCCCTTAACAATCTTATATGTTTCAATGAGATCCCCCTCTCATCCTTCTAAACTCCAGACTGTAAACTCCAAGCCCAGCTGCTCTATTCTCTCAGCATATGACAGTCCTGCCATCCCGGGAATTAACCTTGTAAACCTACGCTGCACCCCCCTCAATCGCAAGAATGGCCTTCCTCAAATTAGGGGACCAAAACTGCGCACAATACTCCAGGTGTGGTCTCACTGGGGCTCTGTACAACTGCAGAAGGACCTCTTTGCTCCTATATTCGATTCCTCTTGTTATAAATTTCCACTAGTGAGAGAGTCTAGGACCAGAGGTCACAGCCTCAGAATTAAAGGATGTTCCTTTAGGAAGGAGATGCGGAGGGATTTCTTCATTCAGAGGGTGGTGAATCTGCGGAATTCATTGCCACAGAAGGCTGTGGAGGCCACAAGTCAGTGGATATTTTTAATGCAGAGATAGATAGATTTTTGATTAGTGCGGGTGTCAGGGGTTATGGGGAGAAGGCAGGAGAATGGGGTCAGGAGGGAGAGATAGATCAGCCATGTTTGAATGGTGCTTGATGGGCCGAGTAGCCTAATTCTACTATTCCTTATGGCCTTAATGTCATTGTTCCGATTTAGAAATGTGGAAAATAGGTGCAGGAGTAGGCCATTCGGCCCTTCAAGCCAGCACCGCCATTCAATATGATCACGGCTGATCATCCATTATCAGTACCCCCGTTCCTGCTTTTCTCCCCATATCCCTTGATTCCGTTAGCCCTAAGAACTAAATCTAACTCTCTCTTGAAAACATCCAGTGAATCGGCCTCCACTGCCTTCTGTGGCAGAGAATTCCACAGATTCACAACTCTCTGGGTGAAAAGGTTTTTCCTCATCTCAGTCCTAAATGGCCCGACCCCTTATTCTTAAACTGTGCGACCCCAGGTTCTGGACTCCCCCAACATCGGGAACATTTTTCCTGCATTTAGCCTGTCCAATCGTCAAGAATTTTATATGTTTCTATAAGATCTCCTCTCGTCCTTCTAAACTCCAGTGAATACAAGTACAGTCGACCCATTCTTTAATCATATATCAGTCCCGCTATCCTGGGAATTAACCTGTTGGGGGGTGGGGGGTGGAGTCCAGAACCTGGGGTCACAGTTTAAGAATAAGGGGGTGGCCATTTGGGACTGAGATGAGGAAAAATGTTTTCACCCAGAGAGTTGTGAATTTGTGGAATTCTCTGCCACAGAAGGCAGTGGAGGCCGATTCACTGGATGTTTTCAAGAGAGAGTTAGATTTAGCTCTTAGGGCTAATGGAATCAAGGGATATGGGGAAAAAAAGCAGGAACGGGGGAACTGATTTTTAATGAAATGCTGAGGTCGAAGGGCCGAATGGCCTACTCCTGCACCTACCTTTCTATGTTTCTTTCTATATTTCTACGCTGCACTCCCTCAATAGCAAGAATGTTCGTCCATCAAATTAGGGCCATTTGTCGTAGGACTTATGGCAATCAAATGTTTAAGAAAGAACTGCAGATGCTGGTAAAATAGAAGAAAGAGACAAAATGCTGGGGTAACTCAGCGGGTGAGGCAGCATCTATGGAGAGAAAGAATAGGTGGACCTTTCGGGTCGAGACCAAAAACCGTCGCCAATTCCTTCTCTCCATAAATGCTGCCTCACCCGCTGAGTTATCCCAGCATGACAACGAAGCATTCCTTGTCTCAATAGACAAGAGGTGCAGTAGGAGGTCATTCGGCCCTTCGAGCCAGCACCGCCATCCAATGTGATCATGGCTGATCATCCCCAATCAGTACCTCGTTCCTGCCTTCTCCCCTTATCCCCTGATTCCACTATCTTTAAGAGCCCTATCTAGCTCTCTCTTGAAAGTATCCAGAGAACCGGCCTCCCACCACCTCCTCTGAGGCAGAGAATTCCAACAGACTCCCAACTCTCTTGTCTATTGTCCTCTCTCTCCCCCTCCCCCCGCCTCTGCTGCAGCTTCAAGCTGAATATCTGGGATGTGGGGGGTCAGAAGTCGCTGCGCTCCCACTGGCGGAACTACTTTGAGAGCACGGACGGCCTCATCTGGGTGGTGGACAGCGCCGACCCGTCTGCGGCTGGAGGACTGCAAGCGCGAGCTCGCCACGCTGCTGCGGAAGAGGTAACGAACGGCACAGCGCCGGAAGGGGGCGGGGTCGGGGGGGGGGGGGGCTGGGGTGGGAGCTTCCTCCATCTGGGGCCTACTAGGCCTCACCGGAAACTCAAGCACTGTTCCCTTCCCCATCCCTCGACTTCACCTCGGCTCGGTAAATCGGTACCCTCCACGGAAGTTGCAGCTTCCGATGGCTCCGTCCAGCTCTGTCCGAGACCTCCCCCGCCTCACCGGATATCTAAAGGATATGGTTCCCCTCTTTACCACCACCGACCTTGACTGGGTAAGGTCATATTTGATAGGAGCAGAATTAGGCCATTCAGCCCATCAAGTCTACTCCGCCATTCAATCATTGCCGATCTAACTCTCCCTCCTAACTCCATTCTCCTGCCTGACGTACACACGCTCACATACACACACACACATACACACACGCTCACATACATACACACACGCTCACATACACACACGCTCAGATACACACACGCTCAGATACACACACGCTCAGATACACACACGCTCAGATACACACACGCTCAGATACACACACGCTCACACACACACACTGACATACTCGCACACGGACACACAGACACACACCCGTACATACACACGTTCACTGACACTCGCATGCACACATACATTGACACACCCACAGACATACCCGTACACACACACACTGACACATTCATACACACACACACATTGACACACCCGCAGAGACACACACTGACACACCCGTACAGACAGGCACACGCATGCACACTGACAGACTCGCATACACACCACACAGTGACACATTCGCACACACTGACACACCCATACACAACACTCACATTCACACACCCCTTACACGCACTCGGACACATGCACACTGACACATTCACTGACAAATTCGCACACACTGACACACCCACATAGACACACACTCACTTACTCACCCACGGACTCTCGTACTGACACACTCACATACACGGACACACACACACACACACACACGAACCGGCCCTGGTGCTGCTGGCACTGTGAGGCAGCAGAGCTGCAGCTGAGGGAGTCAGTGGTGGTGTCTGTGGGATGAAGTTGGACGGCACACTGCGTGGTGAACCCTCGGTGGTGGGGAACCCTGAGGGGGGGGGGGGTGGGGAGGTGGGTGAGACACCGGTGTAGGGCAGTCCTTGACGCAGTGTCCTCTCTCTCCCCAGAGGCTGGCCGGAGCTACACTCTTGGTTGTTCGCCAACAAGCAGGACCTACCGGGGGCTCTCCTCATCCGATGCCATTAAAGATGTAAGTCACACCGTGCATGACGCAGCGGTAGAGTTGCTGCATCACAGCGCCAGAGACCCGGGGTCGATCCCGACTGCGGGTGCTGTCTGTACGGAGTTTGCACGTCCTCCACGTGGGTTTTTCTCCGAGATCTTCGGTTTCCTCCACACTCCAAAGACGTACAGGTTTGAAGGTTAATTGATTTGGTATAAATGTAAAAAATGTTTGGTCTCCTAATTTGAGGAAGGACATTCTTGCTATTGAGGGAGTGCAACATAGGTTCACAAGGTTAATTCCCGGGATGGCGGGATATGCTGAGAGAATGGAGCAGTTGGGCTTGTATACTCTGGAATTTAGAAGGATGAGAGGGGAATCCATTGAAACATATATGATTGTTAAGGGTTTGGACACGCTAGAGGCAGGAAACATGTTCCAGATGTTGGGGGAGTCCAGAACCAGGCCCACAGTTTAAGAATAAGGGGTAATCCATTTAGAACGGAGACGAGGAAACACTTTTTCTCACAGAGAGTGGTGAGTCTATGGAATTCTCTGCCTCAGAGTGCGGTGGAGGCTGGATCTCTGGATGCTTTCAAGAGAGAGCTAGATAGGGCTCTGAAAAATAGCGGAGTCACGGGATATGGGGAGAAGGTAAGAACAGGGCACTGATTGGGGATGATCAGCCATGATCACATTGAATGGCGGTGCTGGCTCGAGGGGCCGAATGGCCTCCTCCTGCACCTAGTGTCTATTGTTAGTCCTGTGGAGAGGGGGGAGTGGTTATGGCATTAGCACAACAGCGGACTGCTGCTCTGAATGTCCTCTCTCCCTCTCTCCATCGCTCTCTCTCCATCTCTCCCCCCCACTCTTTCTCATCTCCACCATTCTCTCTCCACCCCCTTCTCTCACCCCCTCTGTCCCTCCCTCCCTCCACTCTTTCTCCCACCCTCTCCTCTCTCTCCTACCGCCCCCATCCCCCGCTCTCCCACACTCTCTCTGCCATACGCTCTCTCTCCTTTTGTTTTTTTTCTCTCTCTCTCTCCCTCTCCCTCCCCTTCTGTGTCTCCCCACCCCCCCCCCCCCCCCCACAGGCCCTGGACCTGGACAGTATTGAGACCCACCACTGGTGTATCCGGGACTGCAGCGCGGTGACGGGGGAGAACCTGCTGGTCGGCATCGACTGGCTCATGGACGACATCTCCTGTCGCATCTTCACCGTCGACTGAGCCTTCCCTCCCTCCTTCCCTCCTTCCCTACCTCCCTCCCCCACCCCCCTCCCTGCCTCTCTCTCTCCCTCTCACTCATCCCTCCTTACCGCCTCTCCTGACCTCTTGCCCCCTCCCTATCACCCTCCCTCCCCCACCCCACACTCTTCCTTCCTTCCTCCCTCCCTACCTCTCTCTCTCTCTCTCTCCCTCCCTCCCTCCCTCATCCCTCCCAACCTCCCCTGCCACCCTCTCTCCCAATCACTCTCCCTCCCTATCGCTCTCCGCCCCCCCCACCACTCCACTCCTCCTGCCCTCCCCTCCGTCATTCTCACTCATCCCTCCTAACCTCCCTCCGTATCGCCCGCCCTCCCCTATTGCCCTTCCCCCCTCCCCCTCCCTGTCATTCCCTCCCTATCTCTCTCCCTACACCACCCCCCCCCTCCCCTTCCCCAGGCCAGCGACACCGGGTGCCCCCGGGTTCTGCGGGAACATTTTTTCCAGCGTGTTTCTTTGCGATGGTCGAGTCCATTTTCCACGCTGACGGTCGGAAGACCCGGGCCGGTCAAAGCCCCCCCCCCCGCAGACAACGTCACGTTCGCGCTTGCTTAACTTATTTTATAACATAGAATATTAAATTGAATGAGATTAAAGTAGCAGCATATTGTTCTGCTCTTTGTTTACATTGGGTAATGCCTCACGAAAGATAAATCCCACTCCCCTCTCCCGTCCGCCAGAAGATTCAGAAGCTTGAAAGCGTGCTCCACCACACTCGTGAACAGATCCAGACCGCTGGTGCTGCCTGTACGGAGTTTGCACGTTCTCCACGTGACCTGCGTGGGTTTTCTCCGAGATCTTCGTTTTCCTCCCACACTCTTTGTTCCCGATGTTGGGGGGGGGGGTCCAGAACCAGGAGCCACAGTTTAAGAATAAGGGGTAAGCCATTTAGAACGGAGACGAGGAAACACTTTTTCTCATAGAGAGTGGTGAGTGTGTGGAATTCTCTGCCTCGGAGGGCGGTGGAGGCCGGTTCTCTGGATACTTTCAAGAGAGAGCTAGATAGGGCTCTTAAAGATAACGTCAGGGGAAATGGGGAGAAGGCAGGAACGGGGTACTGATTGGGGATGATCAGCCATGATCTCATTGAATGGCGGTGCTAGCTCGAAGGGCTGAATGGCCTGCTCCTGCACCTAT
This sequence comes from Raja brachyura, assembly GCA_963514005.1. The sequence continues at coordinate 3,014,116 of OY740822.1, read as the reverse complement.
TGACTATTGTCTAAAGACGTGCAGGTTTGTAGGTTAATTGGTAAAATTGTAAGACTGATCATATTGTGTGCAGGAAAGTGTTAACGTGCAGGGATCGGTGCAGACTCGCTGAGCCAAAGGGCCTGCTTCCATGCTGTATCCCTATACTAAACTAAACAAAACATCTTCCTCCCCTCTGTTATCAGGCTTTTGAACGGTCCTTCCATAAGCTAGGGTACTGTCTGAATTACATTATTGTGGCACGGTGGTGCAGCGGTAGAGTTGCTGCCTCACAGCGCCAGAGACCCGGGTTCAAGCCTGACTACGGGTGCTGCCTGTACGGAGTTTGTACGTTCTCCCCGTGACCTGCGTTGGTTTTCTCCGGGTGCACCGGTTTCCTCCCACACTCCAAGGTTTGTAGGTTAATTGGCTTCGGTAAATTTTAAATTGTCCCAAGCGTGTAGGATCTTTTTTTTTTAAACTGAAACCAATTAATCTGCAAACCTGTATGCCTTTGGAGTGTGGGAGGGAACCGGAGCACCCTGAGAAAACCCACGCAGGTCACGGGGAGAACGTACAAACTCCATACAGACGGCACCCTTTCTTTAGTCAGAGGGTGGTGAATCTGTGGAACCTCCCTGTGGCCGCGTAAATTTCCATGGGGTGCCACGGTTTCCTCCCACACTCCAAAGTAGCAATGTTACAAAATTTTGAGCTTTTAAAAATCAAGTCTGCAATTTATCCCATCAGATAAAGCATAAAAAGAAGTTTAATTTGACACCTAATTCACTTTCACATCTTCAGTATTAAGAAAGTTATGACCATTTTCATACTCGGAAATTAGGATCTTGTTCCCCATTGCCTTTCAATTGACTTAACTCAAAAGCTGTGATCTAGAATAGTCAAAAGCCCATAACTTTCTTAAAAATTAAGAGAACTCAATGAAATTTTCAGTTATTATAGATTGAAGCATTCTGAAACAATCTTACTTGGATGACCTGAAATTAAAGCATATCATTAGTTAGTTACCTAATTGTAGCTAATTACAAAATTCAATGAGTAGATCTAAACATCTATCCATTTCTTAAGAAAAGATAAACTTTTTTTAAATTGCCTAAGTGTCCAAATAACATTCACACAATAATCCACAATATAACATCATTTTTAAATCTCATTTTCATGAATTTCTGCGCCAAATGGAAGGAATTTAGTGTTTGATTCCTGTAAATTAATGGCCATTTAAATCAACTAGCGAGTGGGTTTTAGTGGAATGCGGTGGATTGGAACGTTGTGGTTTGCGGTGAAGTCGGTATGAAAAATACAGCCGGTTCATACATTTTTTTTGGACCCCATTTCGCAACATGAAAATATTATTAAAGCCTCCATAAAAACCAACTTTTAATATAAAAATAAACTGTGTACCATTTTTTCTCCCCTACGCAAAATCCTTCCCGTTATTGGCGCTCACGGCTTTTGAAGGTGATTTTTAAATTACTCTAGTTAATAAATAATCTGGCGTAATTTAAAAATACCTTCATGAATGAAATGTCGGAGCGATTTTTCTTCCGCAACGAAATCGCCCGACATGGATTGATTTGCCCAGTCTGAAGAAAAACGGCACTTTAAGCCCGCCCCCCTCTGAAAGGCGCCAAAGTCGCGCACACGAGGAGCGGCAGAACTGCAGCGCTGCTCAAGGTAAGTTTTGTAACATACCTATCCAAAGACATACAGGTTTTCCGGTTAATTGGCTTCAGTAGAATTGTCCCCCGTACACAAACTGCTAGTGTACAGGGTGATCGCTGGTCGGCGTGGGCTGAAGGGCCTGTTTCCACGGCTGTATCTCTAAACTAAACTAAACTATTGTCACCTTGGTCACTCCCTCTCTCTCCCCGCTCCCATCCAGTAGTCGAGACAAGCTTGAAAGAGCGCACCACCAGACTCAGGAACAGCTTCTTGCCCTCTGTTATCTGGCTTCTGAACGGTCCTTCCATCATCTCGGGTAACGTCCGATTCACTTCTACCCCATTGCGGACATTGGTCTCTGGAACTGATGCTCTACGAGGCTGAGAACTGTGTTGAATCTGTGGAATTCATTGCCACAGATGTCAATTAATTGGGTATTTTTAAAGTGAAGATTGACAGATTATTAGATAGACAAAAATGCTGGAGAAACTCAGCAGGTGGGGCAGCATCTATGGAGCGAAGGAATAGGCGAGGTTTCGGGTCGAGACCCTTATGTTTCTCCAGCATTTTTGTCTACCTTCGATTTTGCACTTCATCTGCAGTTCTTAAGCATTGACAGATTCTTGAATAGCATGATTAAATGGCAGAGTAGTCGTGATGGGCCGACTGGCCTAATTCTAGTCCTATCCCTTAGAAACTATATTCTCCACTCTGTTTCTACCTCTTTGATCTACCTAGAGTCATACAGCGTGGAACCATATAACAATTACAGCACGAAACAGGCCATCTCGGCCCTTCAAGTCCGTGCCGAACAACTTTTTTTCCTTAGTCCCACCTGCCTGCACTCATACCATAACCCTCCATACCCTTCTCATCCATATGCCTATCCAATTTATTTTTAAATGATACCAACGAACCTGCCGCCACCACTTCCACTGGAAGCTCATTCCACACAGCTACCACTCTCTGAGTAAAGAAGTTCCCCCTCATGTTACCCCTGAACTTCTGTCCCTTAATTCTAAAGTCAAGTCAGTCTTGTTTGAATCTTCCCTATTCTCAAAGGGAAAAGCTTGTCCACATCAACTCTGTCTATCCCTCTCATCATTTTAAAGACCTCTATCAAGTCCCCCCTTAACCTTCTGCGCTCCAGAGAATAAAGACCTAACTTATTAAACCTATCTCTGTAACTTAGCTGTTGAAATCCAGGCAACATTCTAGTAAATCTCCTCTGTACCCTCTCTATTTTGTTGACATCCTGGTCTCACCAATGCCTTGTACAATTTTAACATTACATCCCAGCTTCTATACTCAATGCTCTGATTTATAAAGGCTAGCATACCAAAAGCTTTCTTTACCACCCTATCTATATGAGATTCCACCTTCAAGGAACTATGCACAGTTATTCCCAGATCCCTCTGTTCAACTGTATTCTTCAATTCCCTACCATTTACCATGTACGTCCTATTTTGATTTGTCCTGCCAAGGTGTAGCACCTCACATTTAACAGCATTAAACTCCATCTGCCATCTTTCAGCCCATTTTTCCAACTGGCCAAAATCACTCTGTAGACTTTGGAAATCCTCTTCATTATCCACAACACCCCCTATCTTGGTATCATCTGCATACTTACTAATCCAATTTACCACCCCTTCATCCAGATCATTGATGTACATGACAAACAACAAAGGACCCAACACAGATCCCTGAGGCACCCCACTAGTCACCTGCCTCCAACCCGACAAACAGCCATCCACCATTACCCTCTGGCTTCTCGGCCCAAACAAGCTTGTCAGCCCAACATGTTCGCGCCGACCAATATGTCTCATCTACACTAGTACCACCTGCCTGTGTTTGGTGCATATCCCTCCAAACCTGCCCGATCCATGTAATATAGACACAAAATGCTGAGGTAACTCACCAGAACAGGCAGCAACTTTGGTGAGAAGGAATGTGTGACGTTTCGGGTCAAACGTCTACAGGTGCACAGTAGAGAGCATGCTGACCGGTTGCATCGTGGCTTAGTTCGGCAACTTGAGCGACCTGGAGAGGAAAAGACTACAAAACGTAGTAAACACTGCCCAGTCCATCATCGCCTCTGACCTCCCTTCCATCGAGGGGATCTATCGCAGTCGCTGCCTCAAAAAGGCTGGCAGCATCATCAAGGACCCACACACTCATCTCACCGCTACCTTCAGGTAGAAGGTACAGAAGCCTGAAGACTGCAATGACCAGGTTCAGGAATAGCTACTTCCCCACAGCCATCAGGCTATTAAACTTGGCTCGGACAAAACTCTGAACATTAATAGCCCATTATCTGTTTATTTGCACTTTATCAGTTTATTTATTCATGTGTGTATATTCTGTAGTCATGCCTACTATGTTCTGTTGTGCTGAAGCAAAGCAAGAATGTCATTGTCCTACCAGGGATACATGACAATAAACTCCCTTGAATCCTTGACCCTTCTTCAGAACCCATTCTGTATTTCCAGAGATACTGCCTGTTCTGCTGAGTTACTTCAGCATTTTGTAAACCAGCATCTGAAATTCCTCCCCTCACAGTCCTATCCATGTACCTAGCTAAATGTTTCTTAAAAGTTGTGATAGTTCCTGCCTCAACTACCTCCTCTGCCAGCTTGTGATACGTGGCCGTACACCCGCCACCCTCTGTGTGAAAAAAGTACCCCTATTAAATCTTTTTCCACTTCACCTTAAACCTGTGTCCTCTGGTCCTCGATTCACCTACTCTCGGAAAGACTCTGTCCAATCTATTCCTTTCATGATTTTGTACACCTCTATAAGATCACCCCTCATCGTCCTGTGCTCCAAGGAATAGAGAGCTCCAGCCTGCTCAATCTCTCCTTGTAGCCCTGTCCCTCAAGTCCTGGCAACATCCTCGTAAATTTTCTCTGCACCCCTTCCAGCTTGACACAATTTTTCCCATAACATGGTGCCCACAACTGAACACAATACTTTAAATGTCTATATCTTCCCTGCATCCATTGCAGCTTAACGACAGGCTTCTTATATATAACAGGGGGTCCAAAAGGACTTGTGGGGCTCTGGGCATGTATCAGATAGCAGTGGGCGGGGCCAGGATCAGGGGGCGTGGCTCCTCATGCTAGGGGCGGGCCACATTGTGAGGGGCGTGGCTAGGACGCTGGTTACAGTAGGCGGGGTTTACGAGAGAGGCGGGACCATTTCTAGAGGCGGGGTTAGGGTGACGCCTGCGCACTGGTGACAGTGGGCGGGGTTTATATGAGGGGCGGGGTAGGCCTGAGAGGCGGGGCCAGGACGGCGCCTGCGCACTTGTGGCAGTGGGCGGGTTTATGTGATTGGCGGTCCGGGACTGAGAGGCTGGGCAATGCGGCGCCTGCGCACTTGTGGCAGTGGGCGGGGTTTATTCGAGGGGCGGGGCCAATCTGAGGCGGGGCCAGGATGGCGCCTGCGTACCGGTGACAGTGGGCGGGGTTTATGCGAGGGGCGGGGTACGTCTGAGAGGCGGGGCCAGTGTGGCGCCTGCGCACCGGTGGCAGTGGGAGGCCTGCGCATGTGCGCTGGGCCGGGTGACGGTTGGTGGCCATGTCGTCCCGCAGGTCGAGGTCGGGGTCGGGGCCGGCGGAGCGGCGTCTCTACCGCGTGTGGGAGCCGCGGCAACACCCGCTCGGCTTCACACAGTACCGGGTCACCGCCACGGTGAGCGCCGGCACCGGGCCACGATCCACCCTCTGGGCATCGTCACCCCTCCTCATCTCCCCCCCCCCCCCCCCCCTCATGCGTGGCCCCCTCAACATCCCCCCCCCCCACACTCCCCCTCCCCCCACACTCCCCCTCCCCCCACACTCCCCCCCACACTCCCCCTCCCCCCACACTCCCCCCCACACTCCCCCTCCCCCCCCCACACTCCCCCCCACACTCCCCCCTCCCCCCCCCACACTCCCCCCCACACTCCCCCTCCCCCAACACTCCCCCCCACACTCCCCCTCCCCCCCCCCACACTCCCCCCCACACTCCCCCTCCCCCCCCCACACTCCCCCCCACACTCCCCCTCCCCCAACACTCCCCCCCACACTCCCCCTCCCCCCCCCACACTCCCCCTCCCCCCCCCACACTCCCCCCCACACTCCCCCCCACACTCCCCCTCCCCCCACACTCCCCCCCACACTCCCCCTCCCCCCCCCACACTCCCCCCCACACTCCCCCTCCCCCAACACTCCCCCCCACACTCCCCCTCCCCCCCCCACACTCCCCCCCACACTCCCCCACACTCCCCCCCACACTCCCCCCCACACTCCCCCTCCCCCCCCCCACACTCCCCCCCACACTCCCCCTCCCCCCCCCACACTCCCCTCCACACTCCCCCTCCCCCCACACTCCCCCCCACACTCCCCCTCCCCCCCCCACACTCCCCCTCCCCCCCCACACTCCCCCCCACACTCCCCCTCCCCCCCCACACTCCCCCTCCCCCCCCCACACTCCCCCCCACACTCCCCCTCCCCCCACACTCCCCCCCACACTCCCCCTCCCCCCCCCACACTCCCCCCCACACTCCCCCTCCCCCAACACTCCCCCCCACACTCCCCCTCCCCCCCCCACACTCCCCCCCACACTCCCCCTCCCCCCCCCACACTCCCCCCCACACTCCCCCTCCCCCCCCCACACTCCCCCCCACACTCCCCCTCCCCCCCCCACACTCCCCCTCCCCCAACACTCCCCCCCACACTCCCCCTCCCCCCCCCACACTCCCCCTCCCCCCCCCACACTCCCCCCCACACTCCCCCTCCCCCCCCCACACTCCCCCCCACACTCCCCCTCCCCCCACACTCCCCCTCCCCCCCCACACTCCCCCCCACACTCCCCCTCCCCCAACACACTCCCACTCCCCACTCCCCCTCCCCCCCCAACACCCCCCCCACACTCCCCCTCCCCCCACACACTCCCCCTCCCCCCCCCCACTCCCCCTCCCCCCCCAACACCCCCCCCCCACACTCCCCCTCCCCCCCACACTCCCCCCCCCACCCACTCCCCCTCCCCCAACACACTCCCACTCCCCCCCCCCACTCCCCCTCCCCCCCCAACACCCCCCCCACACTCCCCCTCCCCCCACACACTCCCCCTCCCCCCCCCACTCCCCCTCCCCCCCCAACACCCCCCAACACCCCCCCCACACTCCCCCTCCCCCCCACACTCCCCCCCCCACCCCCTCCCCCCCCACACTCCCCCTCCCCCCCAACACTCCCTCTCCCCCCCCAACACTCCCCCTCCCCCCCCAACACTCCCCCTCCCCCCCCACACTCCCCCTCCCCCCACACTCCCCCTCCCCCCACACTCCCCCTCCCCCCCCCCACACTCCCCCTCCCCCCCCACACTCCCCCTCCCCCCCCACACTCCCCCTCCCCCCCCACACTCCCCCTCCCCCCCACACTCCCCCTCCCCCCCACACTCCCCCTCCCCCCCCCACACTCCCCCTCCCCCCCACACTCCCCCTCCCCCCCACACTCCCCCTCCCCCCCACACTCCCCCTCCCCCCCCACACTCCCCCTCCCCCCCCACACTCCCCCTCCCCCCCACACTCCCCCTCCCCCCCACACTCCCCCCCCCCCACACTCCCCCTCCCCCTAACACTCCCCCTCCCCCCCACCTCAACATCTCCCCCCTCAACATCCCCCCCTAACACTCCCCCTCCCCCTCCCCCCCCACACTCCCCCTCCCCCCCCACCTCAACATCTCCCCCCCTCAACATCTCCCCCCTAACATTCCCCTCCACCCCCCTAACACTCCCCCTCCCGCTGACACTCCCCTCCCCCGAACTCTCCCCCAAACACCCCCTCCTAACTCTCCCCTTAACACCCCCCCCTAACTCTCCCCTTTCCCCCTCAATACTCCCCCTCCCCCCATTCCCCCTCCCCCCTAACACTCCCCCTCCTATCCTAACACTCCCCATTCCCCCGCTCACTCCCCTCCCCCTCCTCACTCCCCTATACCCCCCTCACTCCCCTCTACCCCCACTCACTTTCCACGCACTCTCCCCCATCACTGACTCACTCCCCACCCTCACCCCTCTTCCCCCCACTGCCCGTCTATCTCTCCCCCCCCCCCTCCCTGCTGTGTGTGTGTGCACGTTCTCCCTGTGACAGCTTGAGTTTCAGGTCCCAAAAATGTGGGTTTGTAGGTTAATCGTCGCTCTGTAAAATTGTCCCCTAATGTGTAGGGAGTGGATGAGAAACTGATAACATAGAACCAGTGTGAAGGGGTGATCGCTGGCCCGTTTCCCTGCTGTATCTAAATGGGATAGACAACATACAAAAACACATTGTACATAAATTGCACAAAATTATAAAAGAAAGACAGCAAATTATGAGAGATTAATGCTGTTACACACGTAGAAATTAAACAAGTCCATGGTAGTGCATGAGGTGGTCTGCAGTGGAGGAGGCCCAGGACAGAAAGGTCAGTGTGGGAAGGGGAGTTTGGCAACCGGGAGATCGCGTAGGTCAAGGCAGACAGCGTAAGTGTTCAGAGAAATGATCGCCCGGTCTGTGCTTGATCTCGCCGATACATAGGAGCCCACACAGAAAAGCCAACTTAGTGTTGGTGTTACTTCATTACAATAAGTAATGTGTACCTAGATACAGTGGAACTGCATGCTCTCAGGGCAGCATGGAGGCGCAGTAGTAGAGCTACTGCCTTAAGGGTCTGTCCCACTTGGCCGTCATTTGCGTGTCATTTACGCGACCCTGGTAGCATGTGGGTAGCGCGGGACGGGAGCATGGAGTGGTGTGAAGGTGTGTGGAGTTGCGCACGGTATCGCGCAGCGCTCCAGGATTTCGTTCTGCACGAAATATTCACGCGCCACCGGCCTGTCGTGTAAATCTCTATCCACATCAATACTGAACCCCCAATACCGTAACAGAAATGTCCCTAGTGTGTGCAGGGGAGTGTTAGTGAGCAGGGATCACTACTGGTCAGTGCGGACTCAGTGGGCCAAAGGGCATGTTTCTGCGCTGTATCTCTAAACCAAACTAAAGGTCAGATGATGTATATGTACATCAGGTAATGCAAAAGAGAAAATAAACAGAGTGCAGAACATAATGTCCCAGCTGCAGAGAAAGTGCAGATTAAAAAAGTGCAAGGGGGTAGATTGGAAGATCGTAAATTCATCCCTAGCAAATGCGAGGTCTGTTCAGTCGTCTGCACATCAGTGTCATTTGTTTCTGTTTCAATCCCAGATCATTTCAAAGAAGACGGCAGATGTCAAAGAGGTAACGAAGATATACCGTCCTGACAAAGTGTCTTCAACCTGAACCTCTGCCTGGATTAGAGGGTTTCAGCTACAGGGAGAGAGGTTGGATAGACTTGGATTGTTTTCTCTGGAACGTTGGAGGTTGCAGGGAGACTTGATCTCTGCGTCAGAGGGCGGTGGAGGCGGGTTCTCTGGATGCTTTCAAGAGAGAGCTAGATAGGGCTCTTAAAAATAGCGGAGTTAGGGGATATGGGGAGAAGGCAGGAACGGGGTACTGATTGGGGATGATCAGCCATGATCACATTGAATGTCGGTGCTGGCTCGAAGGGCCGAATGGCCTACTCCTGCACCTATTGTCTATTATATTAATTTATGAGAGGTGTCGATATAGTAGACAGTCAGAACCTATTTCCAAGGTGGAAATCGATGATTAGACACAAAAAGCTGGAGCAAGTCAGTGGACAGGCAGCATCTCTGGAGAGAAGGAATGGGTGACATTTCGGGTCGAGACCCTTCTTCAGATCCCATGTGGAAATGTTACCTTTAGAGGTACAGCGTGGAAACGCCCTTCGTCCCACTGTGTCCATGCAGGCCAGCGATCAGCAGAATCCGATTTACAGAATCCGATTAACCTACAAACCTGTATGTCTGGGAGGAAATCGGAGCACCCGGAGAAATCCCATGCAGGTCACGGGGAGAACGTACAAACCCTGTACAGATAGCACCCGTTGTCAGGATGGAACCTGGGTCTCTGGCGCTGCACCACCGTGCCACTTATCTAAAAAGGCCTCTAAAACGCCATTATCCGCCTCAGAATGGAGACGAAGAGGAATTTCTTTAGCCAGAGGCCTATGAACCTATGGAATCCATTGCCACAGACGGCGGTGGAGGCCAAGTCAATGGATATTTAAAACATGGAGATCAATAGGTTCTTGGTTATGGACAGCAAAGGTTACGGGGAGAAGGCAGGAGAATGGGTTTGAGAGGGAACGATGGATCAGCCATGGTTGAATAGCAGAGTAGTACGATGGAGGAATGGCCTAATTCTGCTCCTATATCTTATTCTGGCTCCTTCTGCAGTCATGGTTTCCTCGCCTTGCAGGTGACGGTGTACAAACGCTACAGCGACTTCAAAAAGCTTCACGGTGAGCTCTCCTACATCCACAGGAACCTGTTCAGGAAACTGGAAGAGTTCCCGGCCTTCCCAAAGGCTCAAGTGTTCGGTAAGTTATGAATGAATGAATGAATGACACCTTATTGGTCACATGAGACAAGGGCGGCACGGTGGCGCAGCGCTAGAGTCGTTGTCTTTCAGCGCCAGAGACGGGGTGGGAGATTGCAACCTTCACGTGGTCCGCCCTGTTTTGACGAATGCAATCAACGGTGCATATTCAAATAGAACAAGTTGTCCCACAACTTTAGGCTGTGCATGCCATACCCAAGAAGAGGAAGAAACGCCAGAGACCCAGGTTCGATCCCGACTACGGGTGCTGTTTGTTCGTTCTTCCCGTGACTGCGTGGGTTTTCTCCGAGATCTTCGGTCTCCTCCCACACTCCAAAGACGTGCAGGTTTGTCGGTTAATTGGCTTGGTATATGTGTAAATTGTCCCTAGTGTGTGTAGGGTTGTGTTAATGTGCGGGGATCGCTGGTCGGTGCGGAGTCAGTGGGCCGAAGGGCCTGTTTCCGAGCTGTATCTCTAAAACTAAACTAACGTCACAGAAATATTCTTTGTTTTACGTACCCAAGGTATGCAAAGAGAAGTCACAGAAAGGTCGCTAACAAAGTTACAAACCATTTTTAACGCATTCCCTTGTGGACAAAATTGCTGGAGAAACTCAGCGGGTGCGGCAGCATCTATGGAGCGAAGGAAATGGGCAACGTTTCGGGCCAAAACCCTTCTTCAGACCCGAGAAGAAGGTTGTGAAGAAGGGTTTCGGGCCGAAACGTTGCCTATCTCCTTCGCTCCATAGATGCTGCCGCACCCGCTGAGTTTCTCCAGCAATTTTGTCTACCTTCGATTTTCCAGCATCTGCAGTTCCTTCTTGAACATTCCCCTTGTGGTCCCCCTTAGTTCTCGGCAGTCTCCCCCCCCCCAGCAGGCCCCTCCTTTGCTCCCCCTCACGCCTGTCTCTCCACTCCGGGTCCGCCTTTGTTCTCGGTGGGTTGTCCGGCTGCCCAACTGTCCAAGAACAGCAAAGCACTGGACCAGGCCCTTTGGCCCACAATGTCCGTGCCTAGCACTACGCCAAGTTATCCTCCTCTGCCTGCATGTGATCCATATCCCTCCATTCCCTGCATGTCCACGTCTCGTGCATACCGTTCCACGTTCCCGGGCAGAATGGTGGTAAAGAAAACTTTGAAATGCACCGCAAAGATCGGACAATAGGTAATGTGTAGGAAGGAACTGCAGATGGTGGTTTAAACCGAAGATAGACACAAAAAGTGGAGTTGCTCATCGGGACAGGCTGCATCTCTGGAGAGAAGGAATGGGTGACGTTTCGGGTCGCGACCCTTCTTCAGACTGGTTAAGGATAAGGGAAACGAGAGATGCAGAGAGATAAAGAACAATGAATTAAATATTTACCAAACAAGTAACGATGCTAACGGAAACAGGCCATTGTCAGCTGTTAGTTGGGTGAAAACGAGGACTTGGTGCGACTTGGGTGGGGGAGGGATAGAGAGAGGGAATGCCGGGGCTACCTGAAGTGGGAAAAATCTATATTCATACCACTGGGCTGTCAGCTGCCCAAGCAAAATATGAGACGCTGCTCCTCCAATTTGGTTTAGCCTCACTCTGACAATGGAGGAGACCCAGGACAGAAAGGTCTGTGTGGGAATGGGATGGAGAATTAAAGTGTTTGGCAACCGGGAGATCAGGTTGGTCCAGGCGGGCTGAGCGAAGGCGTTCAGCGAAACGCTCGCCCAGTCTGTGTTTGGTCTCGCCGATGTATAAGGGTCCACATCTTGAATAACGGATACAGTAGATGAGGTTGGAGGAGGTGCAAGTGAACCTCTGCCTCACCTGAAAGGACTGTCGGGGATCCCTGGACAGAGTGGAGGGAGGAGGTATAGGGACAGGTGTTGCTTCTTCTGCGGCTGCAGGGGAAGGTACCCGGGGAGATAGATTGGGTGGGAAGGGAGGAGATAGGTAATTAAGGCTTTAGTTTCTGAATACAGCGCGGAAACAGGCCCTTCGGCCCACCGCGTCTGTGCCGACCAGTGATCCCCGCACATTTACACGAGCCTACACACCAGGGATAATGTATACTTGTACTACCCCAATTAACCTACAAACCTGCACGTCTTTGGAGTGTGGGAGGAAACCGGCGCACCCGGAGAAAACCCACGCAGGTCACGGGGAGACCGTACATACTCCGTAGTCAGGACCGAACCCGAGTCTCCGGAGCTGTAAGGCAGCAACTCTACCAGTGCGCCACTGTGATGCCGTTTGTTGCAAGCAAGAATGAGTACTGAGCTTGACGAAAGTGGCAGGTAGATGGGGTGGTCAAAAAGGCTCGGGCACATTGGCCTTCATCAGTCAGTACTCAGTGTAGAAGTTGGGGGGGGGATCATGTTGCAGTTGTATAAGGCCGCATGTAGAACTTTGTGTTCCGTTCTGGGCACCGTGTTATAGGAAAGATGTTGTCCAAGTGGAAATGGCGCAGAGAAGATTTACGAGGATGTTGCCAGGACACGAGGGTCTGAGTTATCGGGAGATGATTCTATTCCTTGGCGATCTTACAGAAGTGTACAAAATCATGAGAGGAATAGAACGGGTAGACAAACAGTCCCTTGCTGAGATTGAAGAACCAAAGGACACAGGTTTACAGTGAGCGGGGAAAGATTTAATAGGAATCTGACTGGTAAGATTTTCTCACAAAGGGTGGTGGGTGTATGGAACGAGCTGCCAGAGGCGATAATTGAGGCAAGGACTATCACAATGTTGAAGAAACATTTAGGTACATGGATAGGACAGGATTAGAGGGATATCGGCTAAAGGCGGGCATGTTGACAGCGTCTCTGAAGAGACGGAATGAGGGCCATTTCGGTTCGAGACCCTTCTTCAGACTAGTGTAGATTGGACATGCTGGCCGGTGTGGGCGGGTTGGGCAGAAGGGCATGTTTCAACGCTGTCATGCTATGAATCTAAGAGACTTGAGAGTCCTGGTGCAGGATTGCCAAAAGGCCGATTTGCAGGTTGAATCGGTTGTAATTTGCCTGTCCCACTTAGACAATTTTTTAGGCGACTAGGCTGTGTCACCTGTACGGTTGTGAGTCGTCTCCTCAGTTGCCCAAAGAATCGTAGCGTCTTTCTGGTTGCTGCTGGATTTTCAACATGTTGAAATTTTTTTGGTGACTTTTGTTTTGACGCCAATGGTGCCGACTTCAGTGAATTCCATTGCCGTATTCGCCAGCAGTCGCCTAAAAATCGCCTAAGTGGGCCAGGCCCATGAGGAAGGCAAATGCAATGTTAGCATTCATTATGAGGGGACTCGGATATGCAGGTCCACCAGCGATTTTCACGGCAACCGGTGGTTCTAGCACGGTACAAGAGTGCACTTGAAATTGACTGCCGCTTGTTGCTCCACAATGACCAGCGACCGGTGCGTATTGTCTGTGTTCTGTGTCAGGGCGCTTTGACGAGGCGGTCATCGAGGAGCGGCGACACTCTGCCGAGGAGATGCTGCAGTTCACCGTCAACATCCCCGCTCTGCACAACAGCCCGCAGCTCAAAGACTTCTTCAAGGTGCCCGCACCCCGGGGAGGGGGGGGGGGGAACCAGCGGAGCGTCGTACTTCCCGAAGGACCCCCACCAACGATCGGCTTGTGTCAAGTGTCAAGTGTGCGGGGGATCGCTGGTCGATGCGGACTCGGTGGGCCGAAGGGCCTGTTTCTGCGCTGTATCTCTAAGCTAAAGCAATGGGACTCGATGGGGTGAGTGGCCTAATTATGTCTCATGGTGTCTTAGTGGGAAGGAACTGCAGATGCTGGTTTAAACCGAAGACAGGCACCAAATGCTGGAGTAACTCAGCGGGACAGGCAGCGTCTCTGAAGAGACGGAATGAGGGCCATTTCGGTTCGAGACCCTTCTTCAGACTGACGTCAGTCTGCTTTGATCTGGGCTTTTCACACCTTACCCTTTCATATCTCTCGTTTCCCTCTCCCCTGACTCTCAGTCTGAAGAAGGGTTTCGACCCGAAACGTCACCCATTCCTTCGCTCCAGAGATGCTGCATTTCCCGCTGAGTTACTCCAGCTTTTTGTGTCTATCTTCGGTTTAAACCAGCATCTGCAGTCCCTTCCCGCCAACCATAAGAGAGAATTAGGCAACTCATCCCATTGCTTTAGTTTGGAGATACAGCGCAGAAACAGGCCGCTCGGCCCACCGAGTCCGCACCGACCAGCGATCCCCTGCATACCAACACTATCCCACAGAGTAGCGGACATTTTACAGAAGCCGATTAACCTACAAACCGGCACGTGTTTGGGATGTAGGAGCACCCGGAGAAAACCTATGCAGTTCACAGGGAGAACGTGCAAACTCCGTACAGACAGCACCCGTAGACAGGATCGAACCTGGGTCTCTGGCGCTGTGAGGCAGCAACTCTACCGCTGCATTACCCTGCCACCCCTAATTACTCCGCCATTCAATCATGGCTGATCTATCTTATCCTCTCAGCTCCACTATCTTGGCTTCTCCCCATAACCTTTGACGTTCCTTGTTAATCCTGTACCTGACAATCTCCCCCCCCCCAACACAACCAACAGCAGAAAGAACCCGCCAGCCCAACAGAGGCCATTCGGCCCAGAATTCTGTGCTGGCTCGTCAGCACAATGCACACCTTCATTACTGTTCCATCTACTTGTGTTGAAACTTTCAGGGAGCCATGGACTTGAACCCCAAGATCCCACTGATAGACACAAAGTGCTGGATAACACAGCGGGTCAGGCAGCATCTCTGGAGAACGTGGATAGGCGAGGTTTCAGGTCAGGACCCTTCAGACAAGTTCCTGAAGTCACGGACCCGAAACCGCACCATGTGACGTTCCCCAGAGATGACCCGCTGAGTTCCTCCAGCAATCTGTGCCTATCTTTGGTATAAACCAGCAAATCTGCAGTTCCTGGTTTCTGCCCAAGTTCCCTCATGTACACAGACGCTGTGAAGTGCCATGCCATCAATGGTATGTCAGATACTGTCAGATTAGACCTCCTGAAGTGTGACACCTCACATTGGTGACGCGGTGGGTGGAACTGCTGCCTAGCAGAGACCCAGGCGAGATCTTGACCTCGGGCGTTCTTTAGCCCCGTCCCCCTCGATCGCCCCCTTCTCCTCTGTGCGGTCGGTGCAGAGGGAGCACGTGCTGCCCTGATTCCCCTCAACCTCAACCTCCCCTCTCCTAACCCTCCCCTCCCTCTACTCCCCCCCCCCCCCCACCCTCTACGCCCCCCTCCCCAACCACTGTGCGGTCGGAGCAGAGGGTGAACGTGTCTCCCTCTCTCTCACTCTTTCCCCCCCCCCCCCCCCCCCCCACCACAGGACGGAGAGGCGTGCTGGCCGCTAGACCTCGCAGCTCCCGGGAACGTCTCCGCCCTTCCGGAGCCGCTGATCCCGCTGCCGTCCGCCCACTGGGAGACGCCCGGATCGTGCGCCCGGACGCCAGACGCAGAGCGCCGGGCCGGAGCCCCGCGGGAGATGGACGTGAACGCGGACGGTGCAGACGAAGGCCGTGACGAGACCGCAACCCTCATCCCAACCCGTCAGGGTAAGGCGCGTCCACCCTCTGCGAGCCGGGACGTGAGGCAGTGGGGGCTGGACTCCCCGGGGGACTGAGGCCGTGTGAGTCAGGCGGGAGAAAGACTGAGGTCAGGCCGGCTAGGACCTCATTCCCATTCTGCCCTCAGAGTGAAGAAATTCCTCATCTCCTTCCAGAAGAAACGTCCTTTAATTCTGAGGCTGTGGCCTCTGGTCCTAGACTCAATCAATCAAAACTTTATTGTCATTCAGAAATACATCGATTCCAGGTCGAGATCCTTCTTCAGACTGAGAGTCAGGGGAGAGAGAAACGAGAGATATGAAAGGGTAAGGTGTGAAAAGCACAGATCAAAGCAGACTGATGTTTAGCTAACAATTCTAAACAAAATTCCGTTGCATTTGGCTCCCCGTGCAACACAAAAATAAACAGAAGGATAAAATGGATAAAAAGATAAAATAGATAATGGTGGCGGCCCATTACATGGCTCGTGGGAAGAAGCTGTTGCAGAACCTTGACGTCTGCTCCGTCTCTCTCCCACTAGTGGAAACATCCTCTCCACATCCACTCTGTCCATGTCTTTCACTATTCGGTAAGTTTCAATGAGGGTCGTCGTCCCCCCCCCCCCCCACCTTCATCCTTCTAGACTCCAGCGATTACAGGCCTAGTGCCGTCAAACGCTCATCGTACGTTAATCCACTTATGCGTCGGTGTGGACGGGTTTGGTCAAAGGGTCTTCAACCAAACCCACGCGGCGGTGGAGGTGCCAACTTACAACACGGACCGGGATTCAAATCCGGCTATGAGTGCTTGTCCTTGTGACCTGCGTGGGATTTCCCCGAGATCTTTGGTTTCCTTCCACACCCCAAAGGCGTGCAGGTTTGCAGGTAAATTTGGCTCGGTATACGTGTAAAGCTTTCCCCTAGTGTAGGACAGTGTTAGTCGCTGGTCGGCCCGGACTCGGGTCCTGACATCTGGGGTCAGAGCTGGCCCGACGCCAGGACCTGACACGTGGGGCCTGTTTCCCCGCTGTGTCTCTAAACTAAATTATAGTAGACACAAAATGCTGGAGTAACTCAGCGGGTGAGGCAACATCTACGGGGAGAAGAGCCGAAACGTCACCCATTCCTTCTCTCCATAGATGCTGCCTCGCCCGCTGAGTTACCCCAGCATTTTGTGTCTACCTTTGATTTTATACAGCATCTGCAGTTCTTTCTCACACACAAACTAAACAAAGAGGGCGGTGGATGCTTTCGAGTGAGAGCTGGATAGGGCTCTTAAAGATAGTGGAGTCAGGGGATATGGGGAGAAGGCAGGAACGGGGTACTGATTGGGGATGATCAGCCATGATCACATTGAATGGCGGTGCTGGCTCGAAGGGCCAAATGGCCTCCTCCTGCACCTATTGTCTATTGTCCTGTTTTTGTGCTGTGAACTGCGGGCGGCTCCCAAAGATACCTAAAAGAGACATCGCTTTAAGGTGGGGAAAGTAAGATTTAATCGGAATCTGAGGGGCGAGCACAGCCCGCGTGTGGTGCCTCCCTCCGCTCCCCGGTAACGTCCCCTTCCCCTTTGCTTCCCCGCTCAGGATCGCAGGTCCCTTCCGTCGCAGATGAGGCGCCGCCCGATTGGGGAGTTGCGGAGGAGGTAGCACCTTCTCCCGTGGAAGTGGGCAGCAATGCAGAGGAGGACGAGAGGGGGCCCGAGGCCGCTTCCGCCCTGCCCGACAGCGAGCTGGCGCTGTTCGACCCGTGCGCCAAGGAAGGTAGGTCCGTGTGCCCAGAGCACAGAGAGATCGTAGCGAGCAAGTCCATCTCGGGAGGACATGGACAGCCCGCTGTGCATTAAACCTGCTTCCCAACTCAACTCAAGTCAATTTTATTTGTCACATACACATACATACAAGATGTGCAGTGAAATGAAAGTGGCAACGTCTGCAGATTGTGCAAAAAAACTATGGAACAGAATAGAACAGAATCAGTATTTACATGTTGGAAAAACCTCCCAGCAATTTTAGAAAGACACAACACAACAGTAAATTGGTCCCTGGTGAGATAAGTCATAACGGCCTGTGGGAAGAAACTCTGTCTCATCCTCCCTGTTTCCACAGCGTGACAGCGGAGGCATTTGCCTGACCGTAGCAGCTGGAACAGCCCGTTGCTGGGCGGTACGGGGTCTATCGTTATGTTTCTGGCTCTGGATCTGCACCTCCTGGTTTATAGTTCCTGCAGGGGGGGCGAGTGTAGTTCCCAGCCGAACCCACTACTCTCTGCAGAGCCTTCTTGTCCTGGGCAGAGCAGTTCCCAATCCAGATTGTGATGTTGCCGGACAAGATGCGTTCTACAGCCCCAGAGTAGAAGCACTGGAGGATCCTCAGAGAGACTCTGAGCAGAATCACATATACACATATTACATATTTGAGGGAGGAAAGAAAAAACGCCCGTATTGACTTGGATATGCCGTCTGTGGCGATGACTTCCACAGATTCACCACCCTCCAAGTAAAGAAATTCCATCTCATCTTCCTAAAGGAACGTCATTTTATTCTGAGGCTGTCATAGACTCTCCCACTAGTGGTAACTTCTAAACACCAGCGAGTACAGGCCCAGTGCCGTCAAACGCTCTTAGGGCTAACGGAATTAAGGGATATGGGGGGAAAAGCAGGAACGGGGTACTGATTCTGGATGATCAGCCATGGTCATATTGAATGGCGGCGCTGGCTCGAAGGGCTGTACGGCCTAATCCTGCACCTATTTTCCATGTTTCTATAGAAACGCTAAAGCAACGACATAATCTCAGAAGATGTCCTTAATGCCTGAGCCCAGTTGCTGACGCGACTAGTGTAGATTTAGTCCCGAAACATTGCCTTTTTCCTTCACTCCATAGATGCTGCCTAACCTGCTGAGTTTCTCCAGCATTTTTGTCAGCCTGCGTAATAGGCTCGTTTCCATGAAGCAACCACTGAAATGGTAGACAATAGACAATAGGTGCAGGAGGAGGCCCTTCGGCCCTTCGAGCCAGCACCGCTATTCAATGTGATCATGGCTGATCATCCCCAATCAGTACCTGGTTCCTGCCTTCTCCCCATATCCCCTGACTCCGCTATTTTTAAGAGCCCTATGGTGGAAGATTGGAACCTTCACGTGGTCCGGCCTGTTGCAATCAACTCGACGTGCACAAACGGAAGATCAAGTAGAACAAGATGTCCTACAACTTTAGCCTGCGCACGCCACACGAAAGAAGCAGAAGAGCCCTATCTAGCTCTCTCTTGAAAGCATCCAGAGAACCGGCCTCCACCGCCCCCTGAGGCAGAGAATTCCACAGACTCACAACTCTCTGTGAGAAAAAGTGTTTCCTCGTCTCCATTCTAAATGGCTTACCCCTTATTCTTAAACTGTGTGTGTGTGGCCCCTGGTTCTGGACTCCCGCATGGGCGATGTTTTTGTGTAATCTTGTCCTCCTCTTGCTTTGTGTTTCAGGGTCGGGCGCGGTGGGTGCGGGCCGGAGTAACCTGGAGGCTCTGTCGGAGGCGGAGCGGAGGGGGAGCCCGGACCCTGGGGACCTGGCTGGCCGCCTGCTCACCCTGAGGGTGGGGGCGGAGGAGGGTGAGACTCCCCCCTCGGCGGGGCCTGGGGACGGGGACACGGACACGGACGGCTACCTCAGCACCGCCGCCCAGCGGATCAAGGAGGCGCTGGGGCGGGAGAGAGCCGGGGAGTACGGGCCGGCCTTCACCTGCTACCGCAGCGGCGTCGACATCCTGCTGGCCGGCCTGCAAGGTGCGGGACGGGGGAGGGGGGGGGGGGGGGGGGGAGGATGGTGGATGAGGGAGCGGTGGTCAGTGGGGGAGTTGTCTGGAGAGTCCGAGGCAGTGTGGGTGGGGGGGGACGGGGGAGACACGGTGGGGATGGAGGGGCGGGAGTACGGGACACGGTTCGCCTGTTACCGTGACTGGGGGCAGGATCTTGGTGAGAAGGAACTGCAGATGCTGGATAAAATCACCGGTAGACACAAAATGCTGGAGTAACTCAGCGGGTGAGGCAATCTGCAAGGGGGGGGGAGGGGAGAAGGTGGGGGTGCTCCGTGTCCGCCTGTCACCATCTGTTGCTGGCTGGTCTGCAAGCTGGGGGGCGGTGCAGGGTAAAGATGGGGGGGGGGGGAGAGGGCAGTCTGAGGGGGATCGAAGGAGAAGAGGAGGAACAAGGAAGGTGGGGGTGGACCGAGGCGAGTGCAAGAGGTTTTGGGGGGGGGTGGGGGGAGTACGGATCGATGTTTGCCTGTTACTACAGCGCTGTGGACATATGCTGGCTGGGGGGGGGGGGGGTGAATGAGAGGAGGGGAGGGGGTGAGTGGGCTGGGGAGGGTTGGACGGGGAGAGGAGCAGATTGGAAGAAGGAGGGGGGTGAGAGAGGGAGTCTGAGGAGGTGGGCGGGGGATGGGAAAGGAGCGGGGGGGCTGAATTGGGGGGGGGGTATGGGGTGCGGGGGGGGGGTCAGACGCAGACCTGGAGAGGAGGGGGAGGGGAAAGGCGCCAGGGGACAGGTACGGGACGAGGATGGACTGGGAGGGGGGGGACGGCGAGGTTGGGAC
Organism: Raja brachyura; assembly: GCA_963514005.1. The sequence continues at coordinate 2,993,873 of OY740822.1, read as the reverse complement.
GGGGCGGGTCAGATACAGACCTGGGTCGGAGGGAGGTGGGGGGGGACACTGGGGGAGTGTGGCCCCCAGATTGTTGACGGCCCTCTCGCCCTGTCAGGGGAGCCGAGTGCCGAGAGGCAAGACGCCATCAAGAAGCGAACGGCGGAGTACATGAAGCACGCCGAGGCCATCTTCGCCCTGCACCTGAAGGACACGGCGGTGGAGTCTGCACGCCCGCCCTCAGTAAGTCTTCCCCCCCCCCCCCACCATACCCCACAGAGGATAATTCTATGGTGGCGCAGCGGTGAGGTTACTGCCTCACAGCACCAGAGACCCGGCTTCAATCCTGACTACGGGTGCTGTCTGTACGGAGTTTGCATGTTTTCTCCCAGTGACCTGCGTGGGTTTTCTCCGGGTGCTCCCGTTTCCTCCCGTACTCCAAAGTCGTGCGGGGCTGTGGCTTGGTGTGAATCTGAGATTCTGAGAATCTGTGATTCTCCAAAAGACGAATTGGCGAGGAAAGACATCCTTGCCATAGAGGGGGTACAGAAAAGATTCACCAGACTGATTCCTGGGATGTCAGGACTTTCATATGAGGAAAGACTGGATAGACTCGGCTTGTACTCGCTGGAATTTAGAAGATTGAGGGGGGATCTTATAGAAACTTACAAAATTCTTAAGGGGTTGGACAAGCTAGATGCTGGAAGATTGTTCCCGATGTTGGGGAGTCCAGAACAAGGGGGTCACAGTCTAAGGATAAGGGGGAAGTCTTTTAGGACCGAGATGAGGAAAACATTCTTTATACAGAGAGTGGTGAGTCTCTGGAATTCTCTGCCACAGAAGGTAGTTGAGGCCAGTTCATTGGCTATATTTAAGAGGGCGTTAGATGTGGCCCTTGTGGCTGAAGGGATCAGGGGGTATGGAGAGAAGGCAGGTACGGGATACTGAGTTGGATGATCAGCCATGATCACATTGAATGGCGGTGCAGGCTCGAAGGGCCGAATGGCCTACTCCTGCACCTATTTTTCTATGTTCTATGAATGTAAATTGTCCCTGGTGCAGTGTTAGTGTGCGGGGATCGCTGGTCGGCGCGGACTCGGTGGGCTGAAGGGCCTGTTTCCGCGCTGTATCTCTCAAGTCAGGATGGAACCTGGGTCTCGGGCGCTGTGAGGTAGCGGCTCTACCCGCCGCCCCACCATGCTGCCCGCAACTGTGACTAAACTAAACTAACAATTGATCTGTAAAACACAATTGTCTTTCACCAACGATCCTACAGCGAGCAAGATGGTCGACTCGACGAAAAAGACGTAGTACGGTCATGGGTAATTTTCAACCCCATTTCCGTAACCGGCTTCGGTCTCCGCACCAAAGATCCCGTAGGATACTAGTGCGGAGACGGAAGCCGGTTACGGAAACATCCTCGTAAAAATAAAAGTTATTTGGGAAAAATCTTCTCCTCATTTTCAGAATTTATAATTTATTAACACAAACTGTCCCCCCGCAACGTTGATTACACTGCGGGTCGGGTCGGGTTACTAAAATGGATGAGAAAATGGCCCACGTTCGGCTCCGTTGCGTACTACACGTCAGCCCGTTGCATTTAGCAGGAGCGGTCTATCTTGCTCCGCTATAGGATCTTTGGCTGTCACTGCTGTAAACGCCAGTGTTTTTGTGGGTTATTGTATCTGTGTCCCGCGGTACGGGAGGGGGTTGGGGAGGGGTGGGTGGAACTGCGACGAGCTGTCACCCTGAGCTTGTGTTGTGTTCCTTCCAGTGACCACGGCGGGACCTCTGACCCGACGCCAGGACCAAAGACCCTCTCCCCCTTGCTCCCCACCCCACCACGGGTATATGTTCCCGTGACGGGCCGCAGCCAGGAGCTTCATCCCGACGCCATCTCCCAGCTCGTCCAAAGTCTTCCGCACTCGGACCCTCGCCGACCGACGCTCTCTCCGCGGCGACACAGTTAAACCGACCGGACGGCCGGCCGGCCCCTACAACAGGGTGGCAGCTCACGTTGGCACAGGGGGTAGAGTTACTGCCTCACAGCGCAGGGACCCCGGTTCGATCTCCCGGTGACCTGCGTGGGTTTTCTCCGGGTGCTCCGGTTTCAACCCACTCTCCAAAGGGTTTGTAGGTTGCTTGGCCCCCGTTGTGTGCAGGGGAGCGAAGGAGAAAGTGGGATAACATAGAGCTGATGTGTACGGGGTGGTGGCAGGCCAGTGCCAACTCAATGGGACAAAGGACCTGCTTCCATGCTGTGTCTCGAAACTAAACTAAAAACTTAATAATCTTACTTTCATAAAATAGTATTGACTCTTCTGGGCAGCTGGTAGAGAACATAGTTTGATCCTGACCTCTGGTGCTGTCTGTCTGTGTGGAGTTTGCACGTTTTCCCTGTGACCGCGTGGGCTTCCCCCGGGTGCTCCGGGTTCCAACCGCATTCCCAAGGAGAAGCTGTATTTCACTCTCGTTAGACCTCATCTGGACTACGCAGTTGCAGCTTGCGACCCACACACAGATAAAAACATTTCATCCATCGAACGTGTCCAAAGACAGGCCGCTCGATTTGTTACTAACACCTACGAGAGAGAAGCGAGTGTCACCAAACTTCTGAATTCTCTGGGCGGGGGTGGAACCCTCTCCAAGACAGACGTGAAGCTCACCGTTTGACCTGTTTTTACAAAATGTTAAATGGTCAGCTAGACATAGATCACAAGACCTACACCAACCCCAAACCAATTAGGAGCAGACGAAGGCATTCGATCCAATTTGTGGTCCCAGCCACAAAGACAGATGTGTACGGCAATTCGTTCTTTCCATGCACTATTAAAGCATGGAATAATCTCCACCAAGCCACGGTTGCCCAGCCAGATGCAACTACATTTAAAGTGGCACTTTCTTCCCAATAACCCTCTCTGGCTAAACCCCTCCCTTCACCACCTCCAGTTTCAATTCCAGTTGGAATATTTTGGAGGACCAAGTAACCAAGAACCAAAGACGTGCAGGTTTGTAGGTTGCTTGTCCCTCTGTACAGTGTCCCCCTTGCGTGTCGGGAGTGGAGGAGAACCAGTGTGTGAACGGGTGGGTGATCGATGGTCGGTGTAGAACTGTTTCCGTGCTGCATCTCTAAACTACACTAAACATTGATCTATACACAGTGGCCTTCACTGCTAGAAACACTCAATGTTATGGGTTTTTGCTGTGAGTTTATGTTCATAAGTGATAGGAGCAGAATTAGGCCGTTTGCCCAATCAAGCCTACTCCCCAATTCAATCACGGCTGATCTATCTCTCCCTCTCAACCCTATTCTCCCACCTTCTCCCCGTCACCCCTGACACTAATCAAGAATCTGTCAACTTCTGCTTAAGAATATCCATTAATCTGGCCTCCACCGCCCTCTGTGACAATGCACTGCACAGATTCACCACCCACTCACTAAAGAAATTCCCTCTCATCTCCTTTTCTGAAGGCACGCCCTTTTATTCTGAGGCTGTGCCCTCCGGTCGTGAACTCTCCCACAGGGAAACATCCTCTCCACATCCACTCTATCCAGGCCTTTCACTAGTTGGCCGGTTTCAAGGAGGTCTTCCCCTTGTCCTTGTAAACTCCAGCGAGTACAGGCCCAGTGGCGACAAACAGAGGAATCGACCCCCTAGTGTGTAGAGAGTGTGAATGGGTGATGGAAGGTTGATGTGGGCTGGGCCTGTTTCCATGTCTGGATCTGAATGTAGTACGCTAAAAAGCTCCAGGTAGAGCATCACTCAGCACTATGCTGGTGGTGGACGTGCTAGTCGAGATGGAGATGCCTTTGGAGTGCATCTGTGTGTGTGTTGACGTTTTGGAGATATCTGATGCTGGCTGGTCGGGTATTCCAATCCCTTACTGTCTTGAAGAAAAACGAGTTGGAAAGTGCTAACGAAGTGCCGTGCGGAATGTAATGGCCAGGTTGGTAGCTTCTGGATGACGTGCCTCTGGGTGCTTGGATTAACTGGATGTGGTCGTCCGTCTTTAAATCACGAGTGGTATTCTTGATCTTGTGGAACGATGTCAGTCGGATGAACTTGCGACGGGGAGTAGGTGGATGAAGTTGAAGGTCCTTTCTCATGCTGGAGACTGAGCTCTGCCACGTGTAGTTGTTAGATATCAACCTTGCTGCTCTGTTTTGCATTGCCTGGATCTTATTGACGTTCCCTTGAGTGCAAGGGTCCCACACGGAGCAGCAATATTCAACATGTGGACATACCAGGCTTTTAAATGCTTGGATCTTAACTTCTTTGGGTGCATTTTGCAGATTGCGATGTAGAAAGCCAATGATACTGCTGGCTTTGGCTGTTGCCCCTTCCACATGCTTGTTCCATTTCATGTTTTCAGACTAACTCCTAAAGGGTGTGTCCTTGGCAGGCAAATTACGCGACCTCATGGTTGTGTTGAGGCGTACGGGCCGGTCCCACTGAGAAGCGCGGAGGGGTATGTAGTTGTGCGCGACATTACGCCGTGCTCCGAAATGTTTGTAGCGAACCAAATCTTCACGTGCCAACGACCTATCACGTAACTGACGGCCAAAGTGGGACAGGCCCAAGACCCTGGCGTGACGCAACGTCTCATCTCCAACAGCAGCAGAAGCAGGCAAACCATCGCCGAGCTCGGCCTGGGGCTCACGGCCGTTGCCGTCCGGATCCGGATCCGCCCCCACTCCTACTCCCAGAGCGGGGCCAAGAAAATTGAAGATGGACACAAAAAGCTGGAGTAACTCAGCGGGACCGGCAGCATCTCTGGAGAGAGGCAATGGTGACGTTTCGGGTCAAGACCCTTCTTTCAGACTGAAGAAGAGTCTCGACACGAAACATCACCCATTGCCTCTCTCCAGAGTTGCTGCCGGTCCCGCTGAGTTACTCCAGCTTTTTGTGCCCATCTTCAAATGACGCCACGCGCTCCAGACAGCTGTGCGTACGCATGCAATCGCACCCGACCTTCGTGGGACCGTCGCGGCTCAACATGACCACAAGGTCGTGTAATTTGCGTGCCAAGGACACGTAAGAGTTTATGACTAGAAACCGCCTGTAGCTGATGTCCAGAGAGTGCAGAGCAACGATAGATTTCTTTAGGTTTCTTACTAAGACGCATGACATTACATTTTTCTGGTTTGAACATATTTGCCATTTCTTCTCCCATCTTCTCCCAATGAGCACAGATCTTTTTGAAGCGTCAGGCAATCATCATGAGTCTTGATCGGTCGATAAACCACACAATCATCGGCGAAGAGGCAGACCTTAGATGTGCCAACTCTCGGACACCTCCTCCTACTTACCCCTGGACCATGACCCCACTGACGAGCACCAGGCCACTATCTGTAACACCATCATCAACTTCATCAACTCCGGCTCCATGCCCCCCCCCCCCCCCCGAGCCTCCAACCTCATCGTTCCCCAGCCCCGCACGGCCCAATTTTACCTTCTCCAAAAAATCCACAAACCTGACTGCCCCGGTAGACCCATTGTCTCTGCCTGTTTGTGCCCCACCACTCGCAACAAGGGCAGAGTCCCCCTGGTCCTCACCTTTCACTACACCACACCATGCTACACTTGTCGCTTTACCTCCCCCCTTGACTGCATTAAAGGACCCAAGCAGTCGTTCCAGGTGCGACAGAGGTTCACCTGCACCTCCTCCAACCTCTTCTACTGCATCCGTTGCGCCAGATGTCAGCTGATCTACATCGGTGAGACCAAGCGGAGGCTGGGCGATCGTTTCGCCCAACACCTCCACTCGGTCCGCAATAACCAACCCGACCTCCCGGTGGCTCAGCACTTCAACTCCCCCTCCCATTCCGTATCCGACCTCTCGGTCCTGGGCCTCCTCCACGGCCAGAGTGAGCAACACTGCAAATTGGAGGAGCAGCACCTCATATTCCGCTTGGGGAGTCTGCATCCTGGTGGCATAAACAATGAATTCTCACAATTCTGTTAACCCTTGCTGTCTCCGCCCCTTTACTACCTCCTCTTCCTCCTTTTTCCCTTTCTTCTCCCCGCCTCCCCCACCCCCTATCAGTCTGAAGAAGGGTTTCGGCCCGAAACGTTGCCTATCTCCTTCGCTCCATAGATGCTGCCGCACCCGCTGAGTTTCTCCAGCATTTATGTCTACCTTAGATGTGATGTTATCTGGGAGATTGTTAATGTAAAGTAAACCCAGCAGCTGTCCCAGCACAGTGCCCTGTGGTACGCCAGAGTCGACATGGGCTGGTTTTGAGGATGTTCCCTGGATTACAACCGAATGCTCCTTGTCAGTTAACAAGCTAGTTATCCAGATGTGAAGTGACCTTGATGTCAACTTTTCTTGTAAAGTATTTTGAACCACAGCAGCAAACAGTCTCAGCTTTGCTACAGGTATTACTTGTTCAAGAAGGAACTGCAGATGCTGGAAAATCGAAGGTGGATAAAAACGCTGGAGAAACTCAGCGGGTGCGGCAGCATCGATGGAGCGAAGGAGATAGGCAACGTTTCGGGTCGAAACCCTTCAGACCCATGGGTGGGAGGGGGTGGTGGGAAGAAGGGAGAAAGGAAGAGGAGGAACACGAAAGCTGAGAAGGGGAGGAGACAGCAAGGGCTACCGGAAATTGGAGCAGTCAATCTTCAGGCCGCCCAAGCGGAATATGAGGTGCTGCTCCTCCAGTTTCCGGTGGTGCTCACTCTGGCCATGGAGGAGACCCAGGACGGAAAGGTCGGATTCGGAATGGGAGGGGGAGTTGAAGTGCTGAGCCACAGGGAGATCAGCATGGTTAATGCAGACCAAGCAGAGGTGTTGGGCGAAATGATCGCCAAGCCTACGCTTGGTCTCACCGATGTAGAGCAGCTGACATCTAGAGCAGCGGATGCAGTAGATGAGGTTGGAGGAGGTGCAGGTGAACCTCTGCCGCACCTGGAATGACTGCTTGGGTCCTTGAATGGAGTCAAGGGGGGAGGTAAAGGGATAAGTGTAGCATCTCTTGCGGTTGCAAGGGAAAGTGCCCGGGGAGGGGGTGGTGTGGATGGGAAGGGAAGAAGCTCAGGTGTTACTTACCTGAGTACTCTGTGTCTGACGACGTAAGTGGGGTCCTAGTGGTCTTCAGTGCAAGGTGCTTATATTATGCACAGGGGGTGGCTGGTTAATTGCTGCCTATACACACAACAGGTGCAGCAGGCGGCCAGACAGCGGTGGGAGAGAGAAAGAGTGGCTGCCGTACAGATGCATAAGAAATGATCGTGAATATACCTTTTTTCCCCAAAAAATTATCCTGCGGGCCGGATTGGACCCACATACGGCCCGGCGAGCCGTTAGTTTGACACCCCTGTTTAGAGAGACAGCGCAGAAACAGGGCCCTTCAGCCCTCCCGAGTCCGTGCCGACCATCGATCACCCGTTCACACCAGTTCCGTGTGATCCCATTTTCGCACTCCCCACACACCAGAGGAGAAATTACAGAAGCCAATTAACCTGCAAACCCGCACGTCTTTGGAGTGTGGGAGGAAACCGGAGCACCCGAGGAAAATGAACGCGGTCACGGGGAGAACGTGCAAGCTCCGTACAGACAGAATCCGAAGATTCTGCCTCCCCCCCCCCCCCCCCCATCATCTCTCCCTCCCGCCCCTCCATCCATCTCCCTGGACCCATCCATCTTACTGGGTGGGGGGAAGGGAGGAGATGGTGGGGGCATCTCCCTCCCCCCCAACTATCTGCCCCCCCCTCTCTACGCCCCCTGTGCATTCCCACCTCTCCCCCCCCTCCCTCACCCTTTCTCCTCTGCCCTCTCTCACTCGAGCCTTAATGTTTAAACCACTCACCGCGCTGATATATTTAATACTCTTGTGCACTGACTCTCAGTAAAGTGATGACAAACAGCCGGGAGAGTCTGCTCTGTTCTGTTTATTAACCCACTCCCGGAAGTAGCTTTGCCTCCACACCACTCGGCCCATCGAGGTGATGCTGGTACACAACGGCACTCACGAGTTTGCCCCGGCTGATTTCCCCCTCCATTCTACCCCTTACAGTGGCCGATTAATCCACTGACCCCCACCAGATGTTGTGGGTGGGGGGGGACCAGAACCCCCAGAGGAGAGGGAACCCCAGATGGCCACTGGGAGATTGTGTAAAGATGGCAGTAGGTAGATAAGACATTCCTGTAGCCAGAGGCTGGTGAATCTGTGGAATTCATTGCCACAGACGGTGGTCGGAGACTTCCAATGGGTATTTTTAAAGCAGAGATGGGCAAGTTCTTGATTAGTAAGAGCGTCAAAGGTTACGGGAAGAAGGCAAGAGAACGGGTGGAGAGGATGTTTCCGCTAGTGGGAGAGACTAGAACCTGAGGGCACAGCCTCGGAATAAAAGGACGTGCCTTTAGAAAGATGAGTAGGAATTTCTTTAGTCAGAGGGTGGTGAATCAGTTGAATTATTTGCCACAGACGGCTGTGGAGGCCAAGTCAGTGGGTATTTTTAAAGCGGTGATTGGTAGATTCTGATTAGTGCGGGTGTCAGTGGTTATGGAGGGAGAAGGCAGGAAAATGGGGTTAGGAGGGAGAGATAGATCGGTCGTGATTGAATGGCGGAGCAGACTCGAATGGCCTAATTCTGCTTCTTTGTCTTATGGTCAGGCTAGGGGGCAAAGAATGTTCCACAACTATGTAAAGGTTTCTTTAAAATGGCGGTGCAGGAAGTTAGGGTGATCAAGAGGCCCTTCGTACATTGGTTTTCATCAGTCAAGGGTATTGAGTTTAGAGGTTTGGGGGGGGGGGGTCATGTTCCAGTTGTACAAGACGTTAGTGAAGACGCATTTGGAATATTGTGTAGGAAGGAACTGCAGATGCTGGTTTATAGACACACAAAGCTGGAGTAACTCAGCGGGTCAGGCAGCATCTCTGGAGAGAAGGTGTAATGGCAATTTCCTAATTTTTTCAATGTCTAACTTTCCATTTCCGTTACCACACGGGTAAGTAGGAGCGATCTCACGCAGGCCAAAAAGAAGAGATCTTCCAGTCGTAATTCCCAGTTTAATCGGTTCTTCTTTGAAGCAGTTGTACAAACAAAGAGATGAATCGTAGCAGGTTCTCCTTATTCTGCATACAAGTTGTAGCTGGCTGTTCTCCCAGCCTGGTGAGAACTGTACACTCTGCTCCCCTGTGTGTGGTCTCAATCACTCCCTCTCCTCTACGGGTTTATGTATACACCCATCTGTACATCTAATGACTGCCCAAAATAATACTGCAAGATATATCTAGACAAAAAAATATAATATGGCAACAGTAACTAGCCTAAACAGAAATGGCTCCGACAGAAGGAATGAGTGATGTTTCTAGTGGGAACCCTTCTTTAGACTATTGTTTAAGAAGGAACTGCAGATGCTGGAAAATCGAAGGTAGACAAAATGCTCGAGAAACTCAGCGGGTGAGGCATACCAAGAGGATTTCAGTACAGGATTAAAGAGGTTCTTCTGCAGTTGTATAGGGCTCTGGTGAGACCACATCTGGAGTATTATGTACAGTTTTGGTCTCCTAATTTGAGGAAGGACATCCTTGTGATTGAGGCAGTGCAGCGTAGGTTCACCAGATTGATCCCTGGGATGGCGGGACTGTCATATGAGGAAAGATTGCAAAGAATAGGCTTGTATTCACTGGAGTTTAGAAGGATGAGGGGGATCTTATAGAAACATATAAAATTATAAAAGGACTGGACAAGCTAGATGCAGAAAAAATGTTCCCAATGTTGGGCGAGTCCAGAACCAGGGGCCATAGTCTTAGAATAAAGGGGAGGTCATTTAAGACTGAGGTGAGAAAAAACGTTTTCACCCAGTTGTGAATTTATGGAATTCCCTGCCACAGAGGGCAGTGGAGGCCAAATCACTGGATGGATTTAAGAGAGAGTTAGATAGAGCTCTTAGGGCTGGTGGAGTCAAGGGATATGGGGAGAAGGCAGGCACGGGTTATTGATAGGGGACGATCAGCCATGATCACAATGACTTTCTGCGCTGTATCTCTGAAGTGGAGGACAGAACTAGTATACGGGTTGGTCGGTGTGGGCCGAGGGGCCTGTTTCCGCGTTCTAGCTCTAAATGTGGAATACTGTGACCAGTTCTGGTCACCATACGTACGAGGAGAGATGTTGGAGAGGGTGCAGAGGAGATTCACCAGTGTGTTGCCCGAGTTGGGGTTTTTTGAAGATAGACACAAAATGCCGGAGTACTCGGCGGGACAGGCCGGAAGGAATCGGCGACGTTTGGGGTCCAGATCCTTCTTCAGACTGAGAGTCGGGGAAAGAGAAACGAGAGATATAGACGATGATGTAGAGAGATATAGAACAAACTAGTCTAAGTGGGACCCGTTGGGTCCCATGTTCACATGGGAGGGCTGGTCCCCGACGCAATATTCCACCTGGTGATGTTGGTTGCAGGGACTACTGGTCTCCAGAGGGCTAGTATGGACATTGTGGGCCAAATGGATTCTTGGGGTGGCAGCTCAGTCCCCCAAGCCTGATATGCTAGCTCACTCACAGCTATTCCTTGAAATTCCATTTCAAGCAGAGTGCAAGGCCACCAAATTCAAGTCCATTTTCCTACCATTTCAAGCAGGGTGCAAGGCCACCAAATTCAAGTGCAGTTTCTTACCTCTTCGAGCAGGGTGCAAGGTGACAAAATTTGTGCAGTTTCATACCACTTCAAGTAGGGTGCAAGGCCACCGAATTCAAGTGCAGTTTCCAACCACTTCAAGCAGGATGCAAGGCCACTAAATTCAAATGCAGTTTCATACCATTTCAAGCGGGGTGAAACCACCATAAAACCACACAGAACACCACACTCACAGTTCAGTAGAAATTCAGTGTGCTCAGTGGATTCACAGCTCAGACAGAGTCGTGACCTCTCCCTCCCCCATCATAAGACTGAGCCACACCCACACTTCTGGGTTTTATAATCCCTCCCCCTCCCACCGGAAAAGGTGTGGCCTTCATGGCGTGATTGACAGAAGAGAGATTCTCAACATTTTTTAAACGCTTTTATTTTTCATTGATGGGAAAAATCCTCTGCACCTGATGAGCGGAGGGGGACTGAGTAAGATGGCCAAAAATCACAGCCGTAAGTGGTAGCGTTTTATCTAATATCAATATAGTGCAAACAGGAAGTTGTCAAGTTTAGACAAGCAACCATTTGCAGTGCCTTTTACTTCAACCCAAAACCCCCAAGCGACCCTTTACAGGGCCTTTTCAATTCAACCCAAAACCCCAAACGACCCTTTACAGGGCCGTTTCACTTCACCCCCAAACTACCCTTTTGCAGGGTCTTTTCACTTCAACCCCAAACCCCCAAACTGCCCTTTTGCAGGGCCTTTTCACTTCAACCCCAAACTGCCCTTTTGCAGGGCCTTTTCACTTCAACCCCAAACTGCCCTTTTGCAGGGCCTTTTCACTTCAACCCCAAACTGCCCTTTTGCAGGGCCTTTTCACTTCAACCCCAAACTGCCCTTTTGCAGGGCCTTTTCACTTCAACCCCCAAACTGCCCTTTTGCAGGGCCTTTTCACTTCAACCCCAAACTGCCCTTTTGCAGGGCCTTTTCACTTCAACCCCAAACTGCCCTTTTGCAGGGCCTTTTCACTTCAACCCCAAACCCCCAAACTGCCTTTTTGCAGGGCCTTTTCACTTCAACCCCCAAACAACCCTTTTGCAGGGCCTTTTCACTTCAACCCCAAACTGCCCTTTTGCAGGGCCTTTTCACTTCAACCCAAACGACCCTTTTGCAGGGCCTTTTCACTTCAACCCAAAACCCCCAATCATTTGCAGTGCCGTTTTACTTCAACCTAAACCCCCCAACCAACCATTTGCAATGCCTTTTTACTTCAACCCAAAACCCCCAAACAACCATTTGCAGTACCTTTTTACTTCAAACCAACCATATTTTCATTTTCAAACCACATTAAGGGCACTCACAATTGAATAGACATGTTATTCAGAGCTCATGATGACGTCACCCTCTCGCTTCCTCCATGTTGCAGAGACTGAGTGAGGCACACCACTTCCAGGTTTTATAGTCCCATCCCCCTCCCACCAGCAGGGGCAGCAGAGAATGGCGAAATTTTGTTAAACATTAATATCTCTCTGATATTTCATCAATGGGAAAAACCCTCCGGTCCAATCCAGCGGAGGGGGGCTCTGAGCGAAGTGGCCAAAAATGACGGCTGTAAGTGGTGGCGTTATCTCGGAAATCACATCGCAGTGAGTCAAAAGCGGTCAAGATCTTTACTTTTAGTAATATAGATGAATGAAAGATATGCAAAAAAAGTAACGATGATAAAAGAAGCGGGCCATGGTTAGCTGTTTGCTAGGTGAGAACGAGAAGCTGGTGAGACTTGGGTGGTGGAGGGAGGGGTGGAGAGAGCGGAAGCGCAGGGGTTACTTGAAGTTAGACAGATCAATATTCATGTCTGAAGAAGGATCTCGACCCGAAACGTCGCCTACTCCTTAGATGCTGCCTCCCCAGCTGAGTTTCTCCAGTATTTTTTGTCTACTTTCAATATTCATGCCGCTGGGTTGTAAGCTGCCCATTTGAGTTTGAGCAGGAGTGACTGGATGGGCTGTGTGGTCTGGAGTGCTGGAGGCTGAGGGGAGAGCTGGCGGAGGTGGACAGGGTTATACGTAGGGGGGCCAAATACAATGACAGGGAATTGGTGAGGCCACACTTGGAGAGCCCAGCTACACGAAGGACGGCATTAAGTTGGGGAGAGATAGGGGGAGGGGTGGCAGAGGGAAGGGGAAGAGGAGCTGGAGGGGGGAGTGAGGAGAGGGAGGGGTGGGGAGAGGTGGTGTAGGGGGGAGCTGGTGGGGATGGGGTTGGAGAGGAGAGGGGGTGGCTGATGGGGGGGGGGGGGGGAGTCTCCGCTCACAGACCCCCATCGAGGGGGGGCTCCAGCACAGAGGCGCCGCTCTCCAGCGCGTAGGTGAGGAGGGCCAGCTGTCTCCTCACGGTCCCCCACAGTGAGGGGTCCACGCTTGCCTCCGCCTCCTCCACCGCATCCGCTAATCCCGGGAATGTCCGCACTGGAGAACTCCGCGAGGCGTAGACAACATGGCTGTGGGAGGGGAGAGAGGAGACCCTTGTGAGTGGGGGAAGTGTTTGAGGGGCGTGGGGGAGCAAGGGGTGGAAGATTACAACCTTCACGTGGTCCGCCCTGTTTCGACTAATGCAATCAACTCGACGTGCACAAACGGAAGATCAAATAGAACAAGTTGTCCAACAACTTTAGGCTGTGCACGCCACACGAAAGAAGAAGTGGGGGAGCACGGCGTCGCGGGGGGGAGCAAGGGGTCCAGGGGGGGAGCAAGGGGTCGCGGGAGGTAGCAAGGGGTCGCGGGGGAGGAAGGGGTCGCCGGGGGGAGCGAGGGGTCGCCGGGGGGAGCGAGGGAGCGAGGGGTCGCGGGAGAGAGCAAGAGGTCGCGGGAGAGAGCAAGAGGTCGCGGGAGAGAGCAAGAGGTCGCGGGGCGGGGAGCAAGGGGTCGCGGGGGGAGCCAGGGGTCGCGGGGGGAGCCAGGGGTCGCGGGGGGGAGCAAGGGGTCGCGGGGGGAGCAAGGGGTCGCGGGGGGGGAGCAAGGGGTCGCGGGGGGGAGCAAGGGGCCGCGGGGGGGAGCAAGGGGCCGCGGGGGGGAGCAAGGGGTCGCGGGGGGAGCAAGGGGTCGCGGGGGGAGGGTGACCCACCGGTAGTACAGCTTGTCGGGGAAGGCCAGGGGGTCGAGGAAGGATCGCTCCAGGGACATCAGCTGGTCGTTCATCATCCGCTGCTTTAGGGGGCTGCGTCAGGGAGAGAGGGAGAGGGTCAGCATGTTCAACACCACCCTCTCTCCCCTCTCGCCCACCCACCCTATCCTTTCCCTCACTCTCAAACTCCCTCTCACCCTGCCCCAGTGTGTTCAACATCACACCCTCCTTCACTCTCACCCTGCCTCAGGGAGAGGGTCAGTGTTTTCAACATCACCACCCTTCTGCCCTCTCACCCCTTTCCTCTCTCCCTTCCTCCCTCCCCTTTCCTCCCCGCTTCAAACATCACTCCCCCTCACACTCCCCTTTTCTCCCTCTCTCCCCCACCCTCCCTCCCTCCCTCCCTCCATCTCTCCCCTCCCTCTCTCCCCCTGCCTCTCCCTCTCTCCCCCTGCCTCTCCCTCTCTCCCCCTGCCTCTCCCTCTCTCCCACATGCTGCCCACCATCCATTACCCCTCTCTCCCCTCAGCATCCATCCCTTTGTCTCCCCCCCCCCCCCCCCAACTTCCTTCCCTCCTGTCCCACCGCCCACCCAGGCCTGGAACATGGAGATCAGATCCAGCACAGAAACAGGCCCTTCGTCCTGCATTGTCAGTACCATCCATTGACCGCCCATTTAATTCTCCCCCACCTTACCATCAACTTTCCCCCCCCCCACACCCAAATACTGTGGGGGCCAATTAAACCCCCCACCCCATGAACCCCGCACATCTTTGGAGTGTGGGAGGAAACTGGAGCACCCGAGGAAAACCCACGCAGGTCGCGGGGAGGACGTACAAACTCCACACAGACAGCGCCTGTAGTCAGGATGGAACCCGGGTCTGTAGTGCCGTGAGGCAGCAGCTCTACCCGCTGCGCCGCCGTGCAACTCCCTCTGGTGACCTGATGGTGGAGCCGGAGCCTGTAACACTGTGAATAACTCAACGCCCTGATATCAGTCTGTACTGGGATGCACAAGATAGGCAGTGAGAGGTCTGTATCGCAGACACACAACACCCACCACCCTTTGTTGCCCCTCACGTTCCTATCTAAACTCCACCCCCCCCCCCCCTTCACCTTAAACCTATGTCCCCTGGTTCTCGGTTCACCTACTCTGGGCAAGAGACTCTGTGCAACTACGCCAAGATCGACAAGATCAGGCAACATCTCTGGAGAGAAGGAATGGGCGACGTTTCTCGATCCGAAACATCACCCGTTCCTTCTCTCCAGAGATGCCGGCCGTCCCGCTGAGTTACTCCAGCATTTTGTGTCTATCTTCGGTGTAAACCAGCATCTGCAGTTCCTGCGTCTACCTGAACTATTCCTCGTGATTTTATACAGCAGGGATGGCACGGTGGCGCAGCGGTAGAGTTGCTGCCTCACAGCGCTTGCAGCGCCGGAGACCCGGGTTCAATCCCGACTACAAGTGCTGTCTCTACGGAGTTTGCACGTTGTCCCCGTGACCTGCTTCTGTTTTCTCCGAGATCTTCGGTTTCCTTCCACACTCAAAGACGTGCGGGTTTCTAGGTTAATCAGCTTGGGCATAAGTGTAAATTGTCCCTAGTGTGTGTAGGCTAGTGTTAATGTGAAGGGATCGCTGGTCGGCGCGGACTCGGTGGGTTAAACTAAACCACTCCTCTATAAGATCATCCCTCATTCCCAGCCTACTTCACCTCTCCCTGTAGCCCTGGCAACATCCTTGTAAATCTTCTCTGCGCCCTTTCCAGCTTGGCGGCATCTTTCCTTTAACATGGTGCCCAGAACTGAAGACAATACTCTGCACTGCAGCCTCACCAACGTAATGTACAATTGTAACGTGACTTCCCAACCTCTACACTCACTATTCTGATTGATGAAGGCCATTGTGGAAAAATCAGGGGCTATGGGGAGAAGGCAGGAGAATGGGGTTAGGAGGGAGAGATGACTGAATGGCGGAATCGACTCAATGGGCCAAATGGCCAAAGAAAGCTCCTATCAGCTCTGGCCTTATGAAGGCCTCCTTGACGACCCTATTTACCTGTGATGCCACTTTCATGGAAGATGCTCCTTCCGTGAAACATAGAACATTACAGCACAGGAACAGGCCCTTCGGCCCACAATGTCTGTGCTGTACGTGATGCCAAATTAAACTGATCTCTGCCTGCACGTGATCCATGTCCCTCCATTCCCTGCACATCCACGGGCATGTCTAAAAACCTCATATCGCATCTGCCTCCACCACCACCCCTGGCTGCGCGTTCCAGGCACCCACCACCCTCTGTGTCACAAAAACCTCCCCCGCGCATCTCCTTTATCTTTGCCCCTCTCACTTTAAAGCAGTGCCCTCCAGTCTGTGAAATTTCTTCCCAAGGTTCTGACTGTCTACCCTATCTCTGCCTTATTTATAATTTTATAAACTTCTATCAGGTCTCCCTTCAACCTCTGACGTTCCAGAGAAAACAATCCAAGTCTGTCCAACCTTGGAGCTAATCCCCTGTAACCCGGGCAGCGTTCTGGTAAACCTCCTCTGTACCCTCTCCAAAGCCTCCTCATCCTGTAACGAGGGCGACCAGAACTGCACACAATACTCCACCTGCAGCCTGACCCCAGTCCGATAAGTCTTTTACAACAAGATGAATCGATTTATACCAAGAGGAGTTGAGTATAGGAGCAAAGAGGTCCTTCTGCAGTTGTACCGGGCCCTAGTGAGACCACACCTGGAGTATTGTGTGCAGTTTTGGTCCCCTAATTTGAGGAAGGACATTCTTGCTATTGAGGGAGTGCAGCGTTGGTTTCAAAAGTTAATTTCCAGGACAGCGGGACTGTCACATGCTGAGAGAATGGAGCGGCTGGGCTTGTACACTCTGGAGTTTAGAAGGACGAGAGGGGATCTCATTGAAACATATAACATTGTTAAGGGCTTGGACACGCTAGAGGCAGGAAACATGTTCCTGATGTTGGGGGAGTCGAACATCGGGAACATGTTTGACTCCCCCAACAGCTGTGCTGGCTCGAAGGG
Organism: Raja brachyura; assembly: GCA_963514005.1. Next base: position 2,977,152 of record OY740822.1, on the reverse strand, counting down.
CCAAATGGCCTCCTCCTGCACCTAATGTCTATTGTCTTGGAGTCTGAAGAAGGGTCCCGACCCGAAACGTCACCATATCCACGTTCTCCGCTGATGCTGCCTGACCCGCTGAGTTACTCCAGCACTTTGTGTCTTCCAATGTTCCTACAAAGTGGCGTTATGACCTCCTGACTCTTATACTCAACGCCCCGACGGATGAAGGTAAGCATACCGTGCGTAAGTCCAAGTTCATAGGGACAGAATTAGGCCATTCGGCCCATCGAGTCCACTCCACCACTCAATCATGGCTGACCTATCTCTCCCTCTCAACCCCATTTCATTTCGGAGTCACGTGAGTGACTTCGTGAAGAGCCCGCCGGCACGCATGCTCGTCATATATCGTCGTAACGCGTTGCTGCGACGGCTGACGGAGGAGCGTGCTCCTCGCCAGCCCTTCATAAGGGAACCACGCAGGTAAGTATGCTACCTTAAGTTGGTGGTTCTTGTTGTGTTTGCTTCACAGCAAGAACATGGATGGGAGTTTGAGAGGCCGGAGATCGGGGAAAAGTCGCCGGCCAGCAGTTCCGGAGCGAGAGTTGTCGGGGGTACCTGCAACGCAGACCGGAACGAGGGCGGAGATGTCGGTGAGCTCTGTTTTTTCAGGTCCGGACCCGCCCGCACACCACAGCTCGGAGGAGTTCGACGAGGAGGAGTGTGGTGTGCCGCCAGAGCAGGACGACCCTGCCGTGGCAGTCAGGTCGTCAGCAGGCTTGCTGACGGCCTCGAGCAGAAGGGTCCGTGCGGCTGCACGGCCCGCTTCACGAAGCCCCCTGAGGAGGGGAAGGGCAGGAGCCCAAAAGCTTAACCCTGTCGGGGCTAAGGCTCTGCCTGTCGCCAAGGAGCGGTCAGGTTCTAGGACGGGACCCGGGGCAGCTGTGAGGTCCAGCCGTCGCCCCCCAACTTCCGACGCCGGGACGAGTCAGTTGGGGGTCCCGTCACGGTCGCCGAGCCCCCCATGGATGGGTGGGCGAGACCATGCGTCGGCAAGGTCCACGATGTGGGCAGCTGGCAAGCCTGCACGGGCCCAAGGTATCCAGGCTTCGGCTGGTGCCGACACCATGCCGCATCTGTCCTTAGAGGCAACGGCTTCCGCTCCCGCTATACGGAGGCGGTTGAACACGCCCGTGCAGGAATCGCGCAGTTTCGCCTCGGCGCCTGTCGACGACAACTACCGGCACCGGCAGGGCCTCGACGAGGTGCGGGCCGATGACAGGAGCCCCGGCCAATTTTCAGAGCTGGAGGACTCCGACCACCTGAGTGTTCAGGGTGAAGGGCGTATTGACCGTATAGAGCGGCTGCTGGAACGTCTCCTTCAACAACAACAGGCATCCAGCAGCGACAGGCACAGGGCTTCATCACCAGCTTCATACACCAGCCTGGAGCAGCAGGACGAGGAGGCAGTGGTCGATCCCATCCCACCCCCGCCTGAGTTACCGGCGGAGGACCTCCTCGATGTGGCCACCAAGTTTGCAGCCCCTCATTCCTTGGGGCTTCCTATCAATACAAAACTGGCAGCCACTGTGGACTTCCTAAATAATCACCAGCTTCAGGAGGAAGATCTACTACAAGCCATGAGCCGTCACAAGGCTCCATCAAACTGCAACTCCCTCAACGTGCCTGTGGTCAATACGCCAATCTGGGGCAACATCAGTGCGGCTATCCGTCAGCAGGAACTAAAGATTCAGCGGATCCTGAAACTCCTCACGGCCGGGATTACTGCTTTTGTGCGGTCGGTCGACGGAGAGGAGCTTAATTTGGACCAGGAGGATGCTCTGGCGCTTCTATGCGCTACTCAAAATGAAATCAACGGCTTTCGGAAAAATAGCATCCGCCCAGCGCTCAACCCCAAATTTGCAGGGTTGTGCAAACCACCGCCGCCGCCGCCCCGTCAGCTCTTTGGCGAAGACCTTGCCAAAAGGGTCAGAGAGCTTGATGAACAAGCCAAGACCGTGGGGCTCATGCGCTCTCACAGTGCCCCCACGCCATCAAGCTCCAAAGCTCCGCTTGGCCGCTCACGAGGGTCTGCCAGCACGTCTACCAGGAATTACCCTCCAGCTCCAAACCGATATCAACCACCCCAACCACAGGGGTCTTTTTTAGGACAGGCTCGGCAGAAGCCGAGATGGAAAATGAGGACGCCACGACCTCAAACCAACCCAGCACCTCTACGTCCACCCACTCGTGTCAGGGACCGCCGGTAACCACAGAGGTGAGGCGGTCTGGTTCTCTTTTTTCTCTTTGTTTAACCTCACATGTTGGTGGGCGTTTGCGGTTGTTTGCGGGTGCATGGGGTGATATTACCAGTGATGAGTATGTGTTACGGAATATTCAGGGCCATAGCATTGAGTTTATTAATGGGGACATCCCTCCGTCTCAGCATAGACCGGGTCGTATGTTTAAACTAACGGCTGCGGAACAGTCCGTAGGCTATAAGGAAATTTTAAGGTTGGAACAGAAAGGGGTCATAGAGAAAACGGTTCATGAGCCCGTTGAATTTGTTTCCAATATTTTTACCCGACCTAAGAAAGATGGAGGCTGTAGAGTCATTATTGATCTGACCACTCTGAATAACTTTGTAACATATACTCATTTTAAAATGGACACGTTTGAAACGGCCAAATCATTGATCTCACAAGGGTGCTTTATGGCATGTATTGATTTACAGGATGCGTACTATACCGTACCCATGCAAAAATATTACAGAAGGTTCTTAAAATTTATCTGGATGGACCAGCTGTGGCAATATAGGGTGTTGCCTAATGGGCTCACCACAGCCCCTCGATTATTTACTAAATTGGTGAAGCCAATTATGGCTTATTTAAGACAACGACATCATATCGTTATGGCCTATTTAGATGATATTTTAATTATCGGACACACCTTGGAATTAGCACAACAAGGGGTTGCAGCTGCGGTCAATTTGTTCCAACAGCTTGGGTTCATTGTTCATCCAGAAAAATCTAAGTTCTGCCCCACCCAGGTAATTAATTATCTGGGGTTCCAGGTGAATTCCATTAGCATGAGAGTCACCATACCAATTAACAAAATTGAGGAGGTAACACAGGTGTGTACAGATTTACTCAATACTCGTATACCATCGATTCGTCACACAGCTACTGTCATTGGCAAGATTGTGGCTTTGTTTCCGGCAGCCCGGTATGGACCTCTGCATTATCAAAACTTGCAGAGAGCCAAGATTGCTGCGCTGCGACGGCATGCTGGTCATTATGATCGATCAATGCAGCTGCCGCCTGCAGCATTGGATGAGTTACGATGGTGGGTTTGCCACATTAGTAACTCGTTTAAAACTATTATTGAGGCGAAACCGATGATATACTTACAAACTGATGCGAGCTCTGATGGCTGGGGAGCTACGAATCAACATTCTAGTTGTGGGGGCCGATGGGATACCCTTGAGAATACAATGTTGGTATCACAAGGGATCAACTATTTGGAGCTGCTTGCAGCGTTTCACGGACTTCGTGCATATTGTTCCAAGATCTTTGGAGCACATGTCCGGCTCCAAATAGACAACACCACAGCGGTGGCGTATTTAAATCACATGGGCGGTACCAGGTCAGTTTCATGTGATAAATTGGCTAATTCAATTTGGCTCTGGTGTGTCAAGAGAGACATTTGGATTTCAGCCACCTATTTGCCAGGTGAGCTTAATTTTGTGGCGGACGCCAGGTCACGCAAGTTCAATGATAATATTGAATGGATGTTACATCCTGAAATTTTTGCAAAAATCACAGCCAAATTTGGGAAACCGGACATTGACCTTTTTGCGTCCCGGTTGAACCATCAGGTACCAACCTACGTCTCGTGGGAACCAGATCCTGGGGCTATAGCGTTAGATGCATTCTCGCTAGACTGGGGGAATTGCTTTTTCTATGCATTCCCTCCGTTTTGCCTCATCAGTCGGGTATTACGAAAAATTCAGATGGATGGTGCCAAGGGCATCCTTATCATACCCGACTGGCCTACACAGCCGTGGTATCCGATGGTCTTTGACACGCTCAGTGAACCTTGGGTCCGTTTGCAGGGTAGCCCAGAATTAGTTACTCACCCTGTATCAGGGGAGCCACATCCCTGCCATGGCTATTTAAATTTGTTGGCTTGCAGATTCTGAATCGGCCTTTAGTTGGATACGGCCTTTCTACCCGGACCATGGATACCATTGCAGCATCGTGCCGAGAGTCTACAAGGCGAAGATACCGCTCTCACATCAGGAAGTGGGAAGCCTTCTGCAGCCGCTCTCGCATCACGTACGATGCCGTGACTATAACCGACGTCCTGGAATTCCTCGCGGGGTTGCACCATGATGAACACTTAAGCTACAGTGCCATCAACAGCGCCAGGAGCGCTCTATCATTCTACCTCAATATTGAGGTGGGATCCAACAAGCTAGTGTCCAGGCTCATGTGGGGTATTTTCAATACGAATCCGCCTACACCACGCTACAATATCACCTGGGATGTCAGGGTAGTTTTAGCTCTGCTCAGGACGTGGTCCCCCATGGAAGGGCTCCAGCTGGACAAACTCACCATGAAGCTGGTGATGTTACTAGCGCTGACTTCAGCACAGAGGGTACAGACACTCCATAAACTACGTGTCGACAGAATGATGTCTACCCCCACAGTAGTTTTCTTTGTTGACGAGCTACTAAAGCAGCATAGACCTGGGTGCACAGGGCTGCAGCTGAAGTTCCCGGCATACCCCGCAGATGCTAGGCTATGTTTAGCCTCCCACATCCGTTACTACGTCAAGGTGACGGCAAGCATCAGAGGAAAGGAGAGATACCTGCTTGTCACTCATAAGAGACCTCACCATCGAGTGACAACACAGACGATATCCAGGTGGCTTCGAGTCGTCTTGGGTAAGTCAGGTATCGACACTAATGTGTTCAAATCTCATTCCACCAGGGCTGCATTGACGTCGGCGGCGAGGGTCATGGAGGTGCCCATGGACCATATTCTCGCCACAGCAGGATGGGCTAATGAAGCGGTGTTCCAGCGTTTCTACAACCGGCCCGTCGCTGCGCCTCTACAGTTCGCAGAAGCCGTACTAGATGCGGGGCAAGAACGTGGAGATGTCCCCGAATAAGGGGTTTTTGATTTGTTGTTAATAAATATGATTTGTTTTGCAGTATGGACTAGTCAGCACGTTATTCCTCCCATCCATCCCTGGTAGTGGTGTGACAGCATGGACGTGGTCCAGGGCGTGTCATCACAGAAGCTTTGAAGTCTTCACGAAGTCACTCACGTGACTCCGAAATGAAATAGTAAGATTGAACGAGAACTTACCAGTTCGAAGGTTGATCTTTATTTCATGAGGAGTCGAAGTGAGGGATTTCGTGCCCTCCTCGCCCAACCCTCAATCACCTTCATCTGGTAATCTTAGTCGTTTTCATTCTTACTATGTGAAGTCATTTCTTTTGATTGGTTTCTGTGATTCCACGCCGCTACTTTGAAGTATGTCGAGCATGCGCGCCGGCGGGCTCTTCACGAAATCCCTCACTTCGACTCCTCATGAAATAAAGATCAACCTTCGAACTGGTAAGTTCTCGTTCAATCTTACTATTCTCCTGGCTTGGCCTCCACAACCGTGTGTGGCAATGAATTCCACAGATTCACCACCTTCTGACTAATGAAATTCCTCATCTCCTTTCTAAAGGTGAGTCAACCAACTCCTTCCTGGGATCATTCTCAAAGAAACCTCCTCTGGACCCTCTCCAGAGCCAGCACATCTTTCTTCAGATGTGTGACACCCAAAACTGCTCGCAATGCTCCATATGCGGCCTGACCAGCGCCTTTCCATGAGGTGTGTGTGTGTGTGTGTCCCCTACTCATCCTTCTAAACTCCAGCGAGTACAGACACAGGCCCTCTTTACCAGTCTATCTACTAATGTTTGCCATGTTCAGGGGGGCTGTGGACTTTGGACCCCCCTAGATCTCTCCCGTACATCAACGCTGTTGAGAGTCCGGCCTTTAATGGTACACTCTTCCCCCCCCCTTGAGTTTGACCTCGGAGTTCAAAGGTCGGCGGGGTGGGAGGTTCAGAGGTTGGAGGCGTGGAGGGGACCCACCACTTCAGAAGTTCGCGATTTTCGGACAGTCGCAGGTCGAACCCTTTTGCAGCGTTGCTGAATCGATTGACGGCACGATTTAGGTGGTCTGGAAAGAAAGAGGGGTTCAGAGATAAACCAGAAACTGCCAGCACCCCAAAATATCCCAGGCCCAGATCTAATTCAGGGAGCTTAGCTCGGAAACAGGCCCTTCGACCCGCTGGGTACGCCCCGACAGTTTAAGAATAAGGAGTAAGCCATTTAGAACATATAAGATTGTTAAGGGTTTGGACACGCTAGAGGCAGGAAACATGTTCCCGATGTTGGGGGAGTCCAGAACCAGGGGCCACACACAGTTTAAGAATAAGGGGTAAGCCATTTAGAACGGAGACGAGAAAACACTTTTTCTCACAGAGAGTTGTGAGTCTGTGGAATTCTCTGCCTCAGAGGGCGGTGGAGGCCGGTTCTCTGGATGCTTTCAAGAGAGAGCTAGATAGGGCTCTTAAAGATAGCGGAGTCAGGGGATATGGGGAGAAGGCAGGAACGGGGTACTGATTGGGGATGATCAGCCATGATGACATTGAATAGCAGTGCTGGCTCGAAGGGCCGAATGGCCAACTCCTGCACCTATTGTCTATTGACCAGCACATTAACACCATCCTACACACACTATGGACAATTTTTACATCTATATCAAGCCAATTAACCTACAAACCTGTACGTATTTGGAGTGTGGGATGAAACCGAAGATCTCGGAGAAAATGTAAAACTCCGTACAGGCAACATCCGTGGTCGGGATCGAACCCTGGTCTCCGGTGCTTAATTTACTGTAAGGCAGCAACTCTACTGCTGCGCCACCGTGCCACCCACAAGTTTATATATACACGGGTAGGTTCGGGTGGACTGAGCGAAGGTGTTCAGCGAAGCGATCGCCCAGTCTACGTTTGGTCTCGCCTACCTGATCTCCCGGTTGCCAAACCTTTTAACTCCCCCTCCCATTCCCACACTGACCTTTCTGTCCTGGGCCTCCTCTATTGTCAGAGTGCGGCCCAGCGCAAATTGGAGGAACAGCACCTCATATTTCACTTGGGCAGCTCACACCCCAGCGGTACGAACATTGACTTCTCTAACTTCAAGTAACCCTTGCTTTCCCCCCCCTCTCTCTCTCCGTCCCTTCCCCAATTGCTATTGAGGGAGTGCAGCGTAGGTTCACCAGGTTAATTCCCGGGATGGCGGGACTGACATATGATGAAAGAATGGATCGACTGGGCTTATATTGACTGGAATTTAGGATGAGGGGGGATCTTATAGAATCGTATAAAATCCTTAATGGATTGCTCAGGCTAGATGCAGGAAAAATGTTCCCCATGTTGGGAGAGCAGAACCAGAAGACACAGTTTATGAATAAGGGGTCGGCCATTTAGAACTGAGATAACCGAGGAAAATCTTTTTCACCCAGAGAGTCATGAATCTGTGGAATACACAGCCACGGAAGGCAGTGGAGGCCGATTCACTGGATGTTTTTAAGAGAGAGTTAGATGTAGCTCTTAGGGCTAACGGAATCAAGGGATATGGGGGAGAAAGCAGGAAGAATGATTACCCACGATCATACTGAATAGTGGTGCTGGCTCGTGGGGCCGAATGGCCTATACCTGCACCTATTGTCTGTTTCCAATGGGCCTGTTTCTTTTATCATTGTAACTTTTTTTTTGCATATCCCTGGATGAGTGGGTTACAAGGTGGGGGGGGGGGGGCGGGGAGTTATATATAGAATAAGATTCCCTGGCTGCAGGAACTAATCCAGGGTTTCAGGGAAAGGGTTGAATACACTGACTGTGGGTTTTAGCATTGACAGACCCCCTTCCCTCTTTCTTCCTCCCTCCTCCCTCTCTCCTCGCCCCTCTCTTCTTGCCCCCCTTCCATCTCTCCCCTCCCTCTCTCCCCCCCCCCCCCCCCCCCTTCTCTCTCCGTACGCCCTCACTCACCCAGGGAGATGTCCTGCTGCCGGAGCTTGGTTTCGAGGTGTTCTCGGGCCTGCTGGAAGAGTTCGACCAGGGCTTCGGAGTAGTCCTGGGCCTTGAAGGGCAGGAGGGAGGCGTCGGCGAGACGGATCACCACATTCCCGGCTGTCCGTGCCACCGCCTGGTGGCTGGTGAATCCTGGGGGGGAGAGAGGGAGAGAGGGGGGGAGGGGGGGGATGGAAGAAGGGGTGAGAGCAAGAATTTAATTGTCCTATCCGGGACAGATGACAATAAAACACTGTTGACTCTTGAGCATCAGGACCGGGGTGGGAGATTGCAACCTTCACGTGGTCCGCCCTGTTTTGACGAATGCAATCAACCTGGCAAATAAGATCAAATAGAACAAGTTGTCCTGCAACTTTAGGCTGTGCACGCCATATGCAAGAAGGAGAAGCATCAGGACCGGGCCTCAGGGTTACGGCTGAAAACTAGGCCGCAGGCTGTTGCTAATGGAGCCTAGGCCTCAGCGGGAATAATGGGGCCTAGGCCTCAGGATGCGGCTCATGGAGGCCAAGGGCTTCATAGTGAGGGAGCGCCGTGCTGGGAGTTGAGGCCTGGCCATCTGGCACGGAGCCATGGCGAAAGCACAAAGACTAGACAACGCCGCTCCCTCCTCACCCCCCTCTCACCGTGCGCCTCTCCCCTCTCACCCCCCCCCCCCCCCCCCCCCGCAGTGTGTGGGCCAGCGCTGGGTGGTACCTGGGTCAATGAAGCGAGAGGCATAGTCAAAGGTGTCATAGGCGGTGTGGTACGCTGGGTAGATGCGAGCGCTCGTCTGTGACTGGAGACAACGGAGGGAACTGTCAGATACACACACACACACACACACACAGTGTACACAAACGCACACTGTGTACGCACTGATGCTATACACACTGTGTACATACACATGGTACACAGACACTGTACAGACACACGCAAAGTACACACTGCACACACTCATTGTACACACACTACACACATATACTGTGTACCCACAGATACACACACAGTGTGTACACACACGCACAGACACAGCACACAGAGACCCACGCACATAGAGGCAAGACACAAACAGGCCGACAAATAAACAAACACACAGTCATAGAAACATAGAAAATGGGTGCAGGAGGAGACCATTCGGCCCTTCGAGCCAGCACCGCCATTCATTGTGATCATGGCTGATCGTCCCCTATCAATAACCCGTGCCTGCCTTCTCCCCATATTCCTTGATTCCACCAGCCCCTAGAGCTCTATCTAACTCTCTCTTAAATCCATCCAGTGATTTGGCCTCCACTGCCCTCTGTGGCAGGGAATTCCACAAATTCACAACTCTCTGGGTGAAATTTTTCTTTCTCATCTCAGTCTTAAATGGCCTCCCTTTTATTCTAAGACTGTGGCCCCTGGTTCTGGACTCGCCCAACATTGGGACCATGTTTCCTGCATCTAACTTGTCCAGTCCTTTTTATAACTTTAAATGTCTCTATAAGATCCCCCTCATCCTTCTAAACTCCAGTGAATACAAGTCTAGTCTTTTCAATCTTTCCTCATATGACAGTCCCGCCATCCTAGGGATCAATCTCGTGAACCTACGCTGCACTGCCTCAATCACAAGGATGTCCTTCCTCAAATTAGGAGACCAAAACTGTACGCAATACTCCAGATGTGGTCTCACCAGAGCCCTGTACAACTGCAGAAGAACCTCTCTGCTCCTATACTGAAATCCTCTTGTTATGAATACAGACAGATAGAGACAGACGTACACAAAGAAACACTCAGAGACAGACAGGGACACACACACACAAACAGACAAGAGACACGCATAGAGACACACACAGATATACACAGACAAACCCGGGGTGGGTGGGGAGAGGGAGAAGTGGGGTGGGAAGGGGAGAGGGAGGGAGCAGGAAAGGGTGGAAATTGGGGGGGAGGGGGAAGGGGGGAAGGGGGAAGAGGGAGAACCATAGAAACAGTTCCCAGGATGGCAGGACTCACATATGATGAAAGAATGGGTCGACTGGGCTCATATACACTGGTAAGATCTATGATCTTATAGAAACATATACAATTCTTCGGGGATTGGACAGGCTAGAGGCAGGAAACATGTTCCCCATGTTGGGGGGAGTCCAGAACCAGGGGGTCACAGTTTAAGAATAATGGGTCGGCCATTTAGGACTGAGATGAGGAAAAACGTTTTCACCCAGAGAGTTGTGAATCTGTGGAATTCTCTGCCACAGAAGGCAGTGGAGGCCAATTCACTGGATGTTTTCAAGAGAGAGTTAGATTTAGCTCTTAGGGCTAACGGAATCAAGGGATGTGGGGAGAAAGCAGGAACGGGGTACTGATTCTGGATGATGAGCCATGACCATAGTCAATGGCGGTGCTGGCTCGAAGGGCTGAATGGCCCACATTTGGACCTATTTTCTATGGGAGAGGGAGAGAGGGAGGGGGAGCAGGGAGAGGTGGAGGGGAGAGTCAGACAGACAGCCATACCTTGTTGTAGGTGTAAGCAATGTCCATGGCGCTGATCCCGAGATAGTGGAAGAAAGATGCGTAGTCACTGCCCGCTCCCAGCGTGCCCATGCTGGTAGAAATGTTGCAACGTTAGCAAAGTCCCGGTACACAGGTGGATCAGCGGATAGAACTGCTGCTGTTTGGTCCATATCCCTCCAAACACCCCACATACCTGACCAAATGTTTATTAAATGTTGGGATAGTCCCAGCCTCAACTACCCCCTCCAACAGCTCGTTCCATACACCCATCCACCCTCTGTGTGAAAAAGTTACCCCTCAGATTCCTATTCAATCTTTTCCCCTTCACCTTGAACCTGGGTCCTCTGGTCCTCTATTCCCCTACTCTGGGCAAGAGACTCTGTGCGTCTACCTGATCATGATTGTATACGCCTTTATAAGATCACCCCTCATCCTCCTGCGCTCCAAGGAATAGAGACCCAGCCTGATGGGCAGCATCTCTGGAGAGAAGGAATGGGTGACATTTCGGGTTGAGACGCTTCTTCTGACCCTCCCTCTAAACGTATCCTATCCATTATTCTACGCCACACACATACACACGTGCATACACCTTTTGGTAATTTAATTAACACACCAACCCCTCCACGTCTTTGGAGTGTGGGAGGAAACCGGAGCACCCGGCGAAAACCCGCGCAGGTCACGGGGAGAACGTGCAAACTCCGTACAGACAGCACCCGCGGTCAGGATGGAATCCGGGTCTCTGGCACAGTGAGGCAACAGTGGAGGGCGAGGGTTATTCAGCAGATGTCGATACAAGGAACTGCAGGTGCTGGTTTACGGAAAAAGACACAACGTGCTGGAGTAACTCAGCGGGGTCAGGCAGCATCTCTGGAGAACGTGGGCAGGTGACCGGCCCTTCGGCCCACCCAGTCCGCGCCGACCAGCGATCACCCGTTCACACCAGTTCGATGTTATCCCACTTTCTCATCCACACTAGGGAGCCAATTAACCTACAAACACGCACCTAAACTTAATTAAACTAAAACACCTCGTATTCCACGTGGGTAGCTTACAATCCAACGGTCTTGAGTCTAAAGAAGGGTCCCGACCTGTAACGTCACCTGTCCACATTCTCCAGAGATGCTGCCTGACCCGCTGAGTTACTCCAGCACTTTGTGTCATAAGACCATAAGGAATAGCAGCAGAATTAGGCCATTCGGCCCATCAACACTACTCCGCCATTCAACCATGGCTGATCTATCTCTTCCTCCTAACCCCATTCTCCTGCCTTCTCCCCGTAACCTCTGACACCCGCACTAATCAAGAATCTATCTATTTCTGCCTTAAAAATATCCACTGACTTGGCCTCCATAGCCGTCTGTGGCAAAGAATTCCACCCCCCAGACTAAAGAAATGTCTCCTCAAGGGTCTCAACCCGAAAAGAACGTCCTTTAATTCTGACGCTGTGCTCTCTGGTCCTAGACTCTCCCACTAGTGGAAACATCCTCTCCACATCCACTCTATCCGGGCCTTTCACTATACTGTAGGTTTCAACGAGGTGTCCCCCCCCCCCATCCTTCTAAACTCCAGCGAGTACAGGCCCAGCGCCGTCAAACGCTCATCGTACGTTAAAGGAGGGGCCAGACGACCAGTTGCCGGAAAATCGGTGTTGGACCTGAATCACCCAAGTGGGAATGTGTAGGAATGTCGGAGTTAATGCTGACCGACTTTGAATCCAAAACCCCTTGTGCATTTAATGAAAGAACCACCATCTTTTATATGTTCCCTCCCTGACGAACTGCAGACGCTGTGTACTCGTGCGTTTGTACGCCCAGCCCCCTTGGGTCAGCCTCTGGTTCACTCGACTCGTATTGCAACGTGCCCAATCACTTTGGCGGCCACGTTGGCGCAGCGGTAGGGTTGCTGCCTGACAGCGCCGGATTACCGGGTTCGATCCTGACTATGTCTGTACAGAGTTTGAACGTTCTCCGCGTGGGATTTCTCCGAGATCTTCGGTTTCCTCCCACGCTCCAAAGACGTACGGGTTTGTAGGTTAATTGGCTTGGTGTAGGTGTACATTGTCCCTAGTGTGTGGGTGTAGGTTAATGTGCGGAGACCGCTGGTCAGCGTGGACTCGGTGGGCCGAAGGGCCTGTATACGCACTGTATCCCTAAACTAAAAAAATAAACTTTGCTCTCACCCGAGCCCTCTTTCCCACGAGTTCAGCCTAAACCTTTATCTGCACCACTGATGGCTCAGATACTGGTCTCGGGCCTACTCGTAATCAAGTCACACAGCACAGAAACAGGCCCTTCGGCCCACTTTGGCCATGTTAGCATTCTAGGCTAGTCTTTTTCTATAAATGAAGAAAGTGTATTTTTTCTGTAAGTAGCCATTTTCCACCTGGCTTTTAATAGTACATAAAAAAATAGGTGCAGGAACAGCCCATTTGGCCCTTCAAGCCAGCACCGCCATTCAATATGATCATGGCCGATCATCCAAAATCAGTACCCCGTTCCTGCTTTCGCCCCATATCCCTTGATTCCATTAGCCCTAAGAGGTAAATCTAACTCTCTCGTGAAAACATCCAGTGAATTGGCCTCCACTGCCTTCGGTGGCAGAAAATTCCACAGATTCACAACTCTCTGGGTGAAAGAGTTTTTCTTCATCTCAGTCCTAAATGTCCGATCCTTTATTATTTAAACTGTGTTCTGGACTCCCCCCAACATGGGGAACTTTTTTCCTGCATCTTGCCTGTCCAATTCTTTAGGGATTTTATTTGTTTCTATAAGATATCCTCTCATCCTTCTAAATTCCAATGAATACGAGCCCGGTTCAGGAGATGCTTACTAGGGAATGGTTCCGTGGAGAGGACTATCTCGGCTCGAATGCTTCAACCAGTTGCTGTAGACAGTCTGATCCTGGTGACCCGCAGCTGGTACCTGGAACACAAGACAAGTAAGCATGCAGGTACAGCAGGCAGTGAAGAAAGCTAATGGCATGTTGGCCTTCATTGCGACAGAATTTGAATATAGCAGCAAGGAGGTCCTTCTGCAGTTGTACAGGGCCCTGGGGAGACCACACCTGGAGTATTGTGTGCAATTTTGGTCACCAAATTTGAGGAAGGACATCTTGCTATTGAGGGTGTGCAGCGTAGGTTCATCAGGTGAATTCCTGGGATGGCGGGAGTGTCATATGATGGGTCGACTGGGCTTGTATTCACTGGAATTTAGAAGGATGAGAGGGGATTTATAGAAACATATAAAATTCTTATGGGATTGGACAAGCTGGATACAGGAAAAATGTTCTCCGATGTTGGGGGAGTCCAGAACCAAGGATCACAGTTTAAGAATAAAGTTGTCGGCCATTTGGGACTGAGATGGGGAACAACCTTTTCACCCAGAGAGTTGTGAATCTGTGGAATTCTCTGCCACAGAAGGCAGTGGAGGACAAACTAGATGTTTTCAAGAGAGAGTTAGATTTAGCTCTTAGGGCTAACGGAATCAAGGGATATGGGGAGGAAGCATGAACGGGGTACTGATTCTGGATGATCAGCCATGATCACATTGAATGGCGGTGCTGGCTCGAAGGGCCGAATGGCCTACTCCTGCAGCTATTTTCTATGCTTCTAAGACAGCAAAGGGGATATGTGGCCTGCCCCCTTTCCGGGGTTACGTCCGCGCCCGGGATGGCACTAGAGAGGGACCACACGCTGTCCACGGGCGCCCGGGGGTATTTCCGGGACCGCTGGGCACCACGGGGGGGTGGAATGCATCCTGGACAAGGATTGTCAACATAGTTGTTTAATGGTATATAGACACAAAAATGCTGGAGTAACTCAGCGGGACGGGCAGCATCTCTGGAGAGAGGGAACGGGTGACGTTTTGGGTCGAGACCCTTCTTCAGACTGGCTGATAGTATATTTAGTACTGAAGAATATTTGTTTGACTCGTATAATGGTGTTGGGTTTTATAAAGTGATGCAGCGTGGAAATAGGCCCTTCGGCCCAACTTGCCCACACCTGCCAACATGTCCCAGCTACACTCGTCCCACCTGCCTGCGCTTGGTCCATATCCTTCCGAACTTGTCCCATCCATGTACCTGTCTAAATGTTTTCTAAACGTTGGGATAGTCCCAGCCTCAACTACCTCCTCTGGCAGCTCGTTCCATACACCCACCACCCTCTGTGTGAAAAAGTTACCCCTCAGATTCCTGTTAAATCTTTTTCCCTTCACCTTGAACCTATGTCCTCTGGTCCTCGATTCCCCTACTCTGGGCAAGAGACTCTGTGCGTCTACCCGATCTATTCCTCTCATGATTTTGTACACCTCTATAAGATTCCCCCTCATCCTCCTGCGCTCCAAGGAATAGAGACCCAGCCTGCTCAACCTCTCCCTGTAGCTCACACCCTCTAGTCCTGGCAACATCCTCGTGAATCTTCTCTGAACCCTTTCAAGCTTGACAATATCTTTCCTGTAACACGGTGCCCAGAACTGAACACAATATTCTAAATGTGGTCTCACCAACGTCTTATACAACTGCAACATGACCTCCCAACGTCTATACTCAATACTCTGACTGATGAAGGCCAAAGTGCCAAAAGCCTTCTTGACCACCTTATCTACCTGCTACTCGACCTTCAAGGAACCAAGCACTTGGGTCTCACCAGGGCCCTGTAGAACTGCAGCAGGACCTCCTTGCTCCTATACTTGAATCCTCTCACTATGAAGGCCAACGTGCCATTTGCTTTCCTCACTGCCTGCTGTAACCGCGTGCTAACTTACAGGACGGGAGAAGAGGGAGTGGCCGGGGTGAGACTGGTCCTTGATGATGCTGCTGGCCTTGCCGTGGCATCTTGAGGTGTAGATGGAGTCAGTGGAAGGTGTGCATTTTCACTCTTCTGTACCACTTGCCCGATGGGAGAAGAGGGAGCGATCGTACAGGGTGAAACAACATGGGGTCTGGGTAAATGTGCCATGGGGAGGGGTGAGGGGGCGGAGATGGGGGTCAGGAGAAGGGAGGAGTGCGGTAAATGCACGACGTACCTGTTTCGCTGCGCTGAACACAACATCCTGGACTGCCGGGGAACCAGAGGCTCGAAGGGTGGCGTTGGCTGTGAGAGAGAGAATGAGAGGGAGAGGGAGAGAGGGGTAGAGGGAGAGAGCGGGGAGAGGGAGAGAGGTAGAGAGAGAGGGAGAGAGAACGAGAGGGAGAGGGAGAGAGCGGGGAGAGGGAGAGGGAGGTAGAGAGAGAGGGAGAGAGAATGAGAGGGAGAGGGAGAGGGAGAGAGAGGTAGAGGGAGAGATAGAGAGAGAGGGAGGGAGGGAGAGAGAGAGAGAGAGAGAGAACGAGAGGGAGAGGGAGAGAGGGGTAGAGGGAGAGGGAGAGAGAGAGGGAGGGAGGGAGAGAGAGAGAGAGAGAGAGAACGAGAGGGAGAGGGAGAGAGAGGTAGAGGGAGAGATAGAGAGAGAGGGAGGGAGGGAGAGAGAGAGAGAGAGAGAGAACGAGAGGGAGAGGGAGAGAGGGGTAGAGGGAGAGAGCGGGGAGAGGGAGAGAGGTAGAGAGAGAGGGAGAGAGAGGTAGAGGGAGAGATAGAGAGAGAGGGAGGGAGAGAGAGAGAGAGAGAGAGAACGAGAGGGAGAGGGAGAGAGCGGGGAGAGGGAGAGATAGAGAGAGAGGGAGGGAGAGAGAGATAGAGAGAGAGGGAGGGAGGTAGTGGGAGAGAGGGAGGGGGAGAGAGGGAGAATGAGAGGGAGAGGGAGAGAGAGGTAGAGGGAGAGAGCGGGGAGAGGGAGAGAGGTAGAGAGAGAGGGAGAGAGAACGAGAGGGAGAGGGAGAGAGCGGGGAGAGGGAGAGGGAGGTAGAGAGAGAGGGAGAGAGAATGAGAGGGAGAGGGAGAGGGAGAGAGAGGTAGAGGGAGAGATAGAGAGGGAGGGAGGGAGAGAGAGAGAGAGAGAGAGAGAACGAGAGGGAGAGGGAGAGGGAGAGAGCGGGGAGAGGGAGAGGGAGGTAGAGAGAGAGAGAGAGAATGAGAGGGAGAGGGAGAGGGAGAGAGCGGGGAGAGGGAGAGATAGAGAGAGAGGGAGGGAGAGAGAGAGAGAGAGAGAGGGAGGGAGGTAGTGGGAGAGAGAGAGGGAGGGGGAGAGAGGGAGAGAGAGAGAGAGAGGGAGGAAAAGAGAGGGAGAGAGATACAGAGAGGGAGAGAGTCAGTGAGAACACAGGCTGCCCCCCCCCCCCCAACTCCATCCCCGCACTCCAAAACTGCCAAATCACCTCCCCTCCACCCCCAAAACCACCAGAGGGGGTGACGCAGGAGAGAGAGAGAGAGAGGGGGTGAGGATAGAGTCAACACTGACACAAGGGGTAGGGAGCGGAGAGGGAGGGGCGATTAGGGGAGGGGAATAAAGACTGCGCAGGGAGCGAGGGAGAGGTGGACAGAGGAGGGGGAGAGAGTGGGTGGAGGGGGCAGGGAAGGGGAGCGGTGAGTTAGGACTGGAGAGGGAGGGAGGTTTGGGGGAGAGGGAGGCGGATGAGAGGGAGGGACGGAGGGAGGGGGGGGGGGGGGGGAGTTCTCACCGAAGACGGCGATGTCCACATTGACGTACGCCACCGCTCGCTCACTCAATGTCTTGTAGAACTCCTGGTGCAGGGGGAGAGCACAGGGGGTGACGGGGTAGACAGTGTATTACCCCCACCCCTCCCCACACACACACACACACACACCCACAATATACACGCATACAGATACACACACACACGCATAGATATATATACACACACACACACGCATAGATATATACACACACACACAGATACACACACACACAGATATATACACACACAGATATATACACCCACACACTCAGATACACACACACACAGATATACACATACACAGATATACACATACACGGATATACACACACACACAGATATATACATACACGTACACACAGATACACGCACACACAGATATATACATACACATACACACACAGATACACGCACACAGATATACACACAGATATATACACGCACACAGATATATACACACACAGACACTCACACACTCACATACACACAGAAATATATATACACACATACACAGATATAAACACAAACACACACACATATATATATACACACACACACACAGATATACACACACACACACACACACACACGCACAGATATGCACACAAACACACACACACACACCTGTCTGCCTGAGTCAACAGAGCGACCGGTAGGTGGTGTTGGTCAACATCAAAGATAATAGAGCTATGATCTTTGGTCAACATGGTGATGAATAGTAAGATTAAACGAGAACTTACCAGTTTGAAGTTTGATCTTTATTTTATGAGGAGTTGCGATGAGGGATTTCGTGAAGAACCCGCCAGCACTCATGCGCGACATACTTCAAAGCCGCGGTGTGGAATCACAGAAAAACCAAGCCAAGAAATGACTTGTTATAGTAAGATTAAAGAGACTCTAGTTACCAGTTGACTTTATGATCGAGGGTTGGGAGCGGAGGGCACGAAATCCCTCATCGCAACTCCTCATAAAATAAAGATCAAACTTCAAACTGGTAAGTTCTCGTTTAATCTTACTATTTCATTTCGGAGTCACGTGAGTGACTTCGTGAAGACTTCAAAGCTTCTGTGATTTCACGCCCTGGACAACGTCCATGCTATCACACACGCTACTGAAAAGGTGGACAGCAGTAATCAATTTCCGTCACTGTTTCTCTGAAAAATAATAATATTTATTAATAACAACAAGAAAGGACCCCTCACTGAGGGGGAACTGTATGTTCTCGGCCTGCATCCAGCACGGCTCCTGCGAACATTCCAGGTACGGTGACGGGTTTATTGTAAAACCGTTGAAAAGTGGCTTCACTGGCCCATCCCGCTGTGGCAAGTATCTGGTCCATGGGCACCTCCATGGCCTTTGCCGCCGATGTTGATGCTGCCCTGGTGGAATGGGATTTAAAAACATCAGTGTCAATACCTGCTTTGTTCAAGACGATCCTGAGCCATCGGGATATCGTCTGCACCGTCACTCTATGGTGAGGTTTTTTATGACTGATGAACAGGTATTGCTCCATTCCCCTTATTTTCCTCGTCACTTTGATATAGTGGCGGATATGGGTGGCTATGCATAGCCTAGCATCAGCGGGGTATGCTGGAAACTCCAGCTGCAGCCCTGTAAATCCAGGTCTATGCTGCTTGAGCAATTCATCAATGAAGAAAGTGACCCGTTCAGGGGTAGAGATCATTCTGTCGATCTTGGCCTTGTGAAGCGTTTGCACCCTTTGTGCTGAAGTAAGTGCCATCAACATCACCACCTTCAGGGTGAGTTTGTCCAATTCGAGCCCCGTCATGGGTGACCATGTTCTCAGCAGGGTCAGCACTTTGCCAATATCCCATGTGACGTTGTAACGGGGCCTCGGCGGGTTGGAATTAAATATCCCCCGCATAAGTTTGGAGACCAATTTATTGGATCCTACCTCAATATTGAGGTAGGACGAGAGCGCACTCCTGGCGCTATTGATGGCACTATAGCTGAGATGTTGATCATGGTGTAGCCCCGCAAGAAATTCCAGCACATCTGTGATGGAGACGGAGTCATATGCAACGTCCATGCGGCCACAATAGGATTCCCATTTCCTGATGTACGATAAGTACTGCCGTCTTGAGGACTCCCTGCATGATGCTCCCATGGTATCCATTGTCCTTGAAGATAGACCATACTGAAGTAGTGGCCTGTTCAGATCCTGCAAGCCAATAGATTCAAATGACTATGGCAGGGGTGTGGTTCCCCTGTGGCAGGGTTCGTCACCAATTGTGGGCAACCCTCCAAGAGGACCCATGGTTGACTTATCATTCCAAGGACCACCGGATACCATGATTGCGTAGGCCAGTCGGGTATAATGAGGATGCCCTTGGCAGCATCGAGCTGGATTTTCCGCAATACCCGACTGATGAGGCAGAATGGAGGAAAGGCATAGAAGAACCATTTCCCCCAGTCTAGCGAGAATGCGTCCATCGCCGTTGCCCCAGGATCTGGCTCCCATGATACGTATGTTGGTACCTGATGGTTCAACCGTGACGCAAAAAGGTCAATATCCGGTTTACCAAATTTGGCTGTAATTTTGGTGAATATTTGGGGGTTCAACATCCACTCGATGTTGTCATTGAACTTCCGTGACCTGGTGTCCGCCACTGTATTGAGCTCACCTGGCAAGTAGGTAGCTGAGATCCAAATATTCCGTTGAATACACCAGAGCCAAATTGTGTTTGCCAATTCATTGCATGAAATTGACCTGGTACCGCCCATATGATTCAGATAAGCCACCGCAGTGGTATTGTCTATTTGGAGACGGACATGAGTGTTAGTCATGTTTGAACAATAGGCTCTTAGTCCGTGGAATGCTCCTAGCATCTCCAAATAGTTTATCCCTTGTGCTAACAACAAAGTAGCTTCACGTGAATCCCATCTACCTCCACAACTGTTATTGTTGTCCGTAGCTCCCCAGCCATGGGAGCTTGCATCTGTTTGCAAGTATACCATTGGACGAGG
This sequence comes from Raja brachyura, assembly GCA_963514005.1. The sequence continues at coordinate 2,956,989 of OY740822.1, read as the reverse complement.
CACAATGATGGGTTTAAAAGAGTTATGGATATTGCCAATCCACCATAGTAACTCAAGTTTTGCCTTAACCGGCAATTGCATGGGTCTATCATAATGTCCAGCATTTAGTTTTAATGCTGTTATTTTTGACCTTTGTAAATTCTGATAGTGTAAAGGTCCATATTGAGCAGCTGGAAATACTGCTACAATTTTGCCAATTACCCTGGCAGTTAATCTGATAGACGGTATACTGGCGCAGACCAGGTTCTTGCATGCTTGAAACACATCACCAATTTTGTTAGTTGGGATGGTGGTGATCATGCGATTGGAGTCTATTGTGAACCCCAAGTAGTCCATGATCTGTGCGGGGAGGAACTTTGATTTGTCTGGATGGATTATAAACCCCATTTGTTGAAAAATTTCCACTGTGGCTGAAACCGCCAACTCTGCGGATTCCAGAGTGTGCCCAATTATCAGAATGTCATCCAAATAGGCCATGACCGTATGATTTTGTCTCCGCAGTGTAGATAACACTGGCTTGAGTAGTTTGGTGAACAGTCTGGGGGCTGTAGTAAGCCCATTGGGCAATGCTTTGTATTGCCAAAGCTGATCCATCCAGGTAAACTTCAAGAACTTCCTATGATGTTTCCGAATGGATACTGAATAGTATGCATCTTTTAAATCAATGCATGCCATGAAGCAGCCCTCCGAAATCAAAGATTTGGCTGTTTCAAATGTGTCCATTTTGAAATGGGTGTATTTTACAAAGGTATTCAAGTGAGTTAAATCTATAATGACCCGGCATCCACCGTCTTTTTTAGTTTTAGTAAATATATTAGACACAAATTCAACTGGTTCATGTGTGGTTCGTTCTATCACACCTTTGTCTTGTAAACTCAAGATTTCAGCATAGCCTTCTGCCAATTCTTTTTTGGAAAGTGCAAATTTGCGATTCGGCATATGCTGGGGTGGAGGCAATTGGCCATGAATAAACTCAATTTCATAACCCTGAATACTTTGCAAGATAAACTCATCTGAAGTGATGGTTTCCCAAGCCTCCTTAAATCCCCGTAATCTGCCCCCAATTCGTGAGGTTAGACATGCAAGTGCATGGAACCCAGACCCCCTTACCTTCATGGTTATCGGCGGTCCCTGGGATTTTTGGTGGGACGTGGAGGCGCTGGGTTTCGTGGTTGGTGCGGAATCCGCATCTTCCATGCTGGCCGCTGAGGGCCTAGTCCTAAAAAAGGCCTGGGCTGATGAGGCTGTTGATATTGAGGAGGTGCCGGAACGTAGGTCCTTGTTGGCCTATCGGTCTGACCTCGTGGCCTGAAGTAAGGTGTCTTCTTGGCCGAAGGTCTGGCCACAAAATGTGGTCTCATCAGACCTATGGTTTTCGCATGGTCATCGAGCTCTTTGACCTGCTTTGGGAGGTCTTCCCCGAACAGCTGTCTAGGTGGGGGGGTAGGAGGTGCTCTGCATAGTCCCGCAAATTTGGGATTTAAGGAAGGTTTGATAATGCTCTTCCGGAAAGCGTTGATCTCGTACTGCGTATTGCAGAGTAGAGCTAGAGCATCCTCCTGTTCGGTGCTTAGATCAACCCCATCTACCGACTTTGCAAAAGCGGTGATCCCAGACGTAAGCAGTTTTAAAATCCTCTGCAGTTTCACTTCCTGCGCTCTGATGCCCGGGCTGATATTACCCCAGATTGGCATGTTCACAATCGGCACGTGGAGTGAATTGCAGTTCCCTGGAGCCTTGTGTCTCTCCATGGCCTTCGCAAGGACCTCCTCCTGCAATTGATGGTTAGTAAGATAATCTATGGTTGCGGCCAGTTTGATGTTGAGGGGTAGTCCTGACGATACGGGTAACCCGAATTTGGCTGCCACATCCAGCAGATCTTCCTGAGGGACCTCAGGTGCTGCTGGGGCATGTACCAGGATATCCTCCTCATCTGGTCTTATGTTGTCCATAGATGGGGACGGGGATATATCCATGAGTCCCCTGGAGCTGTGTGTGTCCTGTTTCTGATTGAGTAGAACTTGCTCCAATATCCTCTCCATACGATCCAAGCGCCCTTCATCGGGCGGGTGTGGGAGGTAAGAGGCCTCGTGCCCGAAGGAACTCCTGAGGCTTCGATCATCAGTCCGTACCTCGTCGAGGTAATATCGGTACTGTGATGATGTGTCGCTACCAGCCGCCTCGGCGAAGCTGAGCGATTCCCGCGCGGACCTGCTCGAGCGCCTCCTCTTCGCTGAGCTGGACCCGGCTGCCTCAAAGGGCATGGGTGGGGAGAGGTCGGCACCTGACGCCGCAGCGTGGTGACCCGACGTCCGCACGGGCTTGCCGACTGTCCTAAATCTGGACCCAGACGGCGTACGGTCCCGACCTGCCCCCAGCGGGGGAAGCGGTGACCTAGGCGAGGCTCCACCCTTGTGACTCCTCCTGGTCCCCCTGGGTGGTGAGTCGACACTGGCCCTCCTTGGTCTGCCAGTGGACTCGGGCCTGCCTGATTCACCAGACCACTTCCTAGTGGCTCCTGGTGAGACCTCAACCCGCGAAGGGCTAGGTAGTGGAATTGTATCCCTGCCTCCTTCAAGAGGGCTCAGGGAGAAGGGCCGTGCATCAGCACGCGAATCCCTCTTGCTCGTCTCTGCGAACGACCCAGTGGGTGAGAGAGAGATGGAGTCAGGATGCACCTGCTCCGGCGCTGTACCGACTGATTGTTCTGCAGGTACCCCGCTAGGGCATAGCTGCGTCGGTAAACCGGGTCCTGTGAATACAGGGCTCCCCGGCTTGCGCGCCTTTTTCCCGGCCCGTCCTCCTGCCGTGGAGGGGGGCTCCGGGTTGGGTTGCCGACAACTCCTTGCAGAAGTTTTACGGCCTTTACTTTTCCTACTGTCCATGTCTCTGTGGAAGAAAACACAATTATTCACACAGAACAACCAACTCAAGGTTGTTAGTACTTACCTGAGTGGCCCTTATGAAGGGCTGGTGATGAGCCGCGCTCCTCTCCAGCCGTCGACTGCAATGCGAACGACGATATGTCGCGCATGCGTGCTGGCGGGTTCTTCACGAAGTCACTCACGTGACTCCGAAATGAAATTAGCAGTTGGTGACGGTAGCAGTCAACATAGTTGTACCAGTGTTTCTAGTCAACATGGTAATCAGTTAGTTGTGGTAGTCAACAGGATAACCCTTTGGTGGAGTCGGTGGTCAATATTGGAGGCGATGGAAGTCAACAAGGTTGTCGGTTGGTGTTGGTGGTCAACGTGGAAAACGATGAGCAGTTGTGGTGGTCAACAAGGTCACTGGCCATCGGTGGTAGTCAACTTTTCAACCGGTTAATAGTGGTGGCAATCAACAGGATAACTTGCTGGTGGTGGTGATGCAGGAAGTCACCATGGTGTAGATGTTGGTCAATATGGTTATTGGATGGTGATGGGGGTCACCATGGTGACCGGTTGGTGTTGGTGGTCACCATGGTGACCGGTTGGTGTTGGTGGTCACCGTGGTCACCTGTTGGTGTTGGTGGTCACCGTGGTGACCTGTTGGTGTTGGTGGTCACCGTGGTGACCTGTTGGGGATAGTGGTCGCCATGGTGACCGGTTGTGTGGCGCGGTGGGAAGAGGGTAATGGCCGCTCCTACCTCAGTCCATTCCGTGGAGCCGATCAGCCCGAACTCCTCGGCGCCCCAGCTGCCGAAGACCATGGAACGCCGCGGCCGCCATGTTCCTGCAACAACGGCGACAACAAGAATAAGAGGCTGCGTTTGTACGGCCCCTAGATCGCAGAGAGGTGCCCCTCCCTTCTCCCTCACCCTCGGCCTCCCCTACCCCTCTCCCCCTCCCCCTCTCCCCTCCCCTTCTCCCCCCCTCTCCCTCCCCCTCTTCCTCTCCACCCTCCTCCACCTTCCCCTCTCCTTCCCCCTCTCCCTCCCTCTCCTCCAGCCCCTCTCCCTTCCCCTCCCCCTCCCATGGACACTGTGGGCCGAAGGGCCTGTGGTTTAGTTTAGTGTAGTTCAGAGATACAGCGCGGAAACAGGCCCCTCGGCCCACCGGGACCGCGCCGACCAGCGATCCCCGCACATTAACACTATCCCACACACACTTTTACAATTTTACAATTACACCAAGCCAATTACCCTACAAGGGTCTCGACCCGAAACGTCGCCTATCTCCTTCGCTCCTTAGATGCTGCTGCACCCGCTGAGTTTCTCCAGCTTTTTGTGTCACCCTCGATTCTCCAGCATCTGCAGTTCCTTGTTTAACACTAACCTACAATCCTGCGCGTCTTTGGAGTGTGGGAGGAAACCGAAGATCTCGGAGAAAACCTACGCAGGTCACGGGGAGAACGTGCAAACTCTGTACAGACAGCACACGTGGTCGGGATCGAACCCGGGTCTCTGGCGCTGGAAGCGCTGTAAGGCAGCAACTCTACCGCTGCTCCACCGTGATGCCCTATTCTACATTCAGCTTGGATACTGTGGGCCGCTTCTGTGTGGTGTTGTTCTATTGTATAGGAAGGAACTGCAGATGCTGGTTTATATCAAAGATAAACAAAAAATGCTAGAGTAACTCAGCGGGACAGGCTGCATCTCTGGAGAGAAGGAATGGGTGACGTTTCGGGTCCAGACCCTTTATGAAGTCAAGAAGTTTCCAACCTGAAACGTCTCCTATTCCTTTTCTCCAGAGATGCTGCCTGTTCTCCAGCTATTTGTGTCTTTCTGTATTGTTCTATGTTCAGCATGGCCATTGTGGGCCGAAGGGCCTGTACTGTTCGACATTAAACACGGATACTGTGGCCCTGGGTCCACAGTGTGGGCCTGGGTCGCCAGTGTGGGCCTGGGTCCGCAGTGTGGGCCTGGGTCTCCAGTGTGGGCCTGGGTCTCCAGTGTGGGCCTGGGTATCCAGTGTGGGCCTGGGTCCCCAGTGTGGGCCTGGGTCTCCAGTGAGGGCCTGGGTCTCCAGTGTGGGCCTGGGTCTCCGGTGCAGGCCTGGATCTCCAGTGTAGCCTCGTCCCCAGTGGGCCTGGGTCCCCGGTGTGGGCCTGGGTCTCCAGTGTGGGCCTCGTCCCCAGTGGGCCTGGGTCTCCAGTGTGGGCCTGGGTCTCCAGTGTGGGCCTGGGTCTCCAGTGTGGGCCTGGGTCCCAGGTGTGGGCCTGGGTCTCCAGAGTGGGCCTGGGTCCCCAGTGGGCCTGGGTCTCCAGTGTGAGCCTGGGTCTCCAGTGTGGGCCTGGGTCCCCAGTGGACCTGGGTCCCCAGTGTGGGCCTGGGTCTCCAGTGTGGGCCTGGGTCTGCAGTGTGGGCCTGGTCCCCAGAGTGGGCCTGGGTCTCCAGTGTGGGCCTGGGTCTCCAGTGTGGGCCTGGGTCTCCAGTGTGGGCCTGGGTCCCCAGAGTCGGCCTGGTCCCCAGAGTGGACCTCATCCCCAGTGTGGGCCTGGGTCTGCAGAGTGGGCCTGGGTTTCCAGTGTGGGCCTGGGTCCCCAGCGTGGGCCTGGGTTTCCAGTGTGGGCCTGGGTCTCACCTTCCTTCACCATCTTGCCCAGCACCCTGGTGATCTCCAGCATGACGGCGGTACCACTGCTGGGGTCAATGGCGCCGTGAACCCAACTGTCCCGGTGATTCCCGTAGATCACGTAGCGATCTGCAATGACAAGGAGAGTTAACACGCACACACGCACACACAAACACGCACACCCTCACACGCATACCCTCACACGCACACCCTCAGACGCACACCCTCACACGCACGTGCACGCATGCACACCCTCACGCACACACACATGTACACGCACACATTCATACACGCACGTGCACACATACACACGCACGTGCACACCTGCACACACACGCACAGACAACCCCTCCCAAACCAAAACCTCCCCCATCTACAACCCTGTCCTCTACTCCCCCATTCTCCCCCCTCCCTCTCCTCCCCAAACCTCACTCCCACCTCTCTTACTCCCCCACCGCTCTCCCCCTCATCGTCACCCACTCCTCTTCCCCATCTCCACATCCCCTCCTCTCCTCCTCACTCCCTCCTCTTGTACTTCCCCTCTCTCCACCCTTCTCCTCCCTCACCTCACCCCCCCCCCCCCACCCCCCCAGCGATGGGGGTCTCTCTCCCATCTTCCCCACCCATCTGGTTCCAGCACTCTCCCCCTCCCTCACCCCCTCCTCACTGCCCTCCACTCCCCAACCCTCTCCCCTCCGCCCCTCACTATCCCCTCTCCACCCCCGCTGCTCCCCTTCTCTCCCCACCTCTCTCCCCTCATTCATCCTCACCCCCCCTCACACCACCCCCTCTACTTGGGGATCTCTTCCCCCCTTCCCCACCCACCTGGTTCCAGCGATCCCCGGATAATACCGATGACGTTATCTGATGGTCTCACCACCCTCTCATTGAACACACTGACTCGCACCTCACTGCAAAAGGTGGGGGAGAGAGAGAGAGAGAGAGAGAGAAACCACCCTCAGCCATCAGTCTGACCCGATGCTGCATCCCCGGTAAACACACCCACCGGCCCCCAAAACCACTTTAAAAAAAACCTTAAAAAATAATTTATTCCAATTACATAGACAATAGTTGCAGGAGGAGGCCATTCGGCCCTTCGAGCCAGCATGATCACGGCTGATCATCCAGAATCAGTACCCCGTTCCTGCTTTCTCCCCATATCCCTTGATTCCGTTAGCCCCAAGAGCTAAATCTAACTCTCTCATGAAAACATCCAGTGAATCGGCCTCCACTGCCTTCTGTGGCAGAGAATTCCACAGATTCACAACTCTCTGGGTGAAAAGGTTTTTCCTCATCTCAGTCCTAAATGGCCGACCCCTTATTCTTAAACTGTGACCCCCGGTTCTGGACTCCCCCAATATGGGGAACATTTTTCCTGCATCTAGCCTGTCCAATCCCTTAAGAATTATGTGTGTTTCTTCAAGGTATCCTCTCATCCTTCTAAATTCCAGTGAATACAAGCCCAGTCGACCCATTCTTTCATCATATGTCAGTCCCGCTATCCCGGGAATTAACCTGGTGAACCTACGCTGCACTCCCTCAATAGCAAGAATGTCCTTCCTCAAATTAGGAAACCAAAACTGCACACAATACTTCCTGAGGAGACTGAAGAAGGTCCATCTGTCTCCTCAGATCCTGGTGAACTTCTACCGCTGCACCATCGAGAGCATCCTTACCAACTGCATCACAGTTTGGTATGGCAACTGCTCTGTCTCCGACCAGAAGGCATTGCAGAGGGTGGTGAAAATTGCCCAACGCATCACCGGTTCCTCGCTCCCCTCCATTGAGTCTGTCCAAAGCAAGCGTTGTCTGCGGAGGGCGCTCAGCATCGCCAAGGACCTCTCTCACCCCAACCATGGACTGTTTACCCTCCTACCATCCGGGAGGCGCTACAGGTCTCTCCGTTGCCGAACCAGCAGGTCCAGGAACAGCTTCTTTCCGGCGGCTGTCACGCTACTCAACAACGTACCTCGGTGACTGCCAATCACCCCCCCCCCCCCCCCCCCCCGGACACTTATTATTATTTATTCAAATAATTTGCTGTGTCGCTCTTCCAGGGAGATGCTAAATGCATTTTGTTGTCTCTGTACTGTACACTGACAATGACAATTAAAATTGAATCTGAATCTGAATCTGAATCTGAGGTGTGGTCTCACCAGGGCCCTGTACGACTGCAGTGGGATCTCCTTGCTCCTATATTCAAATCCTCTCACAATGAAGGTCAACATGCCATTCGCTTTCTTCACCGCCTGCTGTACCTGCATGCTTACTTTCAGTGACTGATGTACAAGGACACCCAGGTCTCGTTGCACCTCCCCTTTTCCTAATCCTAATAATATTTACACACTACCAGCATAATGTAAGAGCCCTCTTCCGCCTGGCGTCGTGACTCGCGGATCTTACATAGAAAATAGTCTTCTTGTATTGAAGAGAGAATTAGATATAGCTCTTGGGGCTAACGGAATCAAGGGTTATGGGGAGAAAGCAGGAATGGGGTACTGATGGGTGTTTGGAATGAGCTGCCAGAGGAGGTAGTTGACAGGTTAGACAGGTACATGGATAGGACAGGTTTGGAGGGATATGAACCAAGCGCAGGCAGGTGGGACTAGTGTAGATTGGACATGTTGGCCGGTGTGGGCAGGTTGGGCTGTTTGGCCTGTTTCCACGCTGTATAAATCTGTGACTCTATGATTTTTAATGATTAGCCATGATCATATTGAATGGCGGTGCTGGCTCGAAGGGCCGAATGGCCTACCCCTGCACCTATTTTCTATGTAAGATCGCCAAATTATCGAAGACACTAAACTTTCAAATAACTGTCAAATGCCGTCCCTGACGAGGATGACTTCCACCCCCCGCGGTCCCGGAAATCCCCCCGGGCGCCCATGAACAGTGCGTCGTCCCTCTCTGGTGCCACCCGGGCGGGGACGTGACCCCAGAAAAGGGGCAGGTGCCGTGACTCGCGGGTGGCCATCTTGGAACAAAACCGACCAGGACATCTTGATGGAGGAACCGCATCGCAAGCGTTGGAGAGGGTCCAGAGGAAGTTCACGAGAATTATCCCAGGAACGAGTGGGTTAATGTACGATGAGCGTTTGACGGCACTGGGCCTGTACTCGCTGGAGTTTAGAAGAATGAGGGGGACCTCATTAAAACATGCAAAACAGTTAAAGGCCTGGATGGAGTGGATGTGGAGAGGATGTTTTCACTAGTGGGAGAGTCTGGGACCAGATGTCACAGCCTCAGAATTAAAGGGATGTTCTTTTAGGAAGGAGATGAGGAGACATTTCTCATCAAGGGTGGTGAATCTGTGGAATTCTTTGCCACAGACGGCTGTGGAGGCCAAGTCGGTGGATATTTTTAAGGCAGAGATAGATAGATAGATTCTTGATTAGTGCGGGTGTCAGGGGTTATGGGGAGAAGGCAGGAGGATGGGGTTAGGAGGGAGAGATAGATCAGCCATGATTGAATGGCGGAGGAGACTTGATGGGCCGAATGGCCTAATTCTACTCCTATCGCTTACCGAAAGGCAGACAGATAGCCCTACTCTCTCCCCTACGCACAGGATGTCCAAAGATGACATGGTGGGTGTGAAGTGTAGCCAGGAACAGCCCCTTTAGGATGTGTAGGAAGGAACTGCAGATGCTGGTTTAAACTGAAGATTGACACAATAAGCTGGAGTAACTCAGTGGGACGGGCACGGTCTCTGGAGAGAAGGAACGGGTGACGTTTCTGGTCAGATAGTATCAAAGAGAGAGAATAGGGAGACAGAGACAGAAAGGGAGAGAGACAAAGAGACAACATGATAGACTGAGATAGAGAGAGAGAGAGAGAGAGATGGACAGAGATATGCAGAGACAGAGAGAGAGTGAGAAAAAAGAAACGAGAGAGGGGCAGACAGAGAGAGAGAGTGACACACACACACAGACAAAGAGAGAGACAGTGTGAGAAAGACAGAGAGGGACTGAGAGACAGAGAGACTGTCAGAGACAGACAGGGAGAGAGACAGACAGAGAGAGAGAGACAGAGGGACAGAGAGAGATTGACAGAGAGGCAGACAGACAGTGATTGAGATAGTGAGAGAGACACACACACAGACCGACAGACCGAGAGAAATCACGGGAGTGAGAGGAAGAGACAGAGACAGACAGAGAGAGGCAGACATAGAGAGAGATAGAGATAGAGACAGACACACAGACAAAGAGAGAGACACAGAGAGAGGGAGAGACATAGAGACAGAGACAGAGAGGCAGACAGTGAAAGGCAGACAGATAGCAATATACAGAGAGACAGACAGACACACACACACACACAGAGGGTGACTGACCTGTTTGTGAAGGAGGTCAGGTTGTCGAAACCTGGTCCCAGTCTGTAGGTACAGCCCAGACCACCTTGCCATGTTATGGGGGCTTCAGGACCACCCAGGGAGCTGTGGGGAAACACAGGAGGCTTCAACGTCAGAGGCAGGACCCCTGTAACCCAGTCACACAGCTCTGAAACAGGCCCTTCGGCCCACCGTGTCCATGGCCGACCAACGATCACTACTTTTTGCACTAATTCATAAATTCATGTAATAGGAGCAGACTGTGGCCATTTGGCCCATCAAATCTACTTTGCTATACAATCATAGAAACATAAAAACATATAAAGTAGGCGTAGGAGTAGACCCTTCGAGCCAGCACCACCATTCATTATGATCACGGCTGATCATCCAGAATCAGTACCCCGTTCCTGCTTTCTCCCCACATCCCTTGATTCCGTTAGCCCTAAGAGCTAAATCTAACTCTCTCTTGAAAACATCCAGTGAATCGGCCTCCACTGCCTTCTGTGGCAGAGAATTCCACAGATTCACAACTCTCTGGGTGGAAACGTTTTTCCTCATCTCAGTCCTAAATGGCCGACCCCTTATTCGTAAACTGTGTGACCCCTGGTTCTGGACTCCCCCAACATGGGGAACATATTTCCTGCATCCAGCCTGTCCAATCCCTTTAGTATTTTATATGTTTCGATAAGATCGTAGTATCATGGCTGATCTATCTCCCCCTCCTAACCCCATTCTCCTGTCTTCTCCTCATAACCTCTGACACCCGTTCTAATCAAGAATCTATCTATCTTTGCCTTCAAAATATCCACTGACTTGTGGCCTCCACCGCCGTCTGTGGCAAAGCATTCCACAGATTCACCACCCTCCGACTAAAGAAACTCTGTGTTCTGTGTTATCCCACTTTCTCATCCACTCTATACACACTAGTGGGCAATTTACAGAGGGCCAATTGACCTGCAAACCCGTACGTCTTTGGAGTGCGGGAGGAAACCGGAGCACCCGGAGAAAACCCACGCAGGTCACGGGGAGAACGTGCAAACTCCACACACAGAGACAGACAGCAACCGAAGTCAGGATCGAACCCGAGTGTTGTTATCGTCCCTGCCCCAACTACCTCCTCTAGCAGCTCATTCCATACAAAAAGTTGCCCCTCGGGTTCCCATTAAATCTTCCCTCTCTCACCTTAGGCCTTTGTCCTTTGGTCCTCGATTCCCCTACTCTGGGTAAAAGAGCGTTTTATTGTCATATGTTCCAGATAGAACAATGAAATTCTTACTTGCAGCAGCACAACAGTAGAAGCAGCTCTTAGATTTAGCTCTTAGGGCTCAAGGGATGTGAGGAGAAAGCAGGAACGGGTTAATGATTCTGGATGATCAGCCATGATGATATTGAATGGTGGTGCTGGCTTGAAGGGCCAAATGGCCTCCTCCTGCACTTATTTTCTATGTTTCTAATATGTCAACATAGTACAGTGTAAACAATATAATAAACAAGAGAAAAAAAAGTTCAGCGTGTGTATATACACATACAAATACACATATATAGAACATACGTGTGTATATTTACATACACACACATATGTACACAAAACACAAACGATCATAGTGTAATAATAACAATAATAGTCTCTGTGGTTTAGAGCTTATTTGAGGTTTAGTTTAAGAAGGAACTGCAGATGTTGGAAAAATCGAAGGTAGGCAAAAATGCTGGGGAAACTCAGCGGGTGAGGCAGCGTCTCTGGAGCGAAGGAATGGGTGACGTTTCGGGTTGAGACCCTTCTTCAGGCTCCTTCAGGTTTAGTTTAGTTTAGTTTAGAGATACAGCTCGGAAACAGGCCCTTCGGCCCACCGGGTCCGTGCCGACCAGCGATCCCCGCACGTTAACACTATCCTACACACACTAGGGACAGTTTTTTTTAAACATTTACCAAGCCAATTTACCTACGTAGCTGCACGTCTTTGGAGTGTGGGAGGATACCGGAGATCTCGGAGGAAACCCACGCAGGTCACGGGGAGAACGTGTAAACTCCACACAGACAGCAAGCACCCGTGGTCAGGATTGAACCGACGTAGTGCAGCCCATGGAGTGCAGCAGCAGCAGCAGCAGCAGCAGCAGCGCCTCGCCCGTGGCCCCGTCGGTCGGTCGGCAGCCCGGCCAGCTGTCCAACCTTCGGACCTTTGCTTACCACCACCACCACCCCTCCTTCCACCCCCCCTTCTCACGGCAGATCATCGGTTCACTAGTTGGACGGGGCGCCGGACTTTGCACGCGATCCCCGGGCCAAAACTCATCAGCTGGCCCGCCGGCTGGGCTTTGTGTGCAGTCCAGCACCCGGGCCAACGCATCATTCACCCAGACACGGCCCAGTCGGTCAACGAATTGCCGTCGGGAATTTGTCCCATATTTTGACCCTTTGTCCCTTATTTGGGAGTGAGAAAGTTGGCTATCCTAGTTCCTTCTTACACATTTTTGAGCTGCCAGTGGAGGCCTGTTGAGGCAGGGACTATCACATTTCTTGGGAGTCCCAAGTTCATAGCTCACTGAAGGTGGCAGCTCTAGTGGACAGGGTGGTAAACCTTCATTGTTTATTAGGTATTAGGTTTATCAGGGGTATTAAGTAACATAGTCTGGAAGTCTTTGAAGTCCATAATGTTCGGCAAAATGACTGACCAGATGAGTTGCCGGGCATCTTCAAACCCAATGGGCTGTGCGGGGATTGGCGACAATCCTTTTATGTCCGATTCATTCTGCCTGAACGCATAATCTGTGGACAGAGTGTATCTTTGTTAGTTTTTAGAGATCCAGTGCTGAAACCAGCCCTTCGGCCCCACGAGCCCGCGCCAACCAGCGATCCTGTGTAGGATAACACTATCCTACACAGTAAGCACAACTTATAGGAGCCACATTGGTCGAGGAAAGAGAGTGGCCCTGTTTCCACCGATCTTTCCACCACCACGCACAAGAAGGGACAGGACAGGACAGACACCATTGTGTGCAGATGCTGAGAAGTGCGTTCAGCTCTGGCTGAACAACTTCCAATCTTGACGTGGACTCGATAAGAAGATAGGAGCCAATTAACCTACAAACCCGCACGTCTTTGGGTTGTGGGGGGAAACCGGAGCAACCAGAGGTACAGAACACAGGCCCAGACCCCGAGGGCTCAATTCCAGGCCCAAGCTTCGGCCTGGAATCCAGGCCCAGAATTTGGGCCTGGAATTAGGGCCAAGAATTCAGTCCCAGGATCTAGGCCCAGGGTCTAGGGCCAGAATCCCAGCCCAGAATCCAGGCCAAGAAGGAATGGCCTAGAATCCAGGCGCTAAATCCAGGGCACGGCTCCAGGCTCAGAATCCAGGCCCAGGCATTGGCCCAGGCCCCAGGCTTAGAATCCAGGCCCAGTATCCAGGTTGAAGCTCCAGGCCCAGAATCCAGACCTAGAATCAAGGCCCAGAGGCCTAGGGCTAGAATCCAGGTCCAGAATTCAGGCCTAGGATCTGAGCCCAGAATCTAGGCCCTAAATCCAGACCTACCTATAATCTGGGCCCAAAATCTCAACCCAGAAGCCAGGCCGAGAATCTATGCCCATAATCCAGGCCCAGAGTCCTAGGGCAAGAATCCAGGCCCAGGCACTGGCTTTGGCCCAGGCCAAGAATCTAGGTCGAGGCTCCAGGCTCAGAATCGAGGTCCAGAATCCAGGCCTAGAATCCAGGCCCAGAATTCGCAGGACTAGAATCCACCAAAATCTAGGCCTAGTATTCAGGCACAGAATCCAGACCTAGAATCAAGGCCGAGGCTTTGGTCCAGGCCCCAGGCCCGGAATCCAGGCCTTGAATCCAGGCCTAGAATTTAGGCCCAGGCGCCAGCTCGCGGTCCCAGGGCCTCAGCGCAGGCCGCTGGGGAGGGAGGGGAAGGGGAGAGACCCGAGCCCGGCTGGGGGGATGGAGAATACCTTTGGCGGGGTAGTAGGGAGTGAGCTGGTCTCCGAAGTTCTGCTTGTAGGAGCCTCTCTCGACGCCGGACGGTGGCAGGTACCAGGAGTGAGGGTAGGTCTCGTTCTTGTCGCTCACCTTGCCGTCGTTCATGTCCGCAGGGTCGGTGTAGACGATGAGCCCAACTGCTCCATATCGGGCCGCATTAATAGCCTGAGAACCCAACATGGCGTCAGTACTCCCCTCCCCACACACATCCTAGCATGTCATAGAGTGAGACAGCGTGGAAACAGGCCCTTCGGCCCAACTTGCCGACACCGGCCAACACGTCCCAGCTACACTAGTACCACCTGCCAGTGCTTGGTCCACATCCCTCCAAACCTGTCCTATCCATGTACCTGTCTAAATGTTTCTTAAACGTTGGGATAGTCCCATCCTCAATTACCTCCTCCGGCAGCTCGTTCCATGCACCCACCACCCTTTGTGTGAAAATGTTACCCTTCAGATTCCTATTAAATCTTTTCCCTTTCATCTTGAACCTGTGCTCTGGTCCTCGATTCCCCTACTCTGGGCAAGAGACCATGTGCATTTGTGATTTTAGTTTAGAGATACAGTGCGGAAACAGGCCCTTCGGCCCACCTGGTCAGCGCCGACCAGCGATCCCCGCACACTAACACTATCCTACACACTGGGGACAATTTTTACATTCACACCCCAATTACATTCAAAACCCAATTTACCTACAAACCTGCACATCTTTGGAGTGTGGGATGAAACTGAAGATCTCGGAGCAAACCCACACAGGCCACGGGGAGAACGTACAAACTCCGTACAGACAGCGCCTATGGTCGGGATCGAACCCGGGTCTCCGGCGCTGCATTCGGTGCAAGGCAGCAACTCTGCCGCTGTGCCACCGTGCTGGGGCCGCTACACTTCACGTTGTGGGGATCTTATAGAAACATCTACAATTCTTAAGGGATTGGACAGGCTAGATGCAGGAAAAATGTTCCCCATGTTGGGAGAGTCCAGAACCAGGGGTTACAGTGTAAGAATAAAGAGTAGGCCATTTAGGACTGAGATGAGGAAAAACTTTTTTCACCCAGAGAGTTGTGAATCTGTGGAATTCTCTGCCACAGAAGGCAGTGGAGGCCAATTCACTGGATGTTTTCAAGAGAGAGTTAGATGTGGCTCTTAGGGCTAACGGAATCAAGGGATATGGGGGAGAAAGCAGGAACAGGGTACTGATTGGGGATGATCAGCCATGATCATATTGAATGGCGGTGCTAACTCGAGTGGAGGCCAATTCATTGGATGTTTTCAGGGGAGAGTTAGATGTGGCTCTTAGGGCTAACGGAATCAAGGGATATGGGGGAGAAGGCAGGAACGGGGTACTGATTGGGGATGATCAGCCATGATCATATTGAATGGCGGTGCTAACTCGAAGGGCTGAATGGCCTCCTCCTGCACCTATTGTCTATGTTTCCACCCCAGACTGAAACCCCCTCCCATCTTACCTTGTCCACCCGCCCAGTGCCTCCATACTTGACGATGACCACCGTACCGTTCAGGTCAAGTCCATGCACCTCCGCCAGCCATCGGAAGTCCTCCATGGTGCCATGGTTACCGTAGACCAGCTTGCCCTGCGAGATAGCAGATTGTGTAAGAAGGAACTGCAGACGCTGGTTTGCACCGAAGATGGACGCGGAAACGCTGGAGTAACTCGGCGGGGATGGGCAGCACCTCTGGGGAGAAGGAATGAATGGGGGCCATGTTTCGCGACGGGTCCTTTCTTCAGCCTGAGAGTCTGGGGAGAGGGAGACATGGAGATGAGGAAGTGTGAGGTGTGAAAACAATACATCAAAGGGGATGGAGAGCAAGGAAAATGTAGAACAGATCATTGTCAGCTGGGGGGAAGGTGGCAACGAAGCAGAGAAAAAATTAAATCAGGGGGACAGTCAGACTGGTCGGAGAAGTGGGAAGGGGGAAGGGAATGGAGAGAGAGAGGGAAAGCAAGGGTTACTTGAAGTTAGAGAAGTCAATGTTCGTACTGCTGGGGTGTGAGCTGCCGAAGTTGGTCTTAAGGGGTTGGACAGGCTAGATGCAGGAAGATTGTTCCCGATGTTGGGGAGGTCCAGGACACGGGGTCACAGCTTAAGGATAAGGGGGAAATCCTTTAGGACCGAGATGAGAAGGACTTTTTTCACACAGAGAGTGGTGGGTCTCTGGAACTCTCTGCCACAGAGGGTAGTTGAGGCCAGTTCATTGGCTATATGTAAGAGGGAGTTAGATGTGGCCCTTGTGGCTAAGGGGATCAGAGGGTATGGAGAGAAGGCAGGTACGGGATACTGAGTTGGATGATCAGCCATGATCATATTGAATGGCGGTGCAGGCTCGAAGGGCCGAATGGCCTACTCCTGCACCTAATTTCTATGTTTCTATGTAAGTGAAATATGAGGCGCTGTTCCTCCAATTTGTACTGGGCCTCACTCTGACAGTGGAGGAGGCCCAGGACGGAAAGGTCAGCGTGGGAATGGGAGGGGGAGTTGAAGTGCTGAGCCACAGGGAGATCAGGTAGGTTCAGCGAAACGATCGACGAGCCTGCGCTTGGTCTCACCGATGTTGAGGATTTCACACCTGGAGCAGCGGGAACAGGTGTACCAGGCACGTGCCGTCAGTCTCTAATTATTAAATGGTCTTATTTTATATATATAAAACATATATAAAATGGTCATAAATAATAAAGGCACGGAGAATTATGCTTCCCTGAGAGATCGATTTCTTAGGGAGGCATATTTCTCCCGTGCCTTTCATCCGCAGTATGTGCTACTCGTGCCGTCAACGATGATTCAAGCCATCAGTGGCAACTGAAATGCTGCCTTTACACCGTGGACTGCATGCATGTGCTGCGCTGCGCTGCATTCACTAGTTTCTTGGCGGGTTTTTCAAAGATGGATAGCGGTTACCTGAAGAGTTTCTCGAAGCAAACTTACGAGGAAAAGACCAAAATAATAAAAAATGGCTGACCAACGAACGCCGGGACTTAAGGAACTTCAACAGCGCAAAGGACCAAAAATAATTAGAACATTTAAAACAGCTTGGTACAACAGGAAACAAAGAGAGAAGAATGGATTGTGTGTACAAATAATATGGTAAGTTAATTTCTTTGAGCTATATATTTTTAAATACTTAGTTAAGAGATAGGACCTTTTGAAGAGAAATTACTTGATAAAAGTCGAGAGAATAATCTGCGCATGCGCGGTTTACAAGATTTAAAAAAAAAGCCGAATGACAGCTCGCCGGGGAGGGAACAATCTGCGCATGCGCAGTTTCAAGATTTAAAAAAAAAGACGTCTGACAGTTCACCGGGGAGAGAATAATCTGCGCATGCACGGTTTACAAGATTTTTAAAAGCCACTGCCTACCCTGAATAATGACTCACGTCACGTGCCTGCGGTGTACACACCTTGAGGGGGGACAGAAGTGGGGGTGGGGTGGTGGTGGAGGTGAGGAGGTGTTGGTGCAAGACTCCATACCTGGGGAAGGTGTGAGAGAGAAAAGATTTAATGGGAACCTGAGGGGGGCAGTCTCTCAGGAATGTGGGTGGTTTGGGAATGTAAGGTGACTGTGCAACTTGGTTTCACTGGTGGTGACATCGCAGGTGTCATCTGAGAACACAGATGCAATTATTAAGAAAGCTCATCAGCGCCTCTACTTCCTGAGAAGATTACGGAGAGTTGGTCTGCCAAGGAGGACTCTCTCTAACTTCTACAGGTGCACAGTAGAGAGCATGCTGACCGGTTGCATCGTGGCTTGGTTCGGCAACTTGAGCGCCCTGGAGAGGAAAAGACTACAAAAAGTAGTAAACACTGCCCAGTCCATCATCGGCTCTGACCTTCCTTCCATCGAGGGGATTTATCACAGTCGCTGCCTCAAAAAGGCTGGCAGCATCATCAAGGACCCACACCACCCTGGCCACACACTCATCTCCCTGCTACCTTCAGGTAGAAGGTACAGGAGCCTGAAGACTGCAACGACCAGGTTCAGGAATAGCTACTTCCCCACAGCCATCAGGCTGTTAAACCTGGCTCGGAACTCTGAACATTAATATCCCTCCATCTGTTATTTGCACTTTATTAATTTATTAAGTCATGGGTGTATTTATGTATAGAATTGTAGGCAATGCCTTCTATGTTCTGTTGTGCTATGCAAAGAAAGATTTTCATTGTCCTGTCTTGAACTTTGACTTTTGACTTTGACCCACCTGTCGCTATCAAGTCTGGACCCCTGAAGACATTTCTGTTTTGTTTCAGCGTACTGACGCTTAGAAACATAGACATTAGGTGCAGGAGTAGGCCATTCGGCCCTTCGAGCCTGCACCGCCATTCAATATGATCATGGCTGATCATCCAACTCAGTATCCCGTACCTGCCTTCTCTCCATACCCTCTGATCCCCTTAGCCACAAGGGCCACATCTAACTCCCTCTTAAATATAGCCAATGAACTGGCCTCAACTACCCTCTGTGGCAGAGAGTTCCAGAGACTCACCACTCCGTGTGTGAAAAAAGTCCTTCTCATCTCGGTCCTAAAGGATTTCCCCCTTATCCTTAAGCTGTGACCCCTTGTCCTGGACCTCCCCAACATCGGGAACAATCTTCCTGCATCTAGCCTGTCCAACCCCTTAAGAATCTTGTAAGTTTCTATAAGATCCCCTCTCAATCTCCTAAATTCTAGAGAGTATAAACCGAGTCTATGCAGTCTTTGTTCTTAAGACAGTCCTGACATCCCAGGAATCAGTCTGGTGAACCTTCGCTGCACTCCCTCTATGGCAATAATGTCTTTCCTCAGATTTGTTCAGTATCTGTGATTGGACAAAGGGGTTGGGTTGGGGAGATTGTAACCTTCACGTGGTCCGCCCTGTTTCGACTAATGCAATCGACTCGACGTGCACAAACGGAAGATCAAATAGAACAAGTTGTCCTCCAACTTTAGGCTGTGCACGCCACACGAAAGAAGAAGAAGACAAAGGGGTTGCCTCCCAACGTATTTTCCCGCTGGTATCTCTGATTGGTCTGTAGGGGTTGCCTTCCCCTGAACCTTCGCGCTGTTAATTTCCCGCCACTGTATAGGGGCATAAATAATGGGTTGGTTGGCGCGCGTCACTTGTCTTTCCTTCTGTTCTGCATGAGGCTGTTGCGGGCTCGAGTGAGTGGATGTGCGTGGGATAGTGTTAGTGTGTATATGTGCGTGGGATAGTTCTTGTGCATGTGCGTGTGTGTCGGATGGAACTGCAGACGCTGGTTTAAATCGAAGGTAGTTACAAAATGCTGGAGTAACTCAGCGGGACAGGCAACATCTCTGGAGAGAAGGAATGGGCGACGTTTCGGGTCGAGACCCTTCTTCAGACTGAGCGTCAGGGGGAGGGAGATAGATGGATATGGAAGTGTGAAGGTGTGATCATTGTGGTGTGGGCCAATGTGGGTAAACAGGGACTTGCTTAGATGGGGCACCCGGGTTGGAATGGACGATGTGGGCCGAAGGGCCTGTGCTGTGCTGTTCTACGCGTGGAAGACTCACCATTACAGTGCCCTTGGGAGCAAAGGCAGCAAACGGTTGTACCACCTCTGGATCCAGCTGATCCTGGGTGTAATTCACCTCCTTAATCCGAGACTTGAAAAGTTCTGTACCGTTGGGGCCCACTGTAGGAAGAAGCACAGGGTGTTGGTGAACGTACAACGATCCCCGCGCACTAATACCGTCACACACACACGCACACACACACTGCCCCACACAAACACACACGCATATACACACGCACACACACTGCCCCACACAAACACACATGCATATACACACGCACACACACTGCCCCACACAAACACACACACACACTGCCCCACACAAACACACACACATATACACACGCACACACACTGCCCCACACACACACACACACGCACACACACACACTGCCCCACACAAACACACACACACTGCCCCACACAAACACACACACATATACACACACACACACACTGCCCCACACAAACACACACGCATATACACCCACACACACACTGCCCCACACAAACACACACGCATATACACACACACGCACACACTGCCCCACACAAACACACACGCATATACACACACACGCACACACACACTGCCCCACACAAACACACACGCATATACACACACGCACGCACACAAACACACACGCATATACACACACACGCACACACACACACTGCCCCACACAAACACACACGCATATGCACACACACACGCACAGACGCACACACGCTGACGCACACACACGCGCACGCACACACACACATTAACACTATCCAATACACACACACACACGTACACTAACACTATCGTGCACACACACACACACAAAAACGACCCCACACACACACACACACACACACTAACACTATCCAACACACACACCCACACTAACACTATCGTGCACACACACACACACACAAACACTACCACACACACACACACTAACACTATCCAACACACACACCCACACTAACACTATCGTGCACACACACACACACAAAAACGACCCCACACACACACACACACACACTAACACTATCCAACACACACACCCACACTAACACTATCATGCACACACACACACAAACACTACCTCACACACACTAACACTATCCCACACACATACACGCAGCAGTAGAGTTGCTGCCTCACAGCGCCAGAGACCCGGGTTCAATCCTGACCACGGGTGCTGTCTGCATGGAGTTTGTACGTTCTATCCGTGACTTGCGTGGATTTTCTCCGGGTGCTCCGGTTTCCCCCCACACTCCAAAGTCATCAAGGTCTGTAATTGGTAGGCTTCGGTTAAAATGTAAATTGTCCCTAGTGTGTGTAGGATAGTGTTGTGTGCGGGGATCGCTGGTCGGCGCGGACCCAGTGGGCTGAAGAGCCTGGTTCCGTGCTGTATCTCTAAACCAAACTTTGGTGATTGTGCTAGACACTAGTGATTGTACAAGACATTGGTGATACACTTTAGAGATGCAGCACAGAAACAGGCCGTGCCAACCAGCGCTATCCTACACACTTTTACAATTTACTATTTGCAATTTCACCGAAGCCAATTAACCTACAAACCTGATCCTCTTAGGAGTGTGGGAAGAAACCGGAGCGCCCGGAGAACACCCACGCGGGTCACGGGGAGAACGTGCAAACTCCGCACAGACAGGCACCCGTGGTCGGGATGGAAAACCCGGGTCTCCGGCGCTGCGAGGTGGCAACTCTACCGCTGCGCCACCGGGCCTGAGGTACTCCCACCATCCACCCGCCCGGCCTTGGGCATCTGGGTCTCTGGAGGTGATGGAGGGGGTCATCTTCACCAACCCATCAGGACCTCTCTGGGGCTCGGTCCTCCAGCGAGTGTGCGACAGGACAGTGCAGAAGGGGAGGTCAGGGTGGGAGATTGGGGAGGGGTGAGGGGGGGAGGAGGAAGAGCGTTTGACATCACTGGGCCTGTACTCACTGGTGTTAGTGCAGCGACACTGTATCAAAGTGTGGAGTCGTGCATGTTGGTAGTAAGGATAAAGACTCAGGCTATTTTCTAAATGGGGAGAGAATCCAGAAATCGGAGGTGCTAAGGTTACTTGTGAGTGCTGGTGGAGGAATCCCAAAAAGTTAATTTGCAACTCGAATCGGAAGTAAAGAAAGCAAACACAATGCTAGCATTTATTTCGAGAGGGCTTGCTATTGAGGGAGTGCAGCGTAGGTTTACAAGGTTAATTCCCGGGATGGCGGGACTGTGATATGCTGAGAGAATGGAGCGGCTGGGCTTGGACACTCTGGAGTTTAGAAGGATGAGAGGGGATCTCATTGAAACATATAAGATTGTTAAGGGTTTGGACACGCTAGAGGCAGGAAACATGTTCCCGATGTTGGGGGAGTCCAGAACCAGGGGCCACAGTTTAAGAATAAGGAGTAAGCCATTTAGAACAGAGACGAGGAAACACTTTTTCTCACAGAGAGTGGTGAGTCTGTGGAATTCTCTGCCTTTGAGGGGGGTGGAGGCCGGTTCTCTGGATGCTTTCAAGAGAGAACTAGATAGGGCTCTTAAAACATCAGAGGGGATATGGTGAGAAGGCAGGAACAGGGTACTGATTTGGGATGATCAGCCATGGTCACATTGAATGGCTCGAAGAGCCAAATGGCCTACTCCTGCACCTATTGTCTATTGTCTATTGGCTTGCATACAAAAAAACAGGGATGTAACGCTGAGGCTCCATGAGGCACTGGTCAGGCCGCATTTAGAGTATTGTGAGCAATTTTGGGCCCTGTATCTGAGGAAGGATGTGCTGGTTCTTGAGAGGGTCCAGAGGAGGTTTACGAGAACGATCCCAGGAATGAGTGGGTTAGCGTTCAATGAGCATTTGACGGCACTGGGCCTGTACTCGCTGGAGTTTAGAATAGTGAAAGGCCTGGATAGAGTGAATGTGGGGAGGATGTTTCCACTAGTGGGAGAGTCTAGGACTAGAGGGCACAGCCTCGGAAATAAAGGATGTTCCTCTATGAAGGAGATGAGGAGGAATTTCTTTAGTCACAGGGTGGTGAATCTGTGTAATTCTTTGCCACAGACGGCTGTGGAGGCCAAGTCAGTGTTTTTTTTTAAGATGGCAGATTGGTGATTAATACGGTTGTCAGGGGTTACAGGGAGAAGGCAGGAGAATGGGGTTAGGAAAGAGAGATAGATCAGCCACTTATAGTGTTAGTGTGCGGGGATCGCTGGTTGGCCGAAGGGCCTGTTTCTGCGCTACATCTCTAAACTCAACTAAACTAAGCGATTGAATGGGGGAAGAGTGGACTTAATGGGCCGAATGGCCTGATGCTGCCCCGATCACTGATGATGAGGGGTGGGGCGGGTTCCTGCTCACCCACAGTAACCCGGTTGGGCTTGTCCTTGCGTGGGAAGGAGAGCAGCACGTTGTAAGTGACGTTCCAGGCCTGGTCCAGGCCCGACTCTGGGTCTTTCCATCTCTGCAGCAGCAGCTGCACCAGGTCGATGTCCCCTTGGGTGGTGGCCATGTGTGGCTTCTTGGACAGTGCCCTGAAACACGCACAACATACCGGCCGTCAGCCCTGGAACACGCACAACACAGCGGTTGAGTCGCTGCCTCACAGCGCTTACAGCGCCGGAGACCCAGGTTCCATCCCGACTGCGGATGCTGTCTGTACGGAGTTTGCACGTTCTCCCCGTGACCTGCGTGGGTTTTCTACCAGATCTTTGGTTTCCTCTCACACTCCAAAGACGTACAGGTTTGTAGGTTAATTGGTTTGGTGTATGTGTAAATGTCCCTAGTGCGTGTAGGATAGTGTTAGGGTGCGGGGATCGCTGGGTTGGCCTGGTGGGCCGAAGGAAGATACAAAATGCTGGAGTAACTCAGCGGGACAGGCAACATCATCACAAGTGCTGTGAGGCGGCAACTCTACCGCTGCGCCACCGTGGGTGTATGGAACGAGCTGCCAGAGGAGGTAGTTGAGGTAGGGACTCTAACAACATCTCAGACATTCAGACAGGTACATGGACAGGACAGGTTTAGAGGGATATGGGCCAAACGCGGGCAAGTGGGACTTGTGTAGATGGGGCATGTTGGACGGCATGGGTGAGTTGGGTCGAAGGACCTGTGTCCAGGCTGTGTGATTCTATCGCTAAGTGTGAATGACCGGGGTGTGAGTAATCATAGATTATGTTGGTTACTTGTCTGAGGCAGCCTGACATTCTGATGCATTTGATGGTGGGGGCGGCTGTTTGTTACAAAAACAATCTCTGGCTCTCAAACCACAGACAGACACGAAAAGCTGGAGTAACTCAGCGGGACGGGCAGCATCACTGGAGAGAAGGAACGGGTGACGTTTCGGGTCGAGATCCTTCTTCAGACTGGTTAGGGAGTTCTGATCCTACTTTACTGAAGGCAACTACTTAGTTTATCCCAGGAGGGAAATTGATCGGTGCAGGAGTAGGCCATTCGGCCCTTCAAGCCAGCACCACCATTCAATATGATCATGGCTGATCATCCAGAATCAGTACCCCGTTCCTGCCTTCTCCCCATATCCCTTGATTCCGTTAGCCCCAAGAGCTAAATCTAACTCTCTCTTGAAAACATCCAGTGAATTGGCCTCCACTGCCTTCTGTGGTAGAGAATTCCACAGATTCACAATTCTCTGGGTGGAAAGGCTTTTCCTCATCTCAGTCCCTCATCTCAAATGGTCTTAAACTTATTCTTAAACTGTGACCCCTGGTTCTGGACTCCCCCCACGTCGGGAACATGTTTCCTGCATCTAGCCTATCCAATGCCTTGAAAATTGTGTTTGTTTCTATAAGATCCCCTCTCATCCTAAATTCCAGTGAATACAAGCCCAGTCGATCCATTCTTTCGTCATATGACAGTCCAGCCATCCCGGGAATTAACCTTGTGAACCTACGCTGCACTCCCTCAATGGCAAGAATGTCCTTCCTCAAACTAGGAGACCAAAACTGCACACAATACTCCAGGTGTGGTCTCACCAGGACCCTGGACATGAAACATGAAATTAAAGTGATGAGTGGAAAGGATTGGGGATGTGCAAAGATTGGGTGGGTGGGGAGGAGTCAGTCTCAGTCTACCCCACAACAGAAGGGGGAGGGGTTGTCCAGTTTGATAGCCACAGGGAAGAAGGATCTCCTGTGGCGTTCTGTGCTGCATCTTGGTGGAACCGGTCTGTTGCTGAAGGGGCTCCTCAGGTTGACCAGTGCAGACTTAGATCACGGGGAGAACACACAAACTCCGTACAGACAGCACCCGTAGTAGGCACACTCACGCACACAGAGGCATAGACACACACACACACAGAGGTATAAACACAAACACACACACACACACACAGACATGGGTTTGTAGGTTAATAGGCTTCTGTAAACTGCCCCGATGGTATATTTAAGAAAGAACTGCAGATGCTGGAAAATCGAAGGTAGACAAAAATGCCGGAGAAACTGGAGCGAAGGAATAGGTGATGTTTCGGGTCGAGACCCCTCTTCAGACTGAGAATCTCGACCCGAAACGTCACCTATTCCTTCGCTGCATAGATGCTGCCTCACCCGCTGAGTTTCTCCGGCATTTTTGCCCCTACGATATAGTTTGGTTTAGTTTAGAGATATAGCACGGAAACAGGCCCTTCTGCCCACCGATCTCCCTGATATCTCTCTGTCCACCACCACCACCACACCTACCCTCACCCCCCTCACCCTACAGCCCCACCTTCACCCCCCACCTCCAAACCCCACCTCCACCCCTCACCCCCCACCCTGACCCACCTGAGGTTCTCCCTGATCCTCTCCTTGTCCACCTGCTCCATGAAGCTCCGGATCATCTCCTCGTCCACGTCCTGGGCTGGTCGATCCTCCTTTGCCTCTTCACTCCCGCTCTTGAGAATGGCAAAGTGCCCCAGCAGGATACCGGCCATCAGGGCTGCCGCCCCGGCCACCACTCCGACAATCCACGACTTCATGCCCGGTGTACGGGTGGCTCAGCACAGAGGACGAGTTCGAGCTGCCGAGAGACCTGAGCCAGCCGGGACTGTTCCCAAACCTTGCCGGGGTTTCGAGATCGCCCCGAACAAAGTCAGCCAATGTCTAACCTGCGGCTGGTTACCTATTAACAGCCCAGATTGCCCGTCAGATAGTCTGACTGGCAGATCATCAACTAATGTGTAGGGAAGGGTGAGGGTGGTGCACTGACAGAGGGAGGGAGAACTCACCTTAAACCTTTCTCCTCTGGTCCTCGATTCCCCTACTCTGGGCAAGAGACTCTGTGTGTCTACCCGATCTATCTTTGTCCACCTCTATAATATCACCCCACATCCCCCTGCGCTCCAAGGAATAATGTCCCAGCCTGCTCAACCTCTCCCTGCAGTTCAGGCCCTCGAGTCCTGGCAACATCCTCGTAAATCTTCTCTGCGCCCTTTCCAGCTTAACAGCACGGTGGTGCAGCAGGTAGAGTTGGTGCCTCACAGCACCAGAGGCCCAGGTTCAATCCTGTCTATGGGTGCTGTCAGTAGTTTGTACGTTCTCCCTGTGACCTGCGTGGGTTTTCTCCGGGTGCTCCGGTTTCCTGAGGTTTGTAGGTTAATTGGCTTGGTAAATTGTCCCATTTGATAAGGTCGCACGTAGGAGATTAGTGGGCAAAATTAAAGCACATGGTATTGGGGGTAGAGTGCTGACATGGATAGAGAAGTGGTTGGCAGACAGGAAGCAAAGAGTAGGGATTAACGGGTCCCTTTCAGAATGGCAGGCAGTGACTAGTGGGGTACCGCAAGGCTCGGTGCTGGGACCGCAGCTATTTACAATATACATCAATGATTTAGATGAAGGGATTCAAAGCAACATTAGCAAATTTGCAGATGACACCAAGCTGGGTGGCAGTGTGAACTGTGAGGAGGATGCTATGAGGATGCAAGGTGACTTGGACAGGTTGGGTGAGTGGGCAGGTGCATGGCAGATGCAGTTTAATGTGGATAAATGTGAGGTTATCCACTTTGGTGGCATGAACAGGAAGGCAGATTATTATCTAAATGGTGTCAAGTTGGGAAAAGGGGAAGTACAACGGGATCTGGTGGTCCTTATTCATCGGTCGATGAAAGTAAGCATGCAGGTACAGCAGGCAGTGAAGAAAGCTAATGGCATGTTGGCCTTTATAACATGAGGAGTTGAGTATAGGAGCAAAGAGGTCTTTCTGCAGTTGTATAGGGTCCTGGTGCAATCACACCCGGAGTATTGTGTGCAGTTTTGGTCTCCTAATTTGAGGAAGGACATTCTTGCTATTGAGGGAGAGCAGTGTAGGTTTACAGGGTTAATTCCTGGGATTGCGGGACTGTCAGAATGGAGCGGCTGGGCTTGTGCACTCTGGAGTTTAGAAGGATGAGAGGTGATCTTATTGAAACATATAAGATTGTTAAGGGTTTGGACATGCTAGAGGCAGGAAACATGTTCCCGATGTTGGGGGCGTCCAGAACCAGGGACCACAGTTTAAGAATAAGGGGTAAGTCATTTAGAACGGAGACGAGGAAACACTTTTTCTCACAGAGAGTGGTGAGTCTGTGGAATTCTCTGCCTCAGTGGGCGGTGGAGGCTGGTTCTCTGGATACTTTCAAGAGAGAGCTGGATAGGGCTCTTAAAGTCAGGGGATATGGGGAGAAGGCAGGAACGGGGTACTGATTGGGGATGATCAGTCATGATCACATTGAATGGCGGTGCTGGCTCGAAGGGCCGAATGGCCTACTCCTGCACCTATTGTCTATTGTGTGTAAGATAGCGTTATTGTGCGGGGATCATTGGTCGGCATGGACTCAGTGGGCCGAAGGGCCTGTTTCAGCGCTGTATGTCTAAACTAAACATCCCTCCTATAAGAGGCTGAACAAAACTGAACACAATACTCTAAATATGACCTCACCAACATCTTGTACAATAGAAAGGTTTAGAGGGATGTGGGCCAAACGCAGGCAGATGGGACTAGTTTAGTTTAGTTCATTGTCACGTGTACCAAGGTACAGTGAAATGCTTTTTTGTTGCAGGCTAACCAGTCAGCGGAAAGACAATACATGATTACAATCGAGCCGTCCACAGTGTACAGATACAGGATGAAGGGAATGACGTTGAGTGCAAGATAAAGTCCAGTAAAGTCCGATTAAAGATAGTCCGAGGGTCTCCAATGAGGTGGATGGTGGCTCAGGACTGCTCTCTGGATTGGTGAGAGGATGGTTCAGTTGCCTGATAACAGCCGGGAAGAAACTGTCCCTTCTGTACCACTTGCCCGATGGGAGAGGGGAGAAGAGGGAGTGATCGGAGTGAGACTAGTCCTTGATTATGCTGAGGATAGACACAAAAAGCTGGAGTAACTCAGCGGGACAGGCAGCATCTCCGGAGAGAAGGAATGGGTGACGTAACGGGTCGAGACCCTTCTTCAGACTGATGATGCTGCAGGCCTTGCCGAGGCAGCGTGAAGTATAGATGGAGTCATAAGGAATAGGAGTAGAATTAGGCCATTCAGCCCATCAAGTCCGCTCCGCCATTCAATCATGGCTGATCTATCTCTCCCTCCTAACCCCATTCTCCTGCCTTCTCCCTATAACCCTTGACACCCGCACTAATCAAGAATCAATGGAAGGGAGGTTGGTTTGCGCAATGGTCTGGACTGTGCCAAGCTCAGGTAGGTATGGACGAGAAGGGCCGAAGGGCCTGTTTCCACGCTTTACGACTCTGGAAATAAAAGTAAAATTCTGACACTTTGTATTTTGACCTAAGATGTTCCCAACCTGAGGTAGATAATCCTTCTAATTGCTCCTACAATCACCATAATAAACACATCTATTACGGGGTAGTGATCATAATATGATAAGTTTTAATCTGCTATTTGAGAGGGTGAAGGTCAAATCAGGTATGTCAGTGTTGCAGTTGAATAAAGTGGACCATGACGGAGGCAGGGAAATTGCTATCAAAACATGGGTTAGAAACAATTTCTTGGCAGCCATGAACGCATGCGCACACATGCACGCGCTTGCGCACACATGCGAGGCTTCTGCCATGGGCGCTGTGGACGGTAACATCGGGAGCTGACCTGGTTGGTGACTGACTCCAAACTCCAGCAACAGCAGCTTCGTCCGCCCCGAATCGTGGAGCTTCAATCGGTGGTGGAAGATCCTGCGGCCGGCTGCGCCGGGCCGGGCGATGAAAGGCCCCGCAAACGGGCTGATTCAAGCTCCGCTCTATGATCTTTGCTCCACCAGGACATCTCCCTCCTCTAATCACTGTGCTCTATCCTCAGTCCCATCCCCTTACTTCCGCCTCTGACCGACACCTCCCTTCTCCATTCATCGCGCTGAATCATCATGTCCCCCCCCCCCCCCCATTGCCTGCTGACCGACGTCTCTCTCGTCCAATCGGTGCCCTCGATCATCGGTCCCACCCCCACTGTCTCGCGGAAAGCGGAGATTTTTAACAGCTTTTTTTAACTGTATTAAAATATGGATTTTAAAAAACATGGGGGGGATCGCCCCCCAGGCACGTGCCGTCAGGGTAGGCAAGGTAGGCACTGCCTACCCTGACTAAAATTATGAAATGGCAATTATTAAATATAAATAGTAAAGGCATGGGAGAATTATGCCTGTCTAAGAGATCGATCTCCTAGGTAGGCATCATTCTCCGTGCCTTTCATCCGCAGCGCTTGTAACACGGGAAGGTCTGTGCAGCCCACGTGCCGTCAGCGCTGCTTCAAGCGTCAATTTCAATCGGGGCTGAAGGCAGCTGACATCCTGCCGTTGCAGCACTGCGCAGGCGCAGCAGCCTACTGCGCATGCACAGCGCGAGTTTCTTGGCGGGATTTTCAAATATGGATTGCCATTATTTTAATAGTATCTCAGGAAACAAAGAGTGAAGAATGGACTTAATGTACCAATAACATGGTAAGTGCATTTCTTTGTGCTTAATTTTTATAAATGCTGTATTTCCCGGGGTGGGGGGAGAGCTCCGTTCACAGTGTTTGGGGAGTCTGGCGTTGTGAAGGAGGGGATCGGGGTCAGTAACCCACATGCCACGCTCCGGTCTGAGTACTGGTAGATGGGACTAGGTGAGAGTAAGTGTTTGGCGCGGACTAAAAGGGCCGAGATGGCCTGTTTCCGTGCTGTATTGTCATATGGTTTTATTGTGGCCGGGGAGTGGATTAGCTCGGGTGGCTGCCGCAGCACTCCGGGCACGGACATCAGAACTGGCCGCCACTTCCGAGGAAGGAAGCAGCTCGGGTGACTGCGAGTGGCCGCCGGGACCCGACAGCAGAACCGGCTGCCACTTCAGCCCCTTCTGCTGGTCCCCACTCACCTCTGGCAGTGCTCTCCGTATGAACATCTCTCACCTGCCGCTCGCCATCCAGCTTCCAGCAAATCTTTCAATTTCGACAGCTCGTTCACGGGACCAGTTGAGGTTACTTGGCTGTGGGAATTTAAGGATTTGCGGGACGCGGTTGACATGAGCGAAGCCGCCGAACGGCAGGTGAGAGATGTTCAGACGAAGAGTACTGCCAGAAGTGATCAGAAGGCGCTGAAGAGCAGCCGGTTCTGGTGTCGGGTCCCGGCGGCCGCTCGCACCCGAGCTGCTTCTATCCCCGGAAGTGGCGGCCAGTTCTGCTGTCCGTGCCCGGAGCACTGCGGCAGCGGTGAGTGAGTTTGATATGATCTCTGACCCTCTCCTTCTCAACACTTCTGCCTTCTCGCATCTTTGACCCCTGGCACAGACGCTCCACACGCTGTGAAAGGAACTCTCCCTCCAAATGGACCCTTGAATTAGTATTGTTATTCAATAAGATGACAACTGATTCAATGTCCCGGTGTGCTCCCATTTTTTCCCACCATCTCTCCACCTGCCTTCATCCTCCGTCCCCCACCCATTCAGTAATTAAAAAATGAAGGAGATTGAGAAGCCTTCGGAAAATTGAATTGTTACTTTTTTTTTGAACGAAGAGAACAATCTGCGCATGCGCGGTTTAAGATTTTTTTAAAGCCGGCTGACTGCCTACCCTGAGTAATTACTCACGGCACGTGCCTGATCGCCCCCCACCTCTCAAAACATGGTGGGGACCTGTCCCACCTGTGCCCGCTGGGATTTCCGCCCCTGCTATGAAGGCATGAGAAAGGAGCTGGCCAAGGTCAATTGGAAAAGGATGCTAGCAGGAATGACGGTGGAACAGCAATGGCAGGCATAATCCAGAAGGTGCAGGATCATTTCATTCCAAAGAGGAAGAAAGATTCTAAGGGGAGTAAGAGGCAACCGTGGCTGACAAGGGAAGTTAGGGATGGAATAAAACTAAAAGAAAAGGTGTATAACACAGCAAAGAGTAGCCGGGAAGCCGGAGGATTGGGAAACTTTCATCGGACAACAGCAATACAGGGTGAAAAGATGAAGTACGAGGGGAAGCTGGCCAAGAATGTAAAGAAGGACAGTAAAAGCTTCTTTAGGTTTGTTAATCGAAAAAGATTAGTAAAGACAAATGTTGGTCCCTTGAAGGCAGAAACATTATGCAATTATCAAGAAAGCGCCTCTACTTCCTGAGAAGATTACGGAGAGTCGGTTTGTCAAGCAGGACTCTCTCTAACTTCTACAGGTGCACAGTAGAGAGCTTGCTGACCGGTTGCATCGTGGCTTGGTTCGGCAAATTGAGTGCCCTGGAGAGGAAAATACTACAAAAAGTAGGAAACACTGCCCAGTCCATCATCGGCTCTGACCTTCCTTCCATCGAGGGGGTTTATCGCAGTCGCTGCCTCAAAAAGGCTGCCAGCATCATCAAGGACCCACACCACCCTGGCCACACACTCATCTCCCCGCTACCTTCAGGTAGAAGGTACAGGTGCTTGAAGACTGCAACGACCAGATTCAGGAATAGCTACTTCCCCACAGCCATCAGGCTATTAAACTTGGCTCGGAAAAAAACTATGATCATTAATAACCCATTATCTGTTATCTGTTATTTGCACTTTATCAGCTTATTTATTCATGTGTGTATAAATTTATATAATGGTATATGGACACACTGATCTGTTTTGTAGTCAATGCCTACTGTGTTGTGTGTGTCGAAGCAAAGCAAGAATGTCATTGTCCTATCAGGGACACATGACAATAAACTCACTTGAACTTGAAACAGGTGGAATTATTATGGGGAACAAGGAAATGGCAGAAGAGTTGAACAGGTACTTTGCTTCTGTCTTCACTAAGGAAGACACAAACAATCTTCCCAGATGTACCAGTGGACAGAGGGTCTAGGGAGACAGAGGAACTGAAAGAAATTTGCATTAGGCGAGAAATAGTATTGGGTAGACTGATGGGACTGAAGGCAGATAAATTCCCGGGGCCTGATGGTCTGCATCCCAGGGTACTTAAGGAAGTGGCTCTAGAAATCGTGGACGCATTGGTGATCATTTTCCAATGTTCTATAGACTCAGGATCAGTTCCCGTGGATTGGAGGGTAGCCAATGTTATCCCACTTTTCAAGAAAGGAGGGAGAGAGAAAGCGGAATTATAGGCCGGTTAGCCAGACTTCGGTGGCGGGAAAGATGCTGGAGTCAGTTAGTAAAGAGGTAATAATGGCGAATTTGGATAGCAGTAAAAGGATTAGTCCAAGCCTGCACCTATTTGCTATGTTACTTTGGGTCGAGGAGCTAACTCAATGTCACGGATGCAAAGTCTAACCACTGCCCCTCTGTCTCTGTGCAACGGGCTTCGTACAAAATAAAATGGTGGGGCCGCTGCCTCATGGCGCCAGAGACCCCGGTTCAATCCTAACACTGTGTGTGTGTGTGTGTGTGTGTGTGTGTGTGTGTGTGCGTGCGTGCGTGCGTGCGTGCGTGCGTGCGTGCGTGCGTGCGTGCGTGTGTGTGTGTGTGTGGCGTTTTCACGTTCTCCCCGTGACCGCGTGAGTTTTCTCCGGGTGCTCTTGTCCCCCCACCCCAACATCCCAGAGAGGTGCAGTTTTGCAGTTTAATCGGCCCCCCCTTTCTGTAAAATTGCCCCCTAGTGTGTAGGGAGTGGATGAGAAAGTGGGATGACATAAAACTAGTGTAAACGGGTGATCGCTGGTCAGCGCGGACTCGGTGGGCCGAAAGGCCTGTTTCCCAGCTGTAAAACTAAAATTAAATACAGAGCCTTCACTTATTTACCGATTATTTTTTGTACCTTCTAGTCTTATCTACTGATTTATTTTTAGAATTGTGCACCATATCTATTGTGTACCTGATTGTTATCATTTCCTCACTGTTTAACTGCTCTTTGATTTACACGTCTCTTAAACTTTACAATACACAATAAACAATAAGTGCAGAGGTAGGCCATTCGGCCCTTCAAGCCAGCACCGCCATTCAATGTGATCACGGCTGATCATCCACAATCAGTACCCCGTTCCTGCCTTCTCCCCATATCCCCTGACTCCGCTATCTTTAAGAGCCCTATCTAGCTCTCTCTTGAAAGTATCCAGAGAACCAACCTCCACTGGCAGAGAATTCCACAGACTCACCACTCTCTGTGAGACAAAGTGTTTCCTCGTCTCCGTTCTAAATGGCTTACCTCTTATTCTTAAACTGTGGCCCCTGGTTCTGGACTCCCCCAACATCGGGAACATGTTTCCTGCCTCTAGCATGTCCAAACCCTTAATAATCTTATATGTTCATCCTCCTGACCTCCCTTCTATCGAGGGGATCTATCGCAGTCTTGTATACTCAGGAGTGTAGAAGGATGAAAGGGCATCTTATTGAAACAATAAGGATCACTCGCAGTCGCTGCCTCAAAAAGGCTGGCAGCATCATCAAGGACCCACACCATCCTGGCCACACACTCATCTCCCCGCTACCTTCAGGTAGAAGGTACAGGAGCCTGAAGACTGCAACGACCAGGTTCAGGAATAGCTACTTCCCCACAGCCATCAGGCTATTAAACTTGGCTCGGACAAAACTCTGAACATTAATACCCTTTTATCTGTTATTTGCACTTTATCAGTTTATTTATTCATGTGTGTATTTACGTATATAGTGGTATATGGACACACTGATCTGTTTGTTGTCAATGTCTACTATGTTCTGTTGTGCTGAAGCAAGAATTTCATTGTCCTGTCAGGTACACATGACAACAAACTCTCTTGTCTTGTTTCAATAAGATGCCCTCTCATCCTTCTAAACTCCAGAGTGTACAAGCCCAGCCGCTCCATTCTCTCAGCATATGACAGTCCCGTCATCCCGGGATTTAACCTTGTAAACATACGCTGCACTCCCTCAATAGCAAGAATGTCCTTCCTCAAAATTAGGGGACCAAAACTGCACACAATACTCCAGGTGTGGTCTCACTAGGGCTCTGTACAACTGCAGAAGGACCTCTTTGCTCCTATACTCAACTCCTCTCGTTATAAAGGCCAACATGCCATTGGCTTTCTTCATTGCCTGCTGTACCTGCATGCTTAATTTCGGTAGGTATGCTTACCTTTCGGTAAACTCTACTCCGTCATTTGATCATGGGTGATCTATCTTTCCCTCTCAACCACATTCTTCTGCCTTCTCCTTTGCCCCTGTAGTTTAATTGGCCCCTCTATAAAATTGTCCCCTAGTGTGTAGGGAGAGGATGCAAAAGTTGGATAACGTAGATCTGGTGTGAAAGGACAATCAACGGTCGCCGCAGAGACAGTGGGACCCGACGTATTTGGGGCGTGGGAGGAAACCGGAGCACCCGGAGGAAACCCACGCGGTCACGGGGAGAACATGCAAACACCATGGGAACCATGTCATAAGTTGTCAAGCTGGAAAGGGTGCAGAGAAGATTTACGAGTATCCAGCCTGTCCAATCCCTTAAGAAACATATAACATTCTTAAGGGATTGAACCGGCTAGATGCAGAAAAATGTTCCCCATGTTGGGGAAGTCCAGAACCAGGAGCCACACAGTTTAAGAATAAGGGGTCAGCCATTTAGGACTGAGATGAGGAAAAACATTTTCCACCCAGAGAGATGTGAATCTGTGGAATTCTCTGCCACAGAAGGCAATGGAGGCCGATTCACTGGATGTTTTCAAGAGAGAGTTAGATGTAGCTCTTAGGGCTAACGGAATCATGGGATATGGGGAGAAAGCAGGAACGGGGTACTGATTTTGGATAATTAGCCATGATCATATTGAATGGCAATGCTGGCCCAAGGGCCAACATGGTGCCCAGTACTGAACACAATGTTCCATATGCGGCCTCACCGACGTCTTATACAACTGCAACATGACGTCCCATCTACCAATCTCTGTGTAAATAAGTTGCCGCTCAGATTCCTATTAAATCTTTCTCACGGCTGATCATCCACAATCAGTACCCCGTTCCT
Source organism: Raja brachyura (assembly GCA_963514005.1). The sequence continues at coordinate 2,922,323 of OY740822.1, read as the reverse complement.
GCTTTCTCCCCGTATCCCTTGATTCCGTTTGCCCTAAGAGCTAAATCTAACTCTCTCTTGAAAAGAGAGTTATTTCCTCCTAGCTATCATCCCGTGACAGATGTGTTTATTATGTTGATTGTAGGAGCAATTAGAAGGGTTATCTACCAGAAACTGGGAACAGCCCTAGAAATCCACCTCATCTTCATGTTAAAGTTCCACAGGATCAGCATTTACTTTAAATTGGACTTTAGCTTTTAGACTTTATAATGATACAGCACGGAAACAGGTCCTTCGGCCCACCGAATCTGCGCCGACCAGCGATCCCCGCACACTAACGCTACCCTACAACTGCACGAGGGACAATTTTTTTTTACATTTACCGCAAGCCACATTAATGCATCTACACAACAAATAGAGACATAGACTGCCAGACCATATATAACCATATAACAATTACAGCACGGAAACAGGCCATCTCGGTCCTTCTAGTCCATGCCGAACACATACTCTTACCTAGTCCCATCTACGTGCACTCAGACCATAACCCTCCATTCCTTTCCTGTCCATATACCTATCCAATTTATTTTTAAACGATAAAATCGAACCTGCCTCCACCACTTCCACTGGAAGCTCATTCCACACAGCTACCACTCTCTGATTAAAGAAGTTCCCCGTCATGTTACCCCTAAACTTTTGTCTCTTAATTATCAAATCATGTCCTCTTGTTTGAACCTTCCCTACTCTCTATGGAAAAAGCTTATCCACGTCAACTCTGTCTATCCCTCTCATCATTTTAAAGACCTCAATCAAGTCCCCCCTTAACCTTCTGCGCTCCAAAGAATAAAGACCTAACTTGTTCAACCTTTCTCTGTAACTTAGTTGCTGGAACCCAGGCAACATTCTAGTAAATCTCTCTATTTTGTTGACATCCTTCCTATAATTAGGCGACCAAAATTGTACACCATACTCCAGAATTGGTCTTACCAATGCCTTGTACAATTTTTGTGGACAGGACCTACATTGAGATTGGTGCACCACGTATACAGGAAGAGCGAAGGTGGGTAACTGTGAGAAAGGGGAGTAAATGTGGTGTGCAGCAGACCCTGGTGACTGTGCGTAATTAAAACAGGTACACCCTCTTGGGAGCTGTCGGGGCAAACGACGCTTCCAGGCCGAGCGGCTGACAGGTCGGTGGCTCCAATGCTAGTGATGAGACTCGACTGGCGAGACCGACAGAGTATAGCGGTGGGTGACTCCATTGTCCAAGGTGCGGAAAGGAGATTTTGTGGCTTTTTTGTGGAACTTTTTTACTCAGAGAGTGGTGGCTGTGTGGAATGATCTTCCTGCAGAAGTGGTGGAGGCAGGATCGATTTTAACATTTAAAAGTAAAGTAGATAGGTATATGGACGGGAAGTGAATGGAGGGGTATGGTCTGAGTGCAGGTAGATGGGACTAGGGGAAAATAAATGGTCGGCAGGGACTGGAAGGGCCAAGAAGGCCTGTTTCCGTGCTGTAATTGTTATATGGTTTTCCTGGATGTCCCTGAGGTCATCCAGCTGCTGCTCCAGTTCCCCAACACGTTCGTTCAGGAGCTGCACCTGGACACAATGTCTGCTGGTGTGGTTTCCAGAAGCACTAGCAGTGTCCCTGACTTCTCACACCCTGCAGGAAACACACTGTACCAACTTGCCTGCCATTTCTTCAGTGGACAAAAATCACAAATTTCGATCAAGTGTAGCCTCCGTGCCTCAGCGTCCTTGCCAAAGACTCTCGAGCCAAAGACTCACACTTCATTCACCAAGGCACTTCACCTCAACAAGGCCGCTCCGTTACACCTGTATCTGTTGCCTAAAGGTAGGTATGTTGCAAAACTTACCTTTAGCGGCGCTGCACTTCTGCCGCTCCCCGTGTGCGTGACTTTGGCACCTTTCAGAGGGGGACGGGCTTAAAGTGCCGTTTTTCAACAGACCTGGATAATCGATGAATGTCGGGCGATTTCGTTGCGGAAGAAAAATCGCTCCGACATTGCATGAATGAAGGTATTTTTAAATTACTCTAAATTATTTGTTAACTAGAGTAATTTAAAAATCACCTTCAAAAGCCGTGAGAACTGACAACCGGAAGGATTTTCCGTAGGGGAGAAAAAAAGGTAAATAGTTTATTTTTATATTAAAAGTTGGTTTTTCGGGAGGCTTTAATAATATTTTTATGTTGCGAAATGGGGTCCCAAAAAATCTATGAACAAACAGTATTTTTCCTCCCGACTTCACCGCTAACCGCAACGTTCCAATCCACCGCATTCCACTAAAACCCACTCGCTAGTTGATTTAAATGGCCATTAATTTACAGGCATAAAACACTAAATTCCTTCCATTTGGCCCAGAAATTCATGAAAATGAGATTTAAAATTCATGTTATATTGTGGATTATTGTGTGAATGTTATTTGGACACTTGGGCAATTTTAAAAAAGTTTATCTTTTCTTAAGAAATGGATAGATGTTTAGATCTACTCATTGAATTTTGTAATTAGCTACAATTAGATAACTAACTAATTATATGCTTTAATTTCAGGTAATCCAAGTAAGATTGTTTCATATTTGTTTCAGAATGCTTCAATCTATAATAACTGAAAATTTCATTGAGTTCTCTTAATTTTTAAGAAAGTTATGGGCTTTTAACTTTTCCAGATCACAGCTTTTGAGTTTAGTCAATTGAAAGGCAATGGGGAGCAAGATGCTAATTTCCGAGTATGAAAATGGCCATAACTTTCTTAATACTGAAGATATGAAAGTAAATTAGGTGTCAAATTAAACTTATTTTTATGCTTTATCTGATGGGATAAATTGCAGACTTGATTTTTAAAATCTCAAAATTTTGTAACATTGCTACTAAAGGGCCTGTCCCACCAGCATGCGATTGCATGCGTCTAGCGCGACCAAACGTGGTCGTTTGAGGCGTATGGCCTCGCGGGGCCGGTCCCACTTCGATCGGCGGAGGTGTATGGAGTTGTGCGGGGCTGGTCCCGACATCACGCGGGGCTCCAAATATCTTGCACTGTCTGAAAATCCCGGGGGCCAACAGCCTGTCGGCCCGCAGGTGCATTGAGGGCGTATGCAGCGTCTTAACGGCGTACGCGTAGCGCATGGCGCTGCGCGATGACGTCACCGCACCAGCGTGCCGTCGCGACCAGCCCCGCACAAATCCATACGCCTCCGCAGTTCGAATCGGGACCAGCCCCGCGAAGCCGTACGGCTCAAGCGGCCACGTTTGGTCGCGCTAGACGCATGCAATCGCATGCTGGTGGGACAGGCCCTTAATCAACTACTTTAGGGCTAATTTGTAAATCTTGTAGCCTGTAATGCTCTTCATACAGCTCCACACATCCCTCATGTTGTTCTGCTGAAGTTCCAGCTCCAGCTTCCTCCTGTAGATGTCCTTGCCCTTCAGTTCTTTCTGCACCCGTTTCACCCTCTTCTGGTTGAGAATGGCCTTTATGTCACTGGTGACCCAGGGCTTGTTGTTGGGGAAACAGTGTACAGTCTCCTCAGGGACAACGTTATCCACACAAAACTTTCTGTAGCTGGTAACACAGTCTGTGAGTCCATTAATGTCCTGTCCATGGCGACTGCCGCGTGCACCCAGTCTGTGACCTCAAAACAGTTGTGTTGAGTTTCCCAGGCCTTCTGTGACCACCTCCTCACTGACGTTGTGGTCACAGGCAGCCTCTGGACCATTGGTGTATACATGGGTAGATGAACCAGGTTGTGGTCGGATCTTCCCAGTGGAATGATCCGCACTGGCCCGGTAATACCTAGCCCACTGCTGATACACCTCACAGATAATACCCCTACCGCCTGGCTAATACCTGGTATAATGATTCGAGTCAAACACAGATCAAAATACAACACATGTTTATTAAATCTACTTACAGCATCGATCTACAGGATATTACATTTCCTAGCAGCTACTCATAGTGGCTGGCGTAGGCAAGCTCTTGTTAATATTAAGCGCGTATTAGGCGGAGTCACTGCTGACAAGCGCTACAATTGGCTAGTAGGAAATAACCAATCTTCATCTTTCCTTGTAGATACAAAAGAAAACATCGGTGGGGAAGCAATATAGGTGGCGGAACGTTAATAACGCATTTGGGGAAGTTTGTATAGTTACACAAAATCACCGTATCTAATGGGTGGCCTGATAACCCGTCCAGTGCGTGTGCGGTACGAATCCTCCTCACCTCCTTTCACCGGAGAAGATACCGGGGAGGGAATGGAGGAAATGCCCGGGGACCCGATGGGGCAGGAAGGTGATGAGATAGGCGAGCTAGTCGCCAAATGCCGCGGGGAGGCCGCAGTGGAAATGGTCGCTGATAGTGGTGCAGCAGGACCGGCAGTGGGAGGGTATACAAAACGCAAGACATCTGGATATGGAGTCACAGGACCCGGTTCCTTCACTGGAAGGATATGTTGATGGTTGCGTCGGTAGATGGCTCCGTCCGCTTCAACCAGATAAGAGCGCGGTTCTTTGGCAGGGCCGTAGACGTGACCCAGACGGCCATAGCCCTTGTTGGTCTGGAGTCCAACCACTTGTCCACTGGCGAGACGTTTAAGGGGCTTACTGGATTTCTCAAAAAAAACGTTTCTATGTATCACGTTTGAATTGTACTTGTTTCTGGACTGCAGGCGGGGAACGAACTTGTGGCTGCAAAAGCTGCTGGGACACAGGCAGGGGAGAACGGGTTTGGCGAGACATCAGTCGTTGGGTTGGAGAAACCAGTATAGGATCCCTTGCAATGTTCTTTAATTTGAGCAGGTCTAGCTATGCGTCCGATTTTGCAAAGTAAGAACGTTCCATGAGTTGTTTTGCGCTTTGGACTGCAGGAACTCAGGGTTGCTGGTAATATGTCGGCAGTCCCATAGTTTTGCAAGGTTTTTGAAAGACTGTCTGGTGAACTGTCGTCGGACAGAAGACGTGCAGGGGAGCCGTGCACGGAGAAGTGGCGCTGCAACTTCGCGATAACCGCTTCAGATGCAATGGTTTAGAGTAGATCGATGTCGAAACAACCCGAGTAATAGCCAACAAGAACCAGATAGTGCTTCCCATGCCATTCGAATATGTCAGTGGCTAATGTGGACCACGGGAGAGGAGGAACTGGGTGCTGCAGCAAAGGCTGCTTCTGCTGATGTGGTGTCAGGCTTTTGCAGTCGGCACAAACTTCAGTTTTGTAGCATATGTACTTGGTCAAACCAGGCCATTAAAACATGCTTTGTGCCCGTTGTAAGGTTGCCTCCACGTCGGGGTGGCTCCTGTGGACGGTGTCGAAGTACTTGTCCCGGGGAACAGCTGGGACAACTGCCTTGTGGCCCTTAACTATAATCCCGTCCTGTATCACCAGTTCGTCGCAAACCAGGAAGTATGGGCGGATTGTGAGCGGGGTGTTCTGTTGTTTATCCGGCCAGCCACGCCAGTACTGCGGACAGCAATTGTAAAGTCTCGTCAGCAGCCCTGTGCTCTGCCAGGCTCACATACAATTAGTAGAAACATACGATACCTTCTTTATTGAGAACTGGTTCTGTTCAGAGAGTTTTTGTTCGTTGGTTTTGCGTGGGGGTCTTGATAGCGTGTCAGCTATGTGCAAGTTCTTGCTTGTCTTATAGACCATGTTGAAGTCATATCGCTGCAGTTGCATCATCATTCATTGTAGGCGGGCTGGGGCAGCATGGGTGGGTTTGTTCAAAATAGTGGCCAACGGCTGGTGGTCAGTTTCTATAGTTACAGACTTCCGAAAGATAAAGTCCTTGAATTGTGTGCAGCAGAAAACCACTGCGAGCAATTATTTTTCGATCTGGGCGTAACGTTGTTCAGTGTCAGTGTGCGAGAGGCATAAGAAACGGGCTTGCAGTCGCCATCGGTGGTCTGGTCTGCAGGCAAGCAGCGTCAAGTCCGGACGCATCGCAGGTGAGCGTTACTGGTAACTCCAAAGCCAAGTATGCGAGAGTCGGTGCGCTAGCCAGCTGCAACGTGAGTTGTCAAAAGCTCTTTGGTGCTGCGGATACCAGGACCATGCAGCATCCTTGTGTGTCAGATGTCGCTGAGGATGGGAGTAAATTTCCCCAGGTAGTTGACCATTCCAAGGAACCTTTGTAGACTCGCAACGTCAGTAGGAACCGGAATTTCAATGATAGCTGCCGTCTTTGATGCGTCTGGTCTGAGACCATCACCTGTGAAAACATGTGTGACATGGGTAACTTCTGGGACTCAAAACCTGCACTTTAGGGGATTGAGTTTGTGCTGAATGCCTTTGGCACGGTTCAGTACTTTCTTCAGATTGGTGTCATGTTCGGCCAGGTCGCGTCCGTAGACAAGAATGTCATCAACAATGATGGCGCAATGGATACTCAGCAAACAATTGTTCCATCGTAGGCTGGAAAACTTACAGCTGGCGGAGTTGATGCCAAAGGGCATTCTCAGAAATTTGTATCGGCTGAAGGGGGAACCGAACGTAGTAAAATTGGACGAGACTGGGTCCAGTGGAATCTGCCAAAACGAGCTTTTGGCATTCGGAACGGAGAATACTGATGTGTTGCCTATTTGAGCAGCAACTTCCTCTACTGTTCACATAGGGTAGTGCGGGCGTTTGATGGCAGTGTTAAGATCTCTGGGGTTTATGCAGATACGGATCTCCTTCTTTGTTGCGATCACCATGGTGGAAACCCAGTCAGTTGGGTCTGTAACTTCAGCAATAACACCTGTGGAGACCATCCGCTTGAGTTTATTGTGTACTCTGTCACACATGGCATGCGGAACACAATGTGGTGCTCAGACCACAGGGGTGATTTTGGGATCGACGACAATGTGGTATTTGAGGGGCATCTTGCCAAGCTCGACGTTAAACAGATATTTGTATTGAGAGATTACTTGTTGCGTGGGCCCGTCAGTGAGAAAGAGTTGATGGACAGCGCGGCCAAAGTATACCAGGCCTGGATCATGGCATTCATTGATACCGAGCAAAGTCTCTGAATGCCCCTTGACGATATAAAACTTTCAGGTATGGGGCTGCTTGTCTATGGTGCACTTTAAATTAGTTTGTCCAAGTGGGTGTCGAACGTCTCCCCCGTAAGCCCGAAGGGTGGCCGAGGCATTTTCAATACGTTCAGCATTATGATTTAAAAAAAACACTGATAACGAGATGACGTTGCATTTTGCTCCTGTATCAACCTTAGCGATCAAGGGTCTGATTTGCAAACATGGTTACCTCAGGGTCAAGTTGCTCGTTAGACGAAGGGAGGAGAGAGTGGATGGCAGAGTTGGTATATGTTCTTTCTGAGAGCAGAGCGGGGGTGGCAAGTCAGGCTCTTGTAATTTGTTATCAGCAAGCTCATGCTGTAACAGGTGCAGGCTTGTTCTTGGAGCTGGTTGAGTCGCACGGGGATGGCAGCATCCAGCAAAGTGGTTTAATTTCTTGCAGAAGTTACAAGTTTTACCATAAGCAATACAGAACTGTTGACGCGTAGCATGAAACTAGTTGCAATTATAAGTTCATCAGTTCATTGATTGTCGCATACACCAATTGGTGTAGTGAAATTCACTGGCCAGGTCAGTCATACAATTTAAAAAAGCAAGACTCAGAAAATACATTTTAACATAAACATCCATCACAATGACTCCTACACATTCCTCACAGTGATGGAAGGCGAAAATAAAGTTCCAAGTCCTTCCCTTTTTGTTCTACCTTGGTCGGGGGCCTCAAGCCCCCCGTTGACAGGATGGTCTTGAGTCCCATAACCGGCAGCATTCGAGCCCTCCGCGTCGAGGCGTTCAGCTCCTGCATCGGGGGGGGGGGGGTGGTCAGTTCCCCCGCGCCGGGCTGGACGAACATTCTGCGGCGTTGGTGCTCCCGACTAGCCTCTCCCGAGACTGTGAGCCCTTGTTGGTAATTCCGAGTCGAGCCAATCACCAATGAGGAGGGTGGGACCTGTCAGCCGGGGTAACCGAGATGAGGGGTGAGGTGTGCCTGGGTCAGGGGTCAAGCGTGCCTGGGGTGACCAGGGTTGGTGTGGAGATGATTGGGGTCATGGGTTACTATGAGGTCAGCTGACCGGGGACAGTGTGGCAGAGGCCAGGAGGGTGACCAGCGTCAACGGTCAGGACTGAGCAGGGTCAGGGGTGAGTGGGGTCAGGGGTCAGCAGTGAATGGGGTCAGGGGTCAGCAGTGTGTGGGGTCAGGGGTCAGCAGTGAATGGGGTCAGCGGTGACCTGTTCTCTGTCTCTGCTTCCTGCAGATCTTGAGTGGCGATGCAACAGTTCGGCTTCCAGTAGCCCTGTGGGGAAGGAGGAACATTAGTCTCCTACAGCACAGGGGCAAGGGTCATCCAACAACCCCTGACCCGCTGCCATGTGATCCCCACTCCCTGACACACCCCACTGACCCTTGACCACCATTAAGTGACCCCAACCCCTGACCCCACATCCTTCCACTGCCCCCGACCCACGCCCATTGCCCCCGACCTCCAACCCTGCCCCACTAACCTCTGACTGACCCTCCCTTACGAACCCCTGACCTCTGACCCTCCCCCACTATCCTCCAGCCTTTGATCCTTGCCCACTAACTGATCTCTACTTGGGACACGGCTGGGACATGTGTGTGAAACGTGCGCGACATGCTTGGGACACTCATGTGACACCTAAGGGATGGGCATGCGACACATGTGGGACATGGCTAGGACATGCATGGGACACACATGGGGCACGGCTGCACCAGGCATGGTGGTGTTTCCCAGGCCGTGTGCACAGTGGGGAGCTCTACCCCCTGGTCAGCCCACGCCAGTGACACGGGTGCTCCAGAGACCTCTCAGCTCATCCATCCCCTCCCCACCAGCGCTGGCGAGGGGGTGGTCCCGGATTCCATGACCGAGACCCCGGAGAGACAACGACCATGTGATCCCTCGACCCTAGTGACCCCGCGACCCTGGGCTGACTCACGTCGATGTAGCTGGCGTCGATGAATCCGTCACCGCTGCTGCGTCCCTCAGCACCACACGCGAGTTATCATCTGCTCAAAGCCACAGCACAGTCAGGGCAGGGCAGTGGGCACACATACACTACCCCTCCTCATCCCCACCCACCACCCTCACAACAGGCCATCATCAAGGAAGAGTCACACCCTGGACACTTCCCCCCTCTCCCATCAGGCAAAATGCACACCTCCACATTCAGGCAGTTTCTTCCCAGCTGGTATCCGGCAACTGAATTATCCTACCACAAACAGAGAGCTGTACTATCTACCTCATTGGTGACCCTCGGACTAACTTTGATCGGACTTTGCTGGCTTTATTTTGCACGAGACGTTATTCCCTCATCATGTATCTGTCCACTGTGAATGGATCGATTGTAATCGCGTATTGTCTTTCCGCTGACTGGTCAGCATGCAACAAAAGCCTTTCCCTGTACCTTGGTACACGTGACAACAAACTAAACTGTGTAACTAATTGTGTACCTGTCCTATAGCTCGGGCCCTTTGGTCACCATCTGTAAATCTTCTCTGCACTTTTTTAAAATTACATTCTTCCATTAGCAGAGTGACCAAAACTACACAATACTCCAAATCTGGCTTCACCACTTTTTTGTGCAACCCGAGTCTCTTGCCCAGAGTAGGGGAATCGAGAACCAGAGGACAAAAGGTTTAAGTTGACGGGGAAAAAATGTAATAGGAATCTGACTGCTAACTTTTTCACACAGGCTGTGGTGGGACGAACTGGACGGAACAAACTGCCAGAGGAGGTAGTTGAGGCAGGGACTATACCAATGTTTAATAAACAGTTAGATAGGTACATAGTTAGGACAGGTTTGGAGTGATATGGACCAAGCGCAGGCAGGTGGGACTAGTGTAGCTGGGACATGTTGGCCAGTGTGGGCAAGATTGGCCGAAGGGCCTATTTCCATGCTGTATCACTCTATGACTAATGTAATGTCACAATTTCTATGTGTAGGAAGGAACTGCAGATGCTGGTTTACACTGAAAATAGACACAAAATGCTGGAGTAATTCAGCGGGTCAGGCGGCATCTCTGGAGAAAAAGAATAGGTGATGTTTTGTCAGCCTGAAGAAGGGTCTTGACCTGAAACATCACCCATTCCTTCTCTCCAGAGATGCTGCCTGTCCCGCTGAGTCACTCCATCATTTTGTGTTCCAATTTCTGTACTGAAACCCTTAAGCGATGAACGCCAGCGTGCATAAAACCTTCTTCACCAACCTGTCTACCCGTGATGCTGCTTTTATTTTTCAGAACCCTTTGAAGATTCAAAAGTCAAGTCAAGTCAAACAAACTTTATTGTCATTTAGAAATACATCGATATATGCAATTCCAAACGAAATTCCGTTGCATTTGGCTCCCTGTGCAACACGATAATTAACAGAAGGATAAACATGGATAAAATGGATAAATAGACAATGGTGGCAGCCCACTACATGGCATTCAGGAGCCTGATAGCTCGTGGGAAGAAGCTGTTGCAGAACCTTGATGTTCTGCTCCTTATGCTACGATATCTTTTGCCCGAGGGCAGCAGAGTGAACAGTCCGTGATGGAGATGTGTGGGGTCTTTTATAATACTGCTGGCCTTAGACACGCAACGTTTGGTCGCAATATCCCCGATTGAGGGGAGAGAGGTCCCGATGATTTTTTCCGCTGTCCTCACCACTCTCTGCACGGACTTCCAGTCGGAGGCTCTACAGTCCCCAAACCAGACAGAGATACAGCTGGTCAAAATACTCTCTATGGTGCCCCTGTAGAAAGTGGTGAGGATGGGATGGGGGAGGTGAGCTCTTCTCATCCGGCGCAGAAAGTGCAACCGCTGCTGCGCTCTCTTAACTGTTGATGAGATGTTATTTGACCAGGTCAGACTGTTAGTGGAACTTAGTACTGTCCACCTCCACATCGCTGTCATTGATGTGAAGTGGTGTGGGACTGTGCCGGTTTTTCCTGAAATCGACGATGACCTCCTTTGTTTTTTCGAATAAAGCACCACTGAGAATTTCTCATCGAGTCTACCAGTTGCATTCTGAAAACTCTGAGACTGTGTCAAACACCAATTTCCTTTCAGAATCCCCGATGAGTTTGATCCAATACAGTTCCAATGCAGGGTGGTGTTGCACAGCATTTCCCCCCCAGTTCCAGTCCAGTGTAGTTTATTGTCACGTGTACCGAGGCACAGTGAAACACTTTTGTTGCGAGCTATCCAGTCAGCAGAAAGACAATACATGATTACAATCAACCCATTCACAGTGTACAGATACATGATATGGGAATAACATTTAGTGCAAGGTAAAGCCAGCAAAGTCTGATCAAGGATAGTCCGAGGGTCACCAATAAGGTATTTAGTAATTCAGCACTGCTCTCTAATTGTGGTAGGATGATTCAGTTGCCTGATAACAGCTGGGAAGAAACTGGCCATTCACCCCATTTTCCCACTTTCTCCCCATAACCCCGATACCCTCACTAATCAAGAATCTATCTATTTCAGCCTTAAAAATATCCAGTGACTTGGCCTCCACAGCCTGGGAAGATCACACCTTCCCTCGCCGACAATGGGCTTACCAGGCCCTGCCCTGCCCTGCCCCGTCTGGGTTCATTTGTTGGTCTTGTCTCACATCCAGCTCTTCACCCCCCCCTCTACTTTCAGTCTGAAGAAGGGTCCCAACCCGAAACGTCACTCATTCCTGTTCTCCACAGATGCTGCCTGACCCGCTGAGTTACTCCAGCACTCTGTGAAACGTCACCTATCCATGTTCTCCACAGATGCTGCCTAAACCCGCTGAGTTACTCCAGCACTTTGTGAAACGTTACCTATCCATGTTCTCCACAGATGCGGCCTGACCGCTGAGTTACTCCAGCACTCTGTGAAACGTTACCTATCCATGTTCTCCACAGATGCGGCCTGACCGCTGAGTTACTCCAGCACTCTGTCTATCTTTGATATAAACCAGCGTCTGCATCCATTTACTGTTTCAGTTGGTAACTTGGAGTGGTTCATCTGTTTCCCCAGCTACTGTAAACCTCACAATTCCTTATAGTGGACGGTACGGTGGCGCGGCGGTAGAGTTGCTGCCTTACAGCGGGTTCCATCCCGACTACTGGTGCTTGTCTGTACAGAATTTGTACGCTCTCCCCGTGACCTGCGTGGGTTTTCTCCAAATTCTTCCATTTCCTCCCACACTCCAAAGACGTCCAGGTTTGTAGATTAATTTGCTTGGTATAAATGTAAATTGTCCCTAGTGTGTGTGTGGATATAGCTAATGTGTGGGGGTCGCTGGTCGGCACGGACTCGATGGGCCGAAGGGCCTGTTTCCGCGCTGTATCTCTAAACTAAACCAAACTATCCTACAAACACTGAGGACAATTTACATTTTGTACCAAGTCAATTAAGCTACAAACGTGTAGGCCTTTCCGCGCTGTATCTGTAAACTAAAAGTGCAATGCCATGGCAGGTGAGACTCACGTGGTAGCATGTTGAGATACAGGCTCTTGCTGGCGTTGTGTGGATCCTGGGCCACGCTGCAGGAATGCAGCGGGCAGTTGGATACGTTCTGCGGAGGTGGAGCAGCACACAGTGTGGATGGGACAGCGGCTGGTTCACAGTCAGGGAGGAGCTAGACTGTGGGTGCTGTGTGTGTGGGTGGGTGCTCTGTGTGTGTGTGTGTGTGTGTGTGTGTGTGTGCGTGTGCGGGCAGTGTGTGTGTGTATGTGCGTGTGTGTATGTGTGTGGGTGCTGCGTGTGTGTGTGTGTGTGCTTGCTGTGCGTGCTTCACTGACCTGGTACTCCATTGTCAGCCCGTCTGCTTCACTATCTTCATCGTCACTGTTGTCATTGAACGGTTGCATCTTCACCGTCACGTCCATCCGCTTAGACACCTCCACCACCTTGCTCAGAGGGGGAGGGGGAAGAGGGCGGAGAGAGAGGGGGGGAGGGAGAAGGACAGGGGGAGAGGGAGAGGGGGTGACGGGGAGAGGGGTGCAAGGTCGGAGAGAGGGAAGAGGAGGAAGAGGGGGAAAGAGAGGACGGTGAGGGTGGTGAGAGTGCGGGGGGTGACGGGGAGTGGGAGTGGGAAGGAGAGGGAGAGGGCGGGAGAGATCCATCTCATCTGGTCTGGTCCTGATGCGAGGAGTGAAGACCTGTTCCCGGAGCCGCTGAAGCTTCTGTCTCCACCTCCTGCACAGCAACGACAGGCCGGTTAGGTCATACGTGATAGGGGCAGAATTAGGCCATTCGGCCCATCAAGTCTACCCCACCACTCAATCATGGCCGATCTATCTCTCCCCCTCAAACCCATTCTCCTTCCTTCTTCCCATAACCCCTGACACTTGTACTAATCAAGAATTTGACAACCCCTGCCTTAAAAATATCAATTAACGGCCTCCACAGCCTTCTGTGGCAATGAATTCCACAGATCACTACACTCTAAATAAAGACATTCTTCCTCATCTCATTCCCAAGGTCCTTTGCACCTCCAATTTTTGGATTCTTTCCCCATTTAGAAAATAGTCCACGCCTTTATTCCTACGACCAAAATGCATGACTCCACACTTTGCTACACTATATTCCATCTGCCACTTCTCTGCCCACTCTCACAACCTGTCCAAGTCCTTCTGCAGAGACCCTGCTTTCCCTACACTACCTGCCCCTCCACCTTTTCATATCATCTGCAAACTTGGCCACAAAGCCTTCAATCCCCTTGTCCACATTTTTGATATATTGTATCAGAGGGAGACTCAGTGAGGGCCTGGCCAGGGGTGTACCTGCCTACCTGTGGCCAGGTAGATGCCTGTGTCCAGGTATTGCCAACCTGTGACCAGGTAACTCTTACCTGTGGCCAGGTACTTGTCTACCCGTGTCCAGGTAACTACCTGTGGCCAGGTATTTGCCTACCTGAGGCCATGTATTTGCCGACCTGAGGCCATGTATTTTCCTAACTGAGGCCATGTATTTGCCTACCTGTGTCCAGGTACTTGTCTACCTGCAACCAGGTAACTCTTACCTGTAGCCAGGTATTTGCCTACCTGTGGCCAGGTATTTGCCTACCTGTGTGCCAGGAATACCAGAAGGCTGATGAGCAGGGCGATGATCAGCAGTGAGGAAACGATTTTGGCCATCCTTCCACTCGACACTGTTGGGAATAAAGTCCATGCCGTTGTTAGTCTGAGTGCAGGTTGAGGGGGGTTCTGCCTCTTGCACCCACATTTCCTTCTGTTCTCGGGACCCTCCCCAGAGACGGCCTGCTGCGGTCTGCAGCAAGGTACAGATTCAGGTTTGGTGTTCTCACCTGTACCCAGGTGCCCACTGGAAACAGGCGCTTCAGCTGATGCTGGTCTGGTTTATCATCAGGAGAGCGAGAGCGAGAGCGAGAGCGAGAGAGAGAGAGAGAGAGAGAGAGAGAGAGAGAGAGCGAGAGAGCGTGGCGTGAGAGAGAGAGAGGGAGAGAGCGAGAGCGTGGCGTGAGAGAGAATGAGAAAGGGGGACGGGGTGAGGGTGGGGGTGAGTGGGTGCGGTTGGAGTGGAGGGTGGGGGTGGGGGTGAGTGGGTGCGGTTGGGGGTGAGGGTGAAGTGTGAGGTGGGGATGAGAGGGGGGGTGAGGGTGAGGGTGAGGATGAGGGTGGGGGTGGGGATGAGAGGGGGGTGGGGGTGAGGATGAGGGTGGGGGTGGGGATGAGAGGGGGGGGTGGGGATGAGAGGGGGGGTGGGGATGAGAGGGGAGGTGGGGGTGAGGGTGAGGATGAGGGTGGGGGTGGGGATGAGAGGGGGGTGGGGGTGAGGATGAGGGTGGGGGTGGGGATGAGAGGGGGGGTGGGGTGAGGATGAGGGTGGGGGTGGAGTGAGGGTGAGGGTGGGGTGTGAGGGTGAGGGTGGGGTGTGAGGGTGGGGGTGAGGGTGGGGGTGGGGTGTGAGGGTGGAGGTGAGGGTGGGGGGGGTGGGGGTAGGATATTAACTCACTGTAGAAGGCTTTATAGGCTGCACACACAAACTGCTTTTTCTGAAAATACAACAAAAGTGGTCGTTAGTGATTGCAGTTTCCATGCAGCGTGTCAGCTCATGGAGAGAATTTTACGCTGGGCTAGTGACCCGGGGGCAGGGCTAGTGACACTGGGCTAGCAGGGCTGCCAACTCCCACACATTGAGCGTGGAAATCACGCATTTGGACAAATTCTCACGCTGATCACAAATGTCTCACGCTCTGTCGTGAGAAATTCTGTGATCAACGAGAATGTCAAAACTAATATCAAGTGCATGGGCCACGGGTGTTGGAGAGCCGGGGCTGAGGGAGGGATGGAAGCAGAAGCAGCGGCGGGGGCAGATGTGGACGGGGAGCCGGGGCTGGCGAGTGTTTGCTGGGCTGGCGAGTGTTTGCTGGGCAGGCGAGTGTTTGCTGGGCTGGCGAGTGTTTGCTGGGCTGGCGAGTATTTGCTGGGCTGGCGAGTGTTTGCTGGGCTGGCGAGTATTTGCTGGGCTGGCGAGTCGCTCACTGCAGCTCCAGCCATGGAGCAGCCTCAGTGCAAGAATCCCGGGCTGTCAGAGGCGTCGGAAGTGTTGCGCCGCTGCTGTGAAAGTCTCTATGCCGAATTCGCTCTTGTGACCGGCATGGATCAGGCAGCGTCACTGGAGAGAAGGAATGGGCGACGTTTCTGGTCGTGACCCTTCTAAGGGTCTCGACCCGAAACCTTTAGAAGGGTCTCGACTCAAAACGTCACCCATTCCTTCTCTCCAGAGATGCTGCCCGTCCCACTGAGTTACTCCAGCATTTTGTGTCTCTCTTTGGTTTAAACCAACATCTGCAGTTCCTTCTCACACAATGAGACCCAACAAGACGACTTTGAAGTACCACTCGGGTGAGGGAGGGACAGAGAGAGAGAGGATGTTAAAAAAAATCGATATTCATACTCAATCGGTGAAATTAGTTGATATCTGTCTTTAAATTGATATTTTGTTCATCTTTAAATGTAAGTCTTGGATTCATGTATCGTGGGAACAAATAAGCAAAGGCAAGATGGTAAATATAAACTACAAATTAACTTCAGAAAATGAAACTTGTAGAGATGAACTTTGCCCTTCACTTTACAAAGAATACTCTGCAGCCTTGGGATAATATTGTTCATGTTCAAATCCGATAGGCAAGTCTTGATTTGTTCAATATTATATTTAGTTCAAAGATACAGTGTGGAAACAGGCCTTTCGGTCCCTTGAGTCCGTGCCGACCATCGATCACCCATTCACACTAGTTCTATGCTATCCCACTTTCTCATCCACTCCCTACACATTAGGGGGCAATTTACATTGTTTCTTAAATGTTGGGATAGACTCTGCCTCAACTACCTCCTCGGGCAGCTAGTTCCATACACCTACCACCCTCTGTGTGGAAGACGTTACCCCTAAAAAAGTTACTTCTTGAAAATACTTCAAACAAAAAACATTAATATCATACTTCCACAATGCACTAAAACATGATTTTAATACATCAAATTTCAAAAATGTCCCTATCGTGGATGGGGGGACACTCCCCTTCCACACCTTCCCCCCACTCGGTTGCTCCACTCCCTCACCGTGTACCCCCAAGGCAAGTGATCAGTGATGCTCAGCCTCCCCCCCCCCCCCCCCCTTTCAAAAACGCTCCGTGGCCCCTGGTTCAGATGGAGAACACTGCCAGATGTGAGCAGGGAACTGAGGCCATTTGTCCGTGATGTCTGGATCCCAATGCTCAGCGCTTCGTGTTTCGGGATTGGCTAATGTTATTGATTTGTAATTAGTCTGATTTGTAATTAGTTGACAAAACCTTATTTTATTAATCTGGAATATCCAGGGGGATGGGATGTGTAATATTAAAATGATATTTTAATAGCCCATTATTTCCTTCAATTAAATATTGAGAATGTAGCACTATTGTCATTTGCCACTCAACTATTATGTTTGTTTACCTCACTGACTATTTCTAAACCCGCCCTCCCGCAAATTCCTTTGACAGGTTGAATAGAAATGTCCACAATCTCGTTGTTTTATTTATTGAACACGTAGATGAACATCCTCAAGGAGTGTAATCAGATGGAAACTGATTCAGATGTGATGTTTAAGAGCTTGTTCAAAGAAGGGGCATATTTTAAAGGAGTGATGGAGATACTTGCAGGGGAATGTGTGAGGAGGTTATTATTTGTCTTTAGTTTTAGCTTGAACCAGGACATCTGAAGATTCAAAGTTTAATATACTAATTGTGCTGATACTGACTCCAACGGAATATCATCCATTCCGGAGGTTTTATTTTTCTGATACCATTTAAACTTCACTTGGATTTCAATCACTTCAATCTAAAAGTAATTGGGAATGGGGAGCATTTGAACAAAAAATTGCCCTCGGTACATATAACTGTAATATAATAATGTATGCATGTTGGTAGGTGCAATCAAAACAAACATATTTTTATCATTGTTGTGTTATGAATACCACAGAAAATATTAAGTACTCTCAAGATCACATTTAATAGAATAATATTGCTTAAATGTATAGTTATTGGACTTTTCATTTTGGAAAAGACCCAGCTGAGAGGAAGACACAAAATACTGAAAATGTTGGGGTGAAAATGACTTCAGGACAGTTTGTTAGGAAAATGAAGGAAATGGTAACAGAATACTTATACAGCTGACTGAGTATAATTTCATTTCGGAGTCACGTGAGTGACTTCGTGAAGAAGAACCCGCCAGCACGCATGCGCGACATATCGTCGCAACGCATTGCAGTCGACGGCTGGAGGTGGAGCGCGGCTCACCACCAGCCCTTCTAAGGGCCACTCAGGTAAGTGTAACTAACCTTGAGTTGGTTGTTTCTGGTTGTGCGAGTGTTTTTCTCCCAACAGAAATATGGATAGGAAGAATAAGGGCCGCAGGACATCCGCACGGAGTCGCCGGCCACCCATCCCGGAGCCCTCATCAACGGCTGCACCTGCGAGTCAGGCCGGGAAAAAGGCGAGGAAGTCGGGGAGCCCTGTCGTCACAGGACCCGACCCGCCAATACACCGCAGCTCTAGCGACGATCCCGCGGAGCAGGATTTCGGTGTGCCACCGGAGCAGGCTGACCCTGACTCCATATCTCTGTCGCCAACGGGCTCGTTGGTCGACCCGGGCAAACAGGGTTCACGTGCTGCCGCACGGCCCTTCTCCCTGAGCCCTCGGAGGAGAGGCAGGGATAGAGCCCGTCAACCTAGCCCTTCGCGGGTGAAGGTATCACCTGCCGCTAGATTGCGGACTGGTGAATTGGCGGGACTCAAGTCCACTGGTAGACCTGAGAGGGCCAGTGTGGACTCACCAACCAGCAGGACCAGGAAGAGTCATTCAGGTGGAGTCCCGCCACGGTCACCGAGTCCCCCGTGGATGGGAGGACGGGACCGTACGCCGTCTAGGCCCAGGATTAGGGCAGTCGGCAAGCCCGCGCGGATGTCGGGTCACCACGCCGAGGCGTCGGGTGCCGACCTCTCACCGCATTTGCCCTCCGAGGCAGCGGGATCGAGCTCCGCCAAAAGGAGGCATTTGAGCAGATCCGCGCGGGAATCGCTCAGTTTCGCTGCGGCGGCTGGTAGCGACAGTTCTTTCCGGCACCGAGATTACCTCGACGAGGTACGGGCCGATGACAGGAGCCTCAGCAGTTCCATTGGACATGAGGACTCCGACCGCCCGGGTTCGAAGGGCGAAGGGCGTATTGACAGGATGGAGCGAATGTTGGAACTTCTCCTGCAACAAAATCAGAGGCGGGAAACATCAAGTTCCAGAGGGCACATGGAGTTATCCCCATCGTCAGCGGGAAGCCTGAGACAGCCGGAGGATGAGGACATCCTGGTCCATGCACCATCTACATCGGAGGCCCCTCAGGAGGAGCTCCTGGATGTGGCAACTAAATTTGCACTGTCGGAGTCATCAGGACAACCCCTCAACCCCAAACTGGCTGCCACCGTGGACTTCCTGATGAACCATCAGCTTCAGGAGGGGGTCCTTTCGGAGGCCATGAATAGGCACAAGGCCCCAGCAAATTGCAACTCCCTCAACGTGCCCATCGTCAATACGCCGATTTGGGGCAACATCAGCCCAGGGATCAGAACTCGGGAGATGAAGCTCCAACGGATCCTGAAGTTGCTCACTGCTGGGATTACGGCGTTTGCAAGGTCGGTGGACGGGGTGGATCTGAACACCGAACAGGAGGATGCTCTGGCACTACTGTGCAACACACAGTACCAAATAAACGCTTTTAGAAAGAGCATTATTAAACCCACACTGAACCCGAAATTTGCGGGATTATGCAAAGCACCTCCTACGCCGCCACCCAGACAGTTGTTCGGGGAGGACCTCCCGAAGCGGGTCAAGGAACTGGATGACCACGCTAAGACGGTGGGACTCATGAGGTCACATATCTCGACCAGGCAGCCGGCCAGGAAAGAGCCATTCTTCCGGCCACGAGGCCCTGCCGTTAGGCCAGCAAGGACCTACGCCCCAGCACCACCCTAATACCAGCAACCTCAGCAGCCTAGGCCTTTTTTAGGGCTAGGCCCCCAGCGGCCAGCTTGGAAAATGCGGACGCCGCATTATCAGCTCAACCCAGCACCTCCACGTCCCGCCAAACATATCAGGGACTGCCGATAACCATGAAGGTAAGGCGGTCTGGATTTCATGCACCTGCATGCTTAACTTCACATGTTGGTGGGAGACTACGGTTCTTTACGATGGCATGGGGAACCATCACTTCTGATGAGTTTATCTTACAAAGTATTCAAGGCCATGTGATTAAATTCATCAATGGTAAAATCCCTCCATCCCAGCATATGCCAGATCGGAAATTTACACTGTCCAGCAAAGAAACAGCAGTAGGCTATGCTGAAATCTTAAGGCTACAAGAAAAAGGCGTGATAGAAAGGACTATACACGAACCAATTGAATTTGTATCCAACGTATTTACAAAAACCAAGAAGGATGGAGGATGTCGGGTTATTATTGATCTGACCCATTTGAATACTTTTGTAAAATATACCCATTTCAAAATGGACACGTTCGAAACAGCCAAGTTATTGATTTCTGAGGGCTGCTTTATGGCATGCATTGATTTAAAAGATGCATACTATTCAGTATCCATTCAGAAACACCACAGGAAGTTCTTGAAATTTACCTGGATGGATCAGCTCTGGCAATACAGAGCTTTGCCAAATGGGCTTACCACAGCCCCTAGATTATTTACTAAATTGCTCAAACCAATACTGGCTACACTAAGGAGACAAAATCATATAGTGATGGCCTATCTGGATGATATCCTAATCATTGGGAACACCCTGGAATCAGCGGAACTGGCAGTTTCAGCCACCGTGGAAATTTTTCAGAAAATGGGGTTCATTATCCATCCAGATAAATCAAAGTTCTGCCCTTCACAGGTCATGGATTATCTGGGGTTCACGGTGGATTCCAATCGCATGAGGGCCACCATACCAACTAACAAAGTTGGGGATGTCACCCAAGTATGCAAGAATCTAGTCTGGGCCAGTATACCATCAATTAGACAAACTGCTAAGGTTATTGGCAAGATCGTAGCAGTTTTTCCAGCTGCCCAATACGGACCTTTGCATTATCAAAATTTGCAGAGAGCCAAGATCTCAGCGTTAAAACCGAACGCTGGACATTTCGATAGACCAATGCAGCTGCCTCTAAAGGCAAACATTGAGTTACAATGGTGGATTGACAATATTTGTGACTCTTTTAAGCCCATCATTTTGCCCAATCCGATGGTATACTTACAAACAGACGCAAGCTCCCATGGCTGGGGAGCCACGGACAACTACTCTAGTTGTGGAGGCAGATGGGACACCCTTGAATCTACTCTGTTGTTGGCACAAGGGATAAACTATTTGGAGATGCTAGGAGCATTTCATGGACTTCGAGCTTATTGTTCTAACCTTACTGACGCTCATGTCTCCAAATAGATAATACCACTGCGGTGGCATATCTAAACCATATGGGCGGTACCAGGTCAGTTTCATGTGATGAATTGGCAAATACAATTTGGCTCTGGTGTATTCGACGGAATATTTGGATTTCAGCTACCTATTTACCAGGTAAGCTCAATACAGTGGCGGACACCAGGTCACGCAAATTCAATGACAACATCGAGTGGATGTTAAATCCCCAAATATTCGCTAAAATTACAGCCAAATTTGGTAAACCGGATATCGACCTTTTTGCGTCACGGTTGAACCATCAGGTACCAACATACGTTTCATGGGAGCCAGATCCTGGGGCAATGGCGATGGACGCGTTCTCGCTAGACTGGGGGAAATGGGTTTTCTATGCATTTCCTCCATTTTGCCTCATCAGTCGGGTATTGCGGAAAATCCAGTCAGATGCTGCTAAGGGCATTCTTATCATACCCGACTGGCCTACGCAGCCATGGTATCCGGTGGTCCTTGATATGATCAGTCAACCATGGGTCCTCTTCGAGGGTTGCCCACAATTGGTGACGAACCCTGTCTCAGGGGAACCACATCCCTGCCACAGTCACCTAAACTTATTGGCTTGCAGGTTCTGAACAGGCCATTACTGCGTAATGGCCTATCATCTAGAACTATGGATACCATTGGAGCGTCATGCCGGGAGTCCACCAGGCGGCAATATCTCACACATATCCGGAAATGGGAAACCTACTGCGGCCGCTCCCACATTGCATACGACTCCGTTACCATCACCGACGACTGGAATTCCTGGCGGGGTTGCATCATGACGAACACCTCAGCTACAGTGCCATCAACAGCGCCAGGAGTGCACTGTCATTCTACCTCAATATTGAGGTAGGATCCAACAGGCTGGTGTCCAAACTCATGCGGGGAATATTTAATTCCAATCCGCCTAGACCTCGTTATCCCATCACCTGGGATATTTGGAAGGTATTAACCCTGCTCAGGACGTGGTCGCCCATGGAGGGGCTTGAATTGGACAAACTCACCCTGAAGCTGGTGATGTTACTGGCACTGACTTCAGCGCAGAGGGTACAGACACTCCACAAGGTCAGGATCGACAGGATGATCTCTACCCCTGGCGAAGTAATCTTCTTCATAGATGAATTACTCAAGCAGCATAGACCTGGGTTCACAGGGCTGCAGCTGAAGTTTCCGGCATACCCCGCTGATGCAAGGCTATGTTTAGCCGCCCATATCCGCCACTATATCAAAGTGACGAGAAAGCTGAGGGGAATGGAGAAATACTTACTCATCAGCCACAAGAAACCTCACCATAGAGTACAGACGATCTCCAGGTGGCTCAGGATCGTCTTGGGTGAGGCAGGTATTGACACTAAAGTCTTTAAATCCCATTCCACCAGGGCTGCATCGACGTCTGCGGCAAGGGTCATGGAGGTGCCCATGGACCATATTCTTGCCACAGCAGGATGGGCGAACGAAGCCACCTTCCAGCGGTTTTACAATAAACCTGTTGCCGCTCCTGTATTGTTCGCGGAGGCCGTGCTGAATGCAGGTCAAGAGCATGCAGATGTCCCCCAGTGAGGGGTTTTCCTTTGTTTGTTGTTAATAAATATTGTTATTATTTTTTCAGTACAAGCAGTCTGGAAAGTTGATATAGGAGTAATCTTTATAATAAATCTTCGTAATAAATTACCATCCTTATAAGTGGTGTGTGACAGCATGGACGTGGTCCAGGGCATGGAATCGCAGAGCTTTGAAGTCTTCACGAAGTCACTCACGTGACTCCGAAATAAAATAGTAAGATTAAACGAGAACTTGCCAGTTCGAAGGTTGATCTTTATTTTATGAGGAGTTGCGATGAGGGATTTCGTGCCCTCCGCTCCCAACCCTCGATCATAAATCAGCTGGTAATTAGAGTCTCTTCAATCTTACTATAACAAGTCATTTCTCTGTTGTTGGTTCTGTGATTCCACACCGCTACTTTGAAGTATGTCGCGCATGCGTGCTGGCGGGTTCTTCTTCACAAAATCCCTCATCGCAACTCCTCATAAAATAAAGATCAACCTTCGAACTGGCAAGTTCTCGTTTAATCTTACTATTTTATGGAAGAGAACTTGTGTTCAAACAATTGATGATTTCTTTGACAAAGTAACCAGCATGTTAGATAACAAGGAAGCCAATGGATGTAGCAAATTTTGTTATGCAATATTTGGTCCGTGAAGTGCCCCATAAAAGATGACCGCATTAGATAAGCACCTATGGACTTGAACGTGATAGGTTAAGTCCAGGGAGTCAAATATAGGGCTTTATGGGTGGGCCAGATATATTTTCCATGCAGAAGGGCTAGGAGCAAGGCCAAGTGTGCATCCAGATTCAAGGTCTGGAATAGTACTGGGTGTGCAATCAAAGCTGGGACCAGGTGAGCGTTCAGCACTGGGAACCTGAGCAGGTAAGTAGCAATGATCAGGGTAGAATAGGAGGCCAGGTGTAAGGATGGACTCAGGGTCAGGAACGACAGAAGGTATGCAACTGGAGTCAGGGCCAGGAGTAGTACCAGGTGTGCAGTGAGACCCAGTCGGTCAACATGGGCCAAGTGTTTGATTATAATCTGATTTCCATACATAAGATCATTCATGTGCTGCACCTGTTGATCAGAGCCTGGCTCTACTGTGGAATGTAATTAGGAATGTAATTAGCCTAGCCTTATTCATAGCTAATCCAATTTAAAGCATAAATATTGCATTCAAGTGCAAGTTAAAAGACTCGATACAGATTGCACAATTTCAAGCTGAAAAATGCAAAAGCTCCGTACCAATGTGAGTGAGGATACCCCCTCCTGCACCCTCCCCCCCCACCTTGGGTGCTACGCACCCTCGGGCTTGGTCTCTCGCAATTTCTCACTCAAGTTCAAGTTCAAGTGAGTTTATTGTTATGTGTCCTTGATAGGACAATGAAATTCTTGCTTTGCTTCAACACAACAGAACATAGTAGGTATTGACTACAAAACAGATCAGTGTGTCAATGTACCATTATATAAATATATATACACATGAATACCAACTCTCACCCAATGTTGGCACCCCTGGCTAGTGACCCTGGGCCTGGGCTAATGACCCTGGGGACAGTTTAGTTAAGTTTAATTCGGCCCACCTATTCCGTGCGACCAGCGATCCCCGCACATTAACACTATCCTATACACGAGGGACAATTTGCATTTAGACCAAGCCAATTAACCTACAAACATACAAACTTGTACGTCTTTGGAATGTGGGAGGAAATGGGAGCACCCGGAGAAAACCCACACGGTCACGGGGAGAACGTACAAACTCCGTACTAACATTGCCTGTAGTCAGGAGTGAACCCGGGTCTCCGGTGCTGTGAGGCAGCCACACTACCTGCTGCATCACCATGTTAGAAACATAGACAATAGGTGCAGGAGTAGGCCATTCGACCCTTCGAGCCTGCACCGCCATTCAATATGATCATGGCTGATCATCCAACTCAGTATCCCGTACCTGCCTTCTCTCCATACCCCCTGATCCCCTTAGCCACAAGGGCCACATCTAACTCCATCTTAAATATAGCCAATGAACTGGCCTCAACTACCTTCTGTGGCAGAGAATTCCAGAGACTCACCACTCTCTGTGTGAAAAATGTTTTCCTCATCTCGGTCCTAAAGGAATTCCCCCTTATCCTTAAACTGTGACCCCTTTATCTGGACCTCCCCAACATCGGGAACAATCTTCCTGCATCTAGCCTGTCCAACCCCTTTAAAATTTTGTAAGTTTCTATAAGATCCTCCCTCAATCTTCTAAATTCTAGCGAGTATAAGCTGAGTCTATCCAGTCTTTCCCCATATGAAAGTCCTGACATCCCAGGAATCAGTCTGGTGAACTTTCTCTGTACCCCCTCTATGGCAAGAATGTCTTTCCTCAGATTTGGAGACCAAAACTGTACGCAATACTCCAGGTGTGGTCTCACCAAAACCCTGTACAACTGCAGTAGAACCTCCGTGTTTCTATACTCAAATCCTTTCGCTATGAATGCTAACATACCATTCGCTTTCTTCACTGCCTGCTGCACCTGCATGCCTACTTTCAATGACTGGTGTATCATGACACCCAGGTCTCGTTGCATCTCCCCTTTTCCTAATCTGCCACCATTCAGATAATAGTCTACCCTCATGTTTTTGCCACCAAAGTGAATAACCTCACATTTATCCACATTATACTGCATGTGCCATGCATTTGCCCACTCACCCAGCCTATCCAAGTCACCTTGCAGCCTCCTAGCATCCTCCTCCCAGCTAACACTGCCCCCCAGCTTCGTGTCATCCGCAAACTTGGAGATGTTGCATTCAATTCCCTCGTCCAAATCATTAATATATATTGTAAATAGCTGGGGTCCCAGCACTGAGCCTTGCGGCACCCCACTAGTCACTGCCTGCCATTCTGAAAAGGACCCGTTTACTCCTACTCTTTGCTTCCTGTCTGCCAGCCAGTTCTCTATCCACATCAATACTGAACCCCCAATACTGTGTGCTTTAAGTTTGTATACTAATCTCTTATATGGGACCTTGTCGAAAGCCTTCTGGAAGTCTAGATATAACACATCCACTGGTTCTCCCTTATCCACTCTACTAGTTACATCATCGAAAAATTCTATAAGATTAGTCAGACATGATTTACCTTTCCTAAATCCATGCTGACTTTGTCCAATGATTTCACCACTTTCCAAATGTGCTGCTATCCCATCTTTAATAACTGACTCTAGCAGTTTCCCCACTACCGATGTTAGACTAACTGGTCTGTAATTCCCCGTTTTCTCTCTCCCTCCTTTTTTTTAAAGTGGGGTTACATTAGCTACCCTCCAATCCTCAGGAACTACTCCAGAATCTAAAGAGTTTTGAAAAATTATCATTAATGCATCCACTATTTCTGTGGCTACTTCCTCGAGTACTCTGGGATGCAGCCTATCTGGCCCTGGGGATTTATCGGCCTTTGATCCATTCAATTTACCCAACACCACTTCCCGGCTAACCTGGATTTCACTCAGTTCCTCCATCTTATTTGACCCCCGGTACCCTGCTATTTCCGGCAGAGTATTTATGTCTTCCTTAGTGAAGACAGAACCAAAGTAGTTATTCAATTGGTCTGCCATGTCCTTGTTCCCCATGATCAATTCACCTGTTTCTGACTGCAAGGGACCTACATTTGTTTTAACTAATCTTTTTCTCTTCACATATCTGTTGTGCATCAGTCACTTACCCCAGCCCACTGACTAACCACTCTCAGTACCAGGGTGTAGCTCCGGCTCAGCTCCAGTGGTTTGTTGAAGAAGCCGCCGATGGTTTTGCCATCACCGATGGCTATGGCCACCTTATGGGTGACATTGGCTACTGGCAGCTGCAGACTGATGTATTCCTGGTCAGGATGGTGACGGTCAAAGGCTCTCAGTGGCCCACGGCACATCGCAGTAATCGCCATTCTCTCCCTCGTGATCATCACTATCACCTGGTAGGAGCTGGGAGGCAGAGAGGGGGTCAGTGCGGGGGGGGTCAATGTGGGGAGCGGTCAGTGTGGGGGGGGGGTCAGTGTGGGGGGGGGTCAGTGTGGGGGGGGGTCAGTGTGGAGGGGGGGGGTCAGTCAGTGGGGGGGTCAGTGTGGGGGGGGTCAGTCAGTGGGGGGGTCAGTCAGTGGGGGGGTCAGTCAGTGGGGGGCAGTCAGTGTGGGGCGCTTAGTGGGAGGGCGGTCAATGTGGGGGGGTTCAGTAGGGGGCGGTCAGTGTGGGGGGGTCAGTGTGGGGGGGATCAGTGTGGGAGGGTCAGTGTGGGGGGGGCAATGTGGGGGGGATCAGTGTGGAAGGGTCAGTGGGGGGGGTCAGTGCTGGGGGGTCAATGTGGGGAGCGGTCAGTGTAGGGGGGTCAGTGTGGTGGGGGTCAGTGTGGGGGGGGTGTCAGTCAGTGGGGGGGTCAGTGTGGGGGGGGGTCAGTGTGGGGGGGGTCAGTCAGTGGGGGGGTCAGTCAGTGGGGGGCGGTTAGTGGGAGGGCAGTCAATGTGGGGGGGTTCAGTGGGGGGCGGTCAGTGTGGGCGGGTCAGTGTGGGGGGGATCAGTGTGGGGGGGGTCAGTGTGGGGGGGGGGCAGTGTGGGGGGGGCAGTGTGGGGGGGGCAGTGTGGGGGGGCAGTGTGGGGGGGATCAGTGTGGGAGGGTCAGTATGGGGGGGGCAGTGTGGGGGGGGCCAGTGTGGGAGGGTCAGTGTGGGGGGGATCAGTGTGGGAGGGTCAGTGTGGGAGGGTCAGTGTGGGGGGGGGGCAGTGTGGGGGGGATCAGTGTGGGAGGGTCAGTGTGGGGGGGGGCAGTGTGGGGGGGGCAGTGTGGGGGGGGCAGTGTGGGGGGGATCAGTGTGGGGGGGGGATCAGTGTGGGAGGGTCAGTGTGGGGGGGATCAGTGTGGGAGGGTCAGTGTGGGGGGGATCAGTGTGGGGGGGGGATCAGTGTGGGAGGGTCAGTGTGGGGGGGATCAGTGTGGGAGGGTCAGTGTGGGGGGGATCAGTGTGGGAGGGTCAGTGTGGGGGAGGCAGTGTGGGGGGATCAGTGTGGGGGGGGGCAGTGTGTGGGAGGCAGTGTGGGGGGGATCAGTGTGGGGGGGGCAGTGTGTGGGAGGCAGTGTGTGGGGAGTCAGTGTGGGGGGCGCGAGAACGGGGGTAGAGAAAGGGAGAGGGAGGGATGGGGAGAGGGTGAGAGAGGAGCGAGAGAGAGAGGGATGGAGGGGCGAGGGGAGGAGGGACAGAGGGGGAGGGAGGAACGGGGAGAGAGTGCAGGAAGAGTAGTGAGGGGAAGAGCGGTGAGGGGGTGAGAGAGGAGGGGATGTGAGGAGGATGGAATGGGGACAGGGAGAGAGACGGGATAGAGGGAGGGAGAGAGCGGGGGGGGGGAGGGTGAGAGTGGAGGTAGAGCTGGGATGGGAGAGACTGGGGAGGGAATGAGAGAGGGTAGTGGGCATTGAGTGAGGGGGAGGGGGAGGGTCTGGGAGGGAGAGAGGGCGGGGGAGGGAGTGAGAGGCGGTACTCACGTGATCACAGTGCACGGTGACAAGACGGGTTCGATGTGGACAACGGCCTTGGAGCCGATGATTTCCGGAACCAAACCTTGAATCCTGGGAATAACAGGATCTACGGGAGAGGAGATTCAAGTCAGGATGAGGAAGTGGGAACATGGGGATGTGGGAACAAGTGTACATAATCTGTGCCTGAACCACTCCTCACTGCCCACAGCATTAATGTTGTCTTCTATTCATTGCCACGACACAGCCACCAACTCAATGCAAGTAGCTGTCGTCATTGGAAAGGAGGAGCTATCGGATATCTCAGCTACGACACTAGTACAGGCCCACAAATTGTCAACGGGAACTAGAAGAACAAATATGTCGGGAGTTTGCAGGCATCTGCAGGACTAATAGGGTTGGCTTTGATAAGTGTGGGAAGGCACTGCACATGTTGGTTTACACCGAAGATGGACACAAAAAGCTGGAGTAACTCAGTGGGTCAGGCAGCATCTCTGGAGAGAAGGAATAGGTGACGTTTCAGGTCGAGACCCTTCTTCAGACTGAAACGTCACCTATTCATGTTCTCCACAGATGCTGCCTGACCCGCTGAGTTACTCCAGCACTCTGTGAAACGTCACCTATCCATGTTCTCCACAGATGCTGCCTGACCCGCTGAGTTACACCAGCACTCTGTGAAACGTCACCTATCCATGTTCTCCACAGATGCTGCCTGACCAGCTGAGTTACTCCAGCACTCTGTGAAACGTCACCTATCCATGTTCTCCACAGATGCTGCCTGACCCGCTGAGTTACTCCAGCACTCTGGGTTCTATGTAAGATTGCAGCATCTGCATCCTTATGGGCCTGTCCCACTTGACAATGTTTTAGGCAACTGCTGGCGACATAATCATAGTGACAATCCTGGCGTCAACCTACGACAGCACCTACGTCAGACGTCAAGGTACGCTCATTGGTGACAAACCCACTGTCTCCGAAAATTTTTCAATATGTTGAAAATTTAGCGGCGACCAGAAAAACGTTTTGTGCGACTGAGGAGACTACTCCCGGCGACCAGCGGTGAACATGTAGCAACAAACTAGTCGGCTGCAGTTGCTGCTCAGTCTAAACAGGCTACTGATCAAATGCAGTCTTGGTTTCAATAGATTCCCACCCAGTCACACTTTGATTCCTCCATTTCATATCACACCTCTCACGTTGACATCCCTCTGTGATCCCACACTACACACCGTGGCGCAGTGGTACAGTTGCTACCTTAAAGCCCTTCTTCAGACTGAACTGAGCTGCAGAGTGCACACACTAGGAGAGGGTCGGGGGCTGAAGATGTCCTGGTCGGGTTTGCTCCTGGGTACTGGCCAAGTTGGCCATCCGTGAGTCATGGCGCCAGGCAGAAGAGGGCTCTGCCCGGGCCGGCTGCCTGCCCCTTTTTCCGGGGTTACGTCCGCGCCCGGGTGGTGTTAGAGAGCGTCTACGCCCTGTCCACGGGCCGAATCCTTGACAAGGATTGTAATATGTGTCAGAAAGAACTGCAGATGGTGGTTTAAATCGAAGGTAGACACAAAATGCTGGAGTAACTCAGCGTCTCTGGAGCGGAGGAATGCGTGACGTTTCGTGGTCGAGACCCTTCTTCAGACTGACATGAGTGTAGAAGAGTTCCGAATATTTTTCGATAGTTAGGTTAAAGTGTATTATGGTGGCGGGCTTGCGTGGTATTGTTTTGTCATGTATATACGATTGCAATAATTGATTACACACTCACTATAAGCTTTTGTATGGTCCTGGATGGTCATCTTGCTCCCCCAGCCCGCCACGCTACGAGCTCGCACAGTGATGTTGTACAGGGTGGCACATTTAAACTGGTGCATCAGCCAGTAGGTGCTGGCATCGAGGGTGATATTTCTTTCCACAGAGGGGGAGGCAGTGTTGTGGGCCTTCCACCCATAGATGCTCACCTGCAGCGGGGAGAGAAAGGACAACACCAGGGCTGTACACCGCACTCTCACCCGGGGGGGCAGGGGGGAGAGGGGCCAAAGACAGAGGGGAACATGGAGCAAAGGGGGGCAGTGAGCAGGGCTGATGGAGGAGGGGCAGAGTAGGGGGGACTGGGAGGCATGGATTGGGAGGGGGGGGGGGGGACTGGGAATGGGGTGGAGATTGAGCAGGGCAGAGGCAGGGACATACCTGGTAGCCCTGCACGATGCATCCACACTGCATGCTGGGCTCCCATTGCACCCGGCCAAGCTCCAAGTCCAGGTAAATCAAGGTGGGAGCGACCGGCACTGGGGTCAGAGAGAGCGAGAGAGAGAGAGGTGACCCACGAGCTCACCGTCCCTGCAGCCCACCCACCGTTCCCCTCACCCTGCCAAAATCTCTGTCTCTCAACCCCCCCTCCCCTGACCCCCTTGTACCTCATTCCACTCACACCTCCCCTCCCTCGCTGCCATCGTCCCTGCCACAGCACACCCCCCCCTCCCCCACCAGACTGGGCCTGACCCTCCCACCGTATGGCTCCAACAGCACCCACAGACACCCGCTCCCCCCTCTCCAATCTCTCTCCCCTGCTCCCCCCTCGCCCTCTATCTCCCTCCCCCCTCTCCCCTCTCTCCCTCTCCTCTGCCCATTCTCTCTTCCCCTTGCCCTCTCCCCTCTCTCCCCCCCCCCCCCAACAGCACCTAATGGAAGCTTGCTCCTGCACTACTGCTCTCCCCACCTCCCTCTCTCCTCTCTCTCCTTCCCTTCGCTCGCTTGCCCTGCAGCTGGGGACAGACATGCAGTTGGTGGAGCAGTAGTGGCATGCCCCCTTGCACCTGTGCACGACCTGCGAGCGGCCATGGCAGCTTTGTGCATGCAGTACCCACCTGCCTGTGTGGTGTTCACCAACTGTGTGTGGAGATCCACACTGAACCGCTCCAGCTCTTCACGGGCACCAGGCTGCCGGTACGAGTGACCACCGGTCCAGTCACCGTGGTGCTGGGCTTTGGCAGCAGTGTAGAGGATGGCGAGGCGGAGCCGGTGTTGGCAGTAGGGCCGCACTTGTTGGCACGTCCAGGAATAGTGACCAGAGCCAAGGTAGGGCTGGGCCGGGCTGGTGATCTCTCTGCTGGTGGGGCAGCCAGGCTGCTGGGGCCGGTAACAGGAGCAGCTGAGCTGCAGGCTGAGCTTGGCGGAGCTGCTATACTTGCCCAGGTGCCCCCTCAATGAGATGGTGTCCGCTGTGGCCGACACGTTCCACAGTGTAAACACTGGCGGCTCTGTCACAGGCAAGAGAGGGTCACTGCACAGTCCGATCCCACATCCGGGGTCACAGACCCCCCCCACCCCCCCACCCAGGGTCACAGTCCCCACACACAGGGGCACAGACTCACCACCCCCCCCCCCCCCCCCCACCCAGCATCACCGTCTAATCCCAGGACAGTCTGATCCCATTCCCAATTCCCCACAGAAGCTGCCTGTTTTGAAATGGGTGGGTGGGATGGTGCAGCCTCGGAGATGGGGATGGAGCGGGGGGTGAGTGTAGGTGTGGGCCGTCTGGGCTGGGCGGGGCCGCGAGGCTGTGGAGCACTCACCCTGACACTGATAGAGGTTCAGCTGGACTTGGGCCTTGTCCGCCCTGTTGTACCAGACCCCGCGGTTACACTCCAGGCTGAGGAGACCGGAGAAGTTGGAGGGCACCAAGCTGTCCTTGCAGGTGAGGCTGAAGGCGTTGTCCTGTGTGTAGCCTGTGTAGCGGCTTTTCACTTGCACCGTCGGGAGGTCAGGCACACACGCAGGATCTGGAACACAGCGGCAAACCGGCTCACACCCACACCCACCCAGCGAGTGAGAAGCAAACCACAACCGCAACACCAACCCCGCAGTAACTCTGCATTGCAACTGAAAACTAGCCATGACTGTGCAAGGGCTCTGGCGAAACTCAGCGGGTCAGGCAGCATCTGTGGACAACATGGATAGGTGGAGTAAATTTGTGAGGGTGGGTGGGGGTGAGGGGGTGAGGGGGTGTGGGGTGTGGTGGTGAGGGGGTGTGGGTGAGGGGGTGTGGGTGAGGGGGTGTGGGTGTGGGTGAGGGGGTGTGGGTTTGGGTGAGGGGGTATGGGTGAGGGGGTGTGGGTGTGGGTGAGGGGGTGTGGGGGTGTGGGTGAGGGGGTGTGGGTGTGGGTGAGGGGGTGTGGGTGAGGGGGTGTGGGTGTGGGTGAGGGGGTGTGGGTGTGGGGGTGTGGGAGTGGGTGGGGGGTGTGGGTGAGGGGGTGTGAGTGTGGGTGAGGGGGTGTGAGTGTGGGTGAGGGGGTGTGGGGGTATGGGTAAGGGGGTGTGGGTGAGGGGGTGTGGATGTGGGTGAGGGGGTGTGGGTGTGGGTGAGGGGGTGTGGGTGAGCGGTGTGGGTGTGAGGGGGTGTGGGTGTGGGTGTGAGGGGGTGTGAGTGTGGGTGAGGGGGTGTGGGTGAGGGGGTGTGGGTGTGGGTGAGGGTGTGTGGGTGTGAGTGAGGGGTGTGGGTGTGGGTGAGGGGTGTGGGTGAGGGGGTGTGGGTGAGGGGGTGTGGGTGTGGGAGAGGGGTGTGAGTGGTGGTGTGGGTGTGGAGGGGCGTGAGTGGATGTGGGTGAGTGGGTCTGTGTGGGGGTAGGTGATGTGGATGAGGGGTATGGGGTGATCAGGGCTGTGTTGTGGACGGGTCTCGCAGCATCACCACAGGCAGCACCAAACTGATGGGGGTGGGGAGGACACGTGGACTGTACCCCACCACAGTGGACAGCAGGAGGGTGGGGCTGGGGTGAGGTCAGGCCCACAACTGGCACAGCACCTCCTGCTCTCACCCTCTCACTCACTGTTTCCCCAAGGATCCCCCTGCTATCCCAGTGGAGCAGAATGATGGGGCTGAATGGCCTTACCCTCTAGAATAGCACGATTTGGAGGCTGAATGGACAGGAGTGCAGAGTATAGCAGCATGGAGGGGCAGAATGGCCTGGTGTGTGGGGTATAGCAGGGTGGAGGGGCAGAATGGCCTGGTGTGTGGGGTATAGCAGGGCAGAGGGGCTGAATGGCCTGGTGTGTGGGGTATAGCGGGGTGGAGCTGAATGACCTGGTGTGTGGGGTATAGCAGGGCGGAGGGGCTGAATGGCCTGGTGTGTGGGGTATGGCAGGGCGGAGGGGCTGAATGGCCTGGTGTGTGGGGTATAGCAGGGTGGAGGAGCTGAATGACCTGGTGTGTGGGGTACAGCAGGGCGGAGGGGCTGAATGGCCTGGTGTGTGGGGTATAGCAGGGCGGAGGGGCTGAATGGCCTGGTGTGTGGGGTATAGCAGGGTGGAGGAGCTGAATGACCTGGTGTGTGGGGTACAGCAGGGCGGAGGGGCTGAATGGCCTGGTGTGTGGGGTATAGCAGGGTGGAGGGGCTGAATGGCCTGTGTGTGGGGTATAGCAGGGTGGAGGGGCAGAATGGCCTGATGCCGGGGTAGTGAGCTGGACCGTCCCTCTACATTTCACAGTCAGCGGACGTCAGTGCCGCCATTTTGTGGTACCTCAGCCGCTGTAAGATGGCGGGTGCTGTGCTCAGCCCACGCAGACTGTAAATGAAGCTCACCGCTGCTGAAACCTCAGGCCCTTCCCCCACCATCGACCCCTCACCTCCTCCCCCCCCCCCCCCCGCACCCAACGCCTCACCCCCAATGCACACACTGCCTGACACATCTCACACTTTGTCCAGCCCTTCCCACTAGCACCATCTCTGTCAGCACAGACACAGAGTGCTGGAGTAACTCAGCGGGTCAGGCAGCATCTCTGAAGAAAAAGAATGGCTGAGTTACTCCAGCACTCGGAAACGTCCACAGATGCTGCCTGACCCGCTGACTTACTCCAGCACTCTGTGTCCATATACCCTTCACCCAGCGTCGGGAAACATAATCAAGAACCGTTCTCACCCTCTTCTCCCCTCTCCCTTTGAGCAAAAGGTACAAAAGCTGTAAAGCCCGTACCTCCAGACTCAGGAACAGCTTCTATCCCGCTGAAGTAGGGCTTTGACCCGAAATGTCACCCACCCATTCCTTCTCTCCAGAGACGCTGCCTGTCCCAGCTTTTTGTGTCTACCCCGCTGATATCAGACCAGTGAACGGTCCTCCCATAAGCCGGGGTGTAGCATCGATTATCTAACTTACCTCGTTACGGCTCTGTCACACTATTCTCTGCACAGGGATATTTCTCTCTTGGCACTACCTGTTGTACTTGAGTACTCGTACAGTATAATTTACTTTGACTGGACTATATACAAGGAAAAGCATCAGTATTTCTCGATACAGATAAAGCCAAAGCCAACTTCTTGTCTCATTTCTACATATCAGTGAACGTTCAAATTATCTGCGTTTGCATCAGTGTGCTGCTATCAGTCGTTTTCCATCTCGTATCTTTTGATCAATTGCTTGATTCTCCTTCGCTATCTTCTACCAACACGGGTCTACTGCTATTTCAGGCAGTTTTCAAATCTTTTCCTTTCCTTTAATAACATCTTAAAATGTCTCTTGAGAGCCGCAGATGAATCATATTTCCTATTGTTTTATGCCTTCAAGGCATTTATATGTTTGTATTTTGAAATTTTTCCGCTAATTCTTCAAACGCCGAATGCCGTTTTGAAAAGCTTCAAATATTTTAAATTTTGTTTAATGCAAGGACTTTCAATGTGTTCTATCCGTTCTCAACGCTGATATTGTTTTTGTCTTTAGATTTAAGATTCTATTTTTGCGTGGATCTACTGTACACGACATTTCCAAGCAAACATAATTCATCTTATTGGGATACATCACAGCTTGGTTTAGTGGGAGCTCTGCCCAAGACAGCAAGAAATTGCAGAGTTGTGGATGGAGCCCAGACCATCGACGCTGCCTCGGGAAAGCTGCTAACACAATCAAGCACCACTCACCTTCCGGTCGTTCTCTCTTCTCACCCCTCTCATCAGGCAGAAGTACAAGAGCTTGCAAGCACGTCCCACGAGCTTCTTCACCGCTGTTATCACACTACTGAACCGTACTACTATAGTTTTTACTTTAGAGATACAGAGCGGAAACAGGCCCTTTGTCTCCCAGAGTCTGCACCGACCAGCGATCCCCACACATTAACACTATCCTACACACACTGGGGGCAATTTACAATTTTACCAAAGCCAATTAACCTACAGACCTTTGTATGTCTTTGGATTGTGGGAGGAAACTGGAGCATCCGGAGAAAACCCATGCAGATCACGGAGAGAACATACAAACTCCAAACAGACAGCACCCACAGTCAGGATCAATCCCGGGTTTCTGGCACTGTAAGGCAGCAACTTTACCGCTGCACCACACATTAGTTGGGGTGTAGTCCTAAACATACGGCCCACCTCACTGCGATCCTTGCAATTCTTTAACCCATGCTGTCTGTAACTGCAATGCTGCAACACTGTAATGGTATATTCTGCACTCTGGTTATTTTTCCTTGTTCCAATTGTAGATAACTTGGCTGTACTAGACTATAGTATGATTTGACTAAATAACTCAACTAAAGTTTTCACTGTGTGTCAGTACACATGAGAATAATTAACCAATAACAACGTATTATGGTCAGTGTTTTCCAAAGGATAACGAGATTATCAATCTACCCCTTCTCATTTCACAAAGCAAGATTCAAAATCCCCAGTCTGGGGAAGGGTCTCGACCCGGGGTGTCGCCTGTCTCCTTCGCTCCTTGGATGCTGCTGCACCCGCTGAGTTTCTCCAGCTTTTTGTGTAACCCTCGATTCTCCAGCATCTGCAGTTCCTTCTTTAACAAGATTCAAAATCAACCTTCTCCTCGTTCCTTCCTGATTGTATTGGTCTCAAAAAGCATCTTGTGTATATTCCACAAATCCACCTCCCATCCTTGCTCTTCCCTGTCCAGTCATTTTGTGGAAGATAGACACAAAAAGCTGGAGTAACTGAGCGGGACAGGCAGCATTTCTGGAGAGAAGGAATGGGTGACAAGACCCTTCTTCAGACTGATCTATCTTCGATTTAAACCAGCAACCAGTGATTTGTCGGCTGACCAGTCCATGATGACTCTGTGGGTTCCATTACACACCTTAAACTTCCTGATTTTTAACCTAACACAATTTCACAACCACCGTTTGGTGCCGCATAAATAACACCAATCTACCAGTCTTTTGTGTCCTTGGCTAATTCTTGGCTTGAGCAAACAATTCTAGTTCTGCATCATAATCTGTCAAGCAGAGATCATTTTTCTGTAAAAGGGTCTTGACCCAAAACATCACCCATTCCTTCCCTCCATAGATGCTGCCTGTCCCGCTGAGTTACTCCAGCATTTTGCTTCGAACCTTTCTCACTACTGTATTGATCTCACCCTGTGTTAATATTCTACACAACTCTCTTTCCCTGCTTAGTTTGGTTTAGAGATACAGTGCAGAAACAGGCCCTTCGGCCAACATAGTCCTCGCTGACCAGCGATCCCCACACACAAATCACTAGGGGCAATTAACCTACAAACCCGCACGTCTTTAGAGAGTGGGAGGAATCCAAAGATTCCGGGGTAAACCCACGCAGGTCACAGGGAGTACGTATAAACTCTGTACAGACAACACCCGCAGTCAGGATCGAACCTGGGTCTCTGGCGCTGTGAGGCAGTAGCTCTACCGATGCGCCACCGTGCCGCCCCACCTGATTGTTGCCTATCCTTCTAAAATATCAAATAGAGTGTGGAAACAGGCCCTTCGGCCCAACCTGCACATGCCAGCCAGGGTTTGTAACTGAGCTCTTCTCAATTGGAGGTCTGAAGAAGGGTTTCAGCCCGAAACGTTGCCTATCTCCTTCGCTCCTTAGATGCTGCTGCACCCGCTGAGTTTCTCCAGCTTTTTGTGTACCCTCTTCTCAATTGCTTGCATGTGACATATTCTTCTAAACCTTCATTCATTCATGCACTGTCTAAATGTCATTTGAGCATTGCCATTGTAATCGGTTCTACAGGTTCTTCTGGCAACTCATTTCAGATGCAGACTACACTCTGTATGAA
Source organism: Raja brachyura (assembly GCA_963514005.1). The sequence continues at coordinate 2,885,283 of OY740822.1, read as the reverse complement.
GAAATTGCCAATCAGCTCTCTTCCAAATCATTTGCCTCTCATCTTGAGCCAGTGGCCATTAGGTCTGGACCCCTCCATCCATGGGAAAAAGTCTGTGACCATTCACCCTAGCTGGGCCCTCACATTTATATATATGTCTATAGGGGCGTCATGGTGGTGCAGCGGTAGAGTTGCTGCCTTACAGCGCTTGCAGCGCCAGAGACCCGGGTTCCATCCCGACCACGGGTGCTGTCTGTACGGAGTTTGTATGTTCTCCCAGTGACCTGCGTGGGTTTTCTCAGAGATCTTTGGTTTCCTCCCACATTCCAAATTGTAAATTGCCAATCGAGTTAGCGTGCCGGGATCGTCGGTCGGTGTGGAATCAGTGGGAATTCTACACTAAATACTAAACGGTTTAGAGTGTCTCTAAACGAAAAAGTAACCACTTCAGCCTCAAAAGCTCCACGAGAAAACATTCCAAACCTACCAGTCTCTCCATGAAACTAGCCTTCAGCCTTGCAGCATCGGTGGCAATCTTTAAGTCGCTGTACGCTGCAACTACCAGGTGGATATTGGTTGCAACCAAGCTGGGATATTACCCGCTCAAAGTGCACAGGCCCTTCTTGCCCCGACAGCTCCATTGCATCAGAAATGTAAACCCTCCATCACCGACTCATCTCATCTATCCAGTTTCTCGACGCCTTCATATGTGGATGGAGAGTCCTCTTAAAGATCCAGATGGATTCATCATTGGTGGATGGGCTGGAGGGAGAGTAGAGTACGATAGACACAAAATGCTGGAGTAACTCAGCGGGTGGGCAGTATCTCTGGAGAAAAGGAACAGGTGATGGTTTGGGTTGAGCCCCTTCTTCAGACAAATGTCCCATACCAGTCGGGTCTCGTTCAAATGCCACTTTAGTCTGTTACCAAGCACCGAACTCCACTCTCCACAGATGCTGCCTGACCCGCTGAGTTACTCCAGCACTCTGTGAAACGTCACCTATCCATGTTCTCTACATGCGCTGCCTGACCCGCTGAGTTACTCCAGCACTCTGTGAAACGTCACCTATCCATGTTCTCCACAGACGCTGCCTGACCCGCTGAGTTACTCCAGCACTCTGTGAAACATCACCTATCCATGTTCTCTACATGCGCTGCCTGACCCGCTGAGTTACTCCAGAACTCTGTGAAACATCACCTATCCATGTTCTCTACATGCGCTGCCTGACCCGCTGAGTTACTCCAGCACTCTGTGAAACGTCACCTATCCATGTTCTCCACAGACGCTGCCTGACCCGCTGAGTTACTCCAGCACTCCGTGAAACGTCACCTATCCATGTTCTCCACAGACGCTGCCTGACCCGCTGAGTTACTCCACCATTTTGTGTCTATCTTGGGCTGAGTTTGTTACCAAGCACAAGGCGTCTGTCTGTCTGTCGTGGTGAGGAACCGTGCCCGTGCCCTACGTCCTACATCTCCGGGCCCTTCATAGAGCCGAGGAACTTACCTCGTGATGACTTGTCCTGCTGGGAGACCGGGCTCATCACCAGCAATGCCAGGACGGTGCAGCAAACAGACTCCATGTGAAGACACCCAGTCAATCTGATCACCGTGACAGCACCAATCTTCACACGTACCAGGAAGGAAGTGAGACAGAACAGCCCACCAACAAAACATTAGTCGTTCCAGACCATCCACATCGCAAGCTTGGCCACACTTTACACTGTAGTTTACCATCACGTGGACAGTGAAAAACCTTTGTTGCGTGCTAACCAGTCAGTGGAAAGATAATACATGATTACATAGAAAAATAGGTGCAGGAGTAGGCCATTCGGCCCTTCGAGCCTGCACCGCCATTCAATGTGATCATGGCTGATCATCCATCTCAGTATCCCGTACCTGCCTTCTCTCCATACCCCCTGATCCCTTTAGCCACAAGTGCCACATCTAACGCCCTCTTAAATATAGCCAATGAACTGGCCTCAACTACCTTCTGTGGCAGAGAATTCCAGAGACTCACCACTCTCTGTGTAAAGAATGTTTTCCTCATCTCGGTCCTAAAGGAATTCCCCCTTATCCTTAGACTGTGACCCCTTGTTCTGGACTCCCCCAACATCGGGAACAATCTTCCAGCATCTAGCTTGTCCAACCCCTTAAGAATTTTGTAAGTTTCTATAAGATCCCCCCTCAATCTTCTAAATTCCAGCGAGTACAAGCCGAGTCTATCCAATCTTTCCTCATATGAAAGTCCTGACATCCCAGGAATCAGTCTGGTGAATCTTCTCTGTACCCCCTCTATGGCAAGGATGTCTTTCCTCAGATTTGGAGACCAAAACTGTACGCAATACTCCAGGTGTGGCCTCACCAAAACCCTGTACAACTGCAGTAGAACCTCCCTGTTCCTATACTCAAATCCTTTTGCTATGAATGCTAACATACCATTTGCTTTCTTCACTGCCTGCTGCACCTGCATGCCTACTTTCAATGACTGGTGTACCATGACACCCAGGTCTCGTTGCATCTCCCCTTTTCCTAATCTGCCACCATTCAGATAATAGTCTACCCTCATGTTTTTGCCACCAAAGTGGATAACCTCACATTTATCCACATTATACTGCATCTGCCATGCATCTGCCCATTCACTCAGCCTATCCAAATCACCCTGCAGCCTCCAAGCATCCTCCTCACACCTAACTATACCCCCCAGCTTGGTGTCGTCTGCAAATTTGGAGATGTTGCATTGAATTCCCTCGTCCAAATCATTAATAAATATTGTAAATAGCTGGGGTCCCAGCACTGAGCCTTGCGGCACCCAACTAGTCACTGCCTGCCATTCTGAAAAGGACCCGTTTACTCCTACCCTTTGCCTCCTGTCTGCTAGCCAGTTCTCTATTACAATCGAGTCATTCACAGTGGATAGATACATGATAAGGGAAAAGCCTTTAGTGCATGGCAAAGCCAGCTGGGTCCGACCAAGGATAGAACAAAAGTGCGTGATGAGGAAGATGGTATTTCAACACTACTCTCTGGTTGTGGTAGGATGATTCAGTTGGTGAGGCCAAGCGCAAGCTTGGCGATCATTTCACTGAACACCTCCGCTCAGTCCACCTAAACCTACCTGATCTCCCAGTTGCTCAATACTAACTTCCCCTCCCATTCCCACACTGGCCTTCTGTCCTGGGCCTCCTCCATTGTCAGAGTGAGGCCCAGCCCAAATTGCAGGAACAGCATCTCATACTTCGCTTGGGCAGCTTACACCGTAGTGGTATGAACATTGACCTCTCTAACTTCAAGTAATCCTTGCTTTCCCTCTCTCTCTGTCCCCTCCCCCTTCTCTGACCAGCCTGAGTGTCCTGGTTTATATTTTTATCTCGGTTTGCTTTGTTGTCACCTTCTCCCAGCTAACAATGATCTATTCTACATTTTCCTTGGCCTCTATCCCCTTTATCTCATTTTCACACCGTACACTTCCTTATCTCTGTATCTCCCTCTCCTCTGATAGTCTGAAGAAGAGTTAATCCGAAACGTCACCCATTCATTCTCTCCAGAGATGCTGCCTGTCCCGCTGTGTTACTCCAGCATTTTGTGTCTATCTTTGGTTTAAATCAGCATCTGCAGTTCCTTCCTACACATGTCTATTTGCATTTCCTTGTTTTACAACATAATCACGGACCATTTATACCACAGGTCATTCCCTCTTCTCCCCTCTCACGTCAGGCAAAAGATACTGAGTATAAAAGTTGGGAGGTCATGTTGCAGTTGTAAAACACGTTGGTGAGACAACATTTAGAATATTGTGTTCAGTTCTGGGCACCATGTTACAGGAAAGATATTGTCAAGCTTGAAAGGGTTCGGAGAAGATTTACGAGGATGTTGCCAGCACTAGAGTGTGTGAGCTATAGGGAGAGGTTGAGTAGGCTGGATCTCTATTCCTTGGAGCACAGGAGGATGAGGGGAGATCTTATAGAGGTGTACAAAATCATGAGAGGAAGATGCACAGAGTCTCTTGCCCGGAGTAGGGGAATCGAGGACCAGAGGACATAGGTTTAAGGTGAAGGGGAAAAGATTTAATAGGAATCAGCGGGGTAGCTTTTTCATAGTGTGGTGGGTGTATGGAACAAGCTACCAATGGAGGTAGTTGAGGCTGGGACTATCCCATTGTTTAAGAAACTGTTGGACAGATACATGGATAGGACAGGTTTGGAGGGATATAGACCAGAATGCAGGCAGGTGGGACGAGTGTAGCTGGGACATTTTGGCCGGTGTGGGCAAGTTGGACTCAAGGGCCTGTTTCCACACTGAATCACTCTATGACTATACAAAGGCTGTAAAACACATACCACCAGACTCAGGAACAGCTTCTTCCCCGCTGATATCAGACTACTGACTTCTCGGCCCTTCACGGACTGGAAGGGCCGAGAAGGCCTGTTTCCGTGCTGTAATTGTTGTATGGTTATATGGTTACTGAATGGTCCTCCCATAAGCTGGGGTGTAGTCTCCATCTTCCAACCTGCATCATCTCAACATGGAGCAGGGAACAGGCCCTTCGGCCCACAATGTCTGTGCCAGTTATGTGCCAAGATAAACAAACCACCTCTGCCTGACTGTCTTCGGTGTAAACCAGCATCTGCAGATCCTTCCAACACAATCCCCTCTGCGAGCTCATGATCCACAACCCCTGCATATCCATGTGCCTGTCCAAAAGACTCTTAAACACCACTATCTTATCTGCCTCCAACACCACATCTGGCAGCGTGTTCCAGACACATCTGCATTTAAAACTTGCCCCCAAATCTCCTTTAAACTTTGCCCCTCTCACCTTAAATGTATGCCTTTGACATGTCTTTTAAATGACTGACATTTCCACCTTGGGGAAAAGGTTCTGACTGTCGAGATCACTGAAAATGTAGAATAGATTGTCAGCTGGGAGAAGGTGACAACAAAGATAAAACAGAGCAGAGATAAAATGTAGTCGTAGACAGTAATACTGGTCATAATACTGGGGGAGGATGGAGAGAGAGAGAAAGCAAGGGTTACTTGAAGTTAGAGAAGTCAATGTTCATACCACTGGGGTGTGAGCTGCCCAAGCGAAATATGAGGTGCTGTTCCTCCAATTTGTGCTGGGCCTCACTCTGACAATAGAGGAGGCCCAGGACAGAAAGGTCAGTGGGAATGCGAGGGGGAGTCAAAGTGTTTGGCTACCGGGACATCAGGTAGGTTTAGGCGGACTGAGCGGAGGTGTTCAGCAAAACGATCGCCAGGCCTGAGCTTGGTCTTGCCGATATACACTGACCTTTCTGTCCTAGGCCTCCATTGCCAGTGAAGCTAAACCCAAATTTGAGGAACAGCACCTTATATTTTGCTTGGGCAGCTCACAGCCCAGTGTTATGAGTATTGATTTCTCTAACCAAGTAACCCCAGCATTCCCTCTCCCACCCAAGTTACACCAGCTTCTGGACTGTCTCCTTTATCATCGTTACTTTTTTGCGTATCTTTCATTCATTGTTCTTTATCTCTCTACATCACCCTATATCTCTCAATTGCCCCTCCCCTGACTAGTCTGAAGGGTTTCGACCCGAAATGTCACCATTCCTCTTCTCCAGAGATGCTGCCTATCCCGCTGAGCTACTCCAGCTTTTTGTGCCTATTTTGTGTTCAATTTTGTTTATTGTTACGTATTCCGAGGTGCAGTGAAAAGCTTTTGTTGCGTGCTAGCCAGTCAGCGGAAAGACTATACGCGATCACAATCAAGCCATTTACATAGATACACGATAATGGAAGATAGACACAAAATGCTGGAGTAACTCAGCGGGACAGGCAGCATCTCTGGAGAGAAGGAATGGGTAACGTTTCTGGTTGGGACCCTTCTTCAGGCTGACCTTAGCCTAAAGAAGGGTCTCAACCAGAAACGTTACCCATTCCTTCTCTCCAGAGATGCTGCCTGTTCCGCTGAGTTACTCCAGCATTTTGTGTCCATCTTGGATTTAAACCAGCATCTGCAGTTCCTTCCTACATGAAAAGGGAATAACGTTTAGTGCAAGGTAAGACAGGACTCGTTTTAGGGGTCCCAGCCTGGCAGGATGAGAATGAATTTTGTAACTCTGTCGGTGCCTTTGTAGCGACTCTTTTGTGTACTTTGCGTGCAGAAACAAAGCGTTTCACTGTCCCAGCTGGGTACAAGTGACAATAAAGTAGCATCATCATCAAGAACCATTGAGCGTTAGAAGCAAATTTAACACACAGTTTTGTTACATGTCCTAAATTGAATTATTATTGGACAGAAATTTTTAAAGTTATTTCTGAAGTTCTTAAGGTTAAATTAGAACCTGACCCAAAGCTAATAATACTCGGAATTCCAGAGGCTAATTTGATATTTACACTAGATCAAAGAAATTTCCTTGATTATTGTTTGATATTAGGGAAAAAAATAATATTGAAATTTTGGAAGGGAACATTATCCCCAACAATTAAAATGTGGGCATCAGAGATGTTGGAGACGTTGCAGTTGGAAAGAATCAGATTTGTCCTTTTGGACGAGTATAATTCTTTTCAACAGATATGGTCTCCATATATACAGTATTTAGAGAAGTAGCTGTTCTTGGCATCACGGCTCGACTGACACCCTGCGGGATTTGATGAAAATAATGTATTGGTATACCAGGATATATGCATGTCTTTACTGATATTATTATTTGTAGTTGTTTCATTTATAATATATTGTGTGGCTTTTAATTGATATATATACATAATATGTCTTTTTTCTTTTTCTTCATTTTTTCTTTTTCTTTTATACCAAATAATTATTAAGGAATTATAATTTTATTGATTAATAATGGTATTTCTCTTTACCCACTTTTATTTTCAAAAAAAAAATAAGATAATAATCATTAGAGTACAAATATTGATTTAAGTTGATGTTTATAACTCAGTTTTAAACATTGAGAATTGTTTATTGCTAATAAAAAAATTATTCAAAAAAGAACCATTGAGCGTACCTTCTCCTGACGTTGGTGCTGACGTAGGTCATCGCCAGGTGACGTAGACTGTCACCTGTACTGACTCCGGAAAATTCCATTGGCGACTACCTAGTTACTTTGTCAAATAAGTCATCAATTGGTTGAACGCAATTCCCATCCATAAAGTTAAGCTCACTCAGCTGTATAAGTATTCCGATACAATTTCTTTCATTTTCATAACAAACTGTCCTGAAGTCATTTTTACCCCCAATATTTTCAGTATTTTGCTGTCTTCCATTCAGTTGGGACTTTTCCGAAATGCAAAGTCCAATAACTATATATTTAAGCAATAGTATCCTATTAACTGTGATCTTGAGAGTACATAATATTTTCTGTGGTATTCATAACACAATGATAAAAAGATCTTTGTTTTGATTGCCCCTACCAACATGCATAAATTATTACATTACAGTTAATATATACCGAGGGCAAATTTTTGTTCCAATACTCCCCATTTCCAATTACTTTTACATTGAAGTGATTGAAATCCAAATGAAGTTTTAATGACAATAAAAGTAAAACCTCCAGAATGATGATACTCAGGATATTCATTACGTGGTTGGTTGGGGTCAGTATCAGCACAATTAATATATTAAACTTTGAATCTTCAGATGTCCTGGTTCAAGCTAAAACTAAAGGCAAATAATAATCTCCTCACACATTCCCCTGCAAGTATCTCTGTCACTCTTTAAAAATATGCCCTTTCTTTGAACAAGCTCTTAAATATTGCATCTGAATCAGTTTCCATCTGATTACTCTCCTTGAGGATGTTCATCTATGTGTTCAATTAATAAAACAACGAGATTGGGGACATTTCTATTTAACCTGTCAAAGGAATTGGGGAGGGGGGGGGGGGAGGTTAGAAATAGTCAGTGAGGTAAACAAACATAATAATTGAGTGGCAAATGACAATAGTGCTACCTTCCCAATATTTAACTGAAGGAAATAATGGGTTATCAGGGCTGTATGTTGTGACAGACAGCCTGACACCTTGCATGTCATTTAATATTACACTTATCCCATCCCCCTGGATATTCCGGATTAATACAGTGGCTTGCAAAAGTTTTCATACCCCTTGAACTTTTCCACATTTTGTCACGTTACAACCACAAACGTAAATGTATTTTATTGGGATTTTATGTGATAGACCAACACAAAGTGGCGCATAATTGTGAAGTGGAAGGAAAATGATACATGGTTTTCAATTTTTTTTACAAATAAAAAACAGAAAAGTGTGGCGTGCAAAAGTATTCAGCCCCCTATAATCTGATACCCCTAAATAAAATCCAGTGCAACCAATTGCCTTCAGAAGTCACCTAATTAGTAAATAGAGTCCACTTGTGTGTAATCTAATCTCAGTATAAATACAGCTGTTCTGTGAAGGCCTCAGAGGTTTGTTAGAGAACATTAGTGAACAAACAGCATCATGAAGCCCAAGGAACACACCAGACAGGTCAGGGATAAAGCTGTGGAGAAGCTTAAAGCAGGGTTAGGTTATAAAAAAATATCCCAAGCTTTGAACATCTCACGGAGCACTGTTCAATCCATCATCCGAAAATGGAAAGAGTATGGCACAACTGCAAACCTACCAAGACACGGCCGTCCACCTAAACTGACAGGCCGGGCAAGGAGAGCATTGATCAGAGAAGCAGCCAAGAGGCCCATGGTAACTCTGGAGGAGCTGCAGAGATCCACAGCTCAGGTGGGAGAATCTGTCCACAGGGCAACTATTAGTCGTGCACTCCACAAATCGGGCCTTTATGGAAGAATAGCAAGAAGAAAGCCATTGTTGAAACAAAGCCATAAGAAGTCCCGTTTGCAGTTTGCCACAAGCCATGTGGGGGACCCAGCAAACATGTGGAGGAAGGTGCTCTGGTCTGATGAGACCAAAATTGAAGTTTTTGGCCTAAATGCAAAACGCTATGTGTGGCGGAAAACGAACACTGCACATCACCCTGGACACACCATCCCCACTGTGAAACGGTGGTGGCAGCATCATGCTGTGGGGATGCTTTTCTTCAGCAGGGACAGGGAAGCTGGTCAGAGTTGATTGGAAAATGGATGGAGCCAAATACAGGGCAATCTTGGAAGAAAACCTGTTAGAGTCTGCAAAAGACTTGAGACTGGGGCGGAGGTTCACCTTCCAGCAGGATAACGACCACTGATCACTGGCCTTAGGGGAACCCGGTGAGGGAGAGGAGCAACCAAGTGGAGAGAGGGTGTGGAAGAAGGGTGTCCCCCCCTCCCAGGGTAGGAACTTTTTGAAATCTGATGTATTAAAATCATGTTTTAGTGCATTGTAGAAGTTTGATTTCAATGTTTTTTGTATGAAGTATTTTTAAGAGGTAACTTTATCCATAAGGAACAAGCTGCCAGAGGTACTTGAGGCAGGGACTATCCCAACATTTAAGAAACAGTTAGACCGATACATGGATAGGACAGGTTTGGAGGTATGGACCGAAAGCAGGTAGCGTAGCTGGGACATGTTGGCGGGTGTGGGCAAGTTGTGCCGAAGGGCCTGTTTTCACACTGTATCACTCTATGACTACATTATACCTCCACCATGCATGAATGCTTCAAAATCAAGTGATCGAGTTTTATTGCCATATACTCAAGCATAGAAACATAGAAAATAGGTGCAGGAATAGTCTGAAGAAGGGTCTCGACCCGAAACGTCGCCTATCTCCTTCGCTTCTTAGATGCTGCTGCACCCGCTGAGTTTCTCCAGCCTTTTGTGTACCCCCGCAGGAATAGGCCATTGGCTCTTCGAGCCAGCATTGCCAATCAATATGATCATGGCTATTTATCTAAAATCAGTACCTCTTTCCTGTTTTTTCCCATATCCCTTGATTTTGTTAGCCCCAAGAACTAAATGTAACTCTCTCTTGAAAACATCCAGTGAATTGGTCTGCACTGCCTTTTGTGGCAGAGAATTCCAGATTCACAACTCTCTGCATGAAGAAAGTTTGTCCTCATCTCAGTCCTAACTGCCCCCCCCCCCTTTATTATTAAACTGTGACCCCTGGTTCTGAACTCCCCCAACATTGGGAACATTTTTCCTGCATTTACAGTAAGTTAAAATTGAGCAGGCAAGCAGGATGCTTTCTCCAACCACCCCCATTTGAAGTTCACTATCTTCCACCGTTTCTACCCAGTGCTTGGTACTTACTTCTGGCAGCCACTGGTTGTCCTCCAGGATGCACCGAGCCGCAGCCTGATCCATGCCGGTCACCTGGGGGAATTTGGCCCATTCAGTTTTGAAATTTTCGTTGATCACAGAATTTCTCACAACAGATGTGAGAAATTTGTGATCAGCATGAGAATTTGGCGAAATGCGCGATTTTCACGCTCAATGCAAGGGCTGGAAGCCCTGCCTCTCTATCCCTCTTTCTTCCCCCCTTTCATCGCTCTTCTCTCTCCCTCCCCTCTCCAATCTCTCTCCCCGCTCTCCCTAATTTCTCCCCCCCACCTCACTCTCCCCCTTGCTCTCTCTCCGTCTCCAACTCCTTTCTCTTTGCCTGCCATCTCTTTCCCCCTCTTTTACCACCCCTATCTCTCCCACCCTCTCCACCCCCTTTCTTCCCTCTAACCCCTCTCTTCCCCCCCCCCACCTCACTCTCCCCCCCTACCTCTCGCTCTCTCTCACTCTTCTCTCCCTCTCTGTCTCTCCCGTCTCCTTCCCCTCTCTCCGCCTCCCTTTGAGAGTCTCTATCCCTTCGGCACAGAGACTCATAAGGCAGTGGCGCAATGCTTCCGACGCCTCCGATGGCCCTGGACTGACTTGCACAGAAGCTGCTCCATGGCCGGAGCTGCAGCGAGCGACTCGCCATCCCCATTTTCAGCATCTGGCCCCGGCAAACACTCGCCAGCCCCGGATCCCCGTCCGCATCTGTCTCCGCTGCTGCTTGTGCTTCCATCCCTCCCTCAGCCCCGGCTCCAACACCCGTGTACCATGAAGTGTTGGAAACAGCGCAAGTTTTGAAATTTTCGTTGATCACAGAATTTCTCACCACAGAGCATGAGAAATTTCTGATCAGCGTGAGGGCGTGACAATTTGTTAAAATGCGCGATTCTCACGCTCAAAGTGTGAGAGTTGGCAGCCCTGATATTTTTAAGGCAGGAGGATTAGGAGGCAGAGATCAGCCATGATTGAATGGCAGAGTAGACCCGATGGGCCGAATGGCCTAGTTCTACTGCTATAACTTGTGAGGGACAGAAGGTGAAGAATAATCCCAGAGCAGCCATGTGTAGTATTTGCATTTTATTGACAGAATCAGGATGGAATGAAGAATCGACCGCGAAGTACCACAACAGACACGGGGTCCCTCCGTTAAGTTCACACTGGGGAAAGGCCATAGCCTGCTGGTCGGTCTCCTTCAGCCACCGGGCACCGCCACCTCTCAGCAGGGCAGATCCGACGAAGAGTGTCGACCGCCCTCTGGGTCACAGTCACTCCCTGTGCTAGTCATAGAGTGATACACCATGGAAACAGGCCCTTCAGGCCCACATCCACATTAGTTCCATCTGCCCGAATTTGGCCCATATCCCTCCAAACCCGTCCTATCCATGTAAACCCGTCCAACTGTTCCTCGACTATTCCGCCTCAACTTCCTCCTCCGACAGCTCGGTCCATACACCCGCCACCACTTTGTGTGAAAAGGTTACCCCTCAGATTCCTATTAAATCTTTTCCCCTTGTCCTAATGTTAATGGGTATCCTCACCCCCATGGACTCCAGGATTGCCATTGCGGCATTGAGTCCCAGGGCCGAATCATCCCCTCTCACAACTAAAAAGCATTATGATTTATTTATTTTATTCATATATATTTTAAAATGACGCCTTGGGTTCAAGGAGCAAAGTTTAAAGGAGATCGCACAGAGGGTGGTGGGTGGGTGTATGGAACGAGCTGCCAGAGGAGGTAGTTGAGGCCGGGACTATCGCAATATTTGGACAGATACATGGACAGGAAAGGTTTAGAGGGAAATGGGCCAAAAAGCCAGCTGAGAAGGGCCTGTTTAGAGTTGATATGGAGAGAATGTGGGAGAGCCTAGGACCAGAGGGCACAGCCTCAGAATGAACCTCGTTCAGCATGGGCGAGATGGGCCGAAGGCCCCGTTTCTGTGCTGATGACTGCAACTCCTGCCTCGCCCTCCTTGGTGAAGGTTCCTCCCCAGTATGTAGATGCAAGGGCAAGACACTCTGATCTATGTGTGTGTGAGATCAGTGTACAGTAGGAACGCTTCACTGAATTTTCTACGTACCGCGTTTGTTTTTGGCCAAGGCACTAGGTCTGAGTGTCACGCCTAAAACAAATGACTTTAGTTTGGAGATACAGCGCGGAAACAGGCCCTTCGGCCCACCGAGACTGCGTTGACCAGCGATCCCCCCGTACGCTAGCACCATCCCACACACACACACGGGACAATTTACAATTTTAACCAAAGCTATTTAACCTGAAAACCTGTACGTCTTTGGAGTGTGAGAGGAAACCGGAGCACCTAGAGAAAACCCACGCAGGTCACGGGAAGAACGTACAAACTACGTGCGGACAGCGCCCATGATCGGGATCGAACCCGGGCCTCTGGCACTTTGAGGCCGCGACGTGAAAATAGTTCAATCTTTACGGTGTGGTGTTATAAGCAGCTGGCGATTGATTCTTCCCGGAGAGGCAGGCAGGCAGGGAGGGAGAGGATCAGCCTCTGGCAGTGGACCGGTTGGGGGGGGGGGGGGGGGGGGGGGGAGGCAGATGTCCAGTGCCAGGATCTCCTCCCACCAGCGTGTGCCACCCTCACCAGATGAGATGGATGGTCAACCAGTAACTAACGACGGGCTGAAAGGCAGCGAGAGCCAGCGTGACGTACATTCGCAGCCGATTCTTGGAACTGTGGCTGGTGGCTGCCCCCATCGAGGACAGCACTTTCATTCGCAGCGAGCGGACCTGTGGGCAGAGACGAGACATAGAAACATAGAAAATAGGTGCAGGTCAGCGCAGACTCGGTGGGTCGAAGCATGCATTTACGCGCCATATATCTCTAAACTAAACTAAGCCTGGCGGTTAAAATGCGGTTTTCTCCTGTCTGTCCGATATATATCTTCTCGGGGTGCTAGCTAATGCTGAAGAATTGTTCCGACTGCCGTCCTGTGAATTTTTTTTTTTTTTTAAACCGCAGGACAATTTCAGTGCTGGAGTAAAATAAAAAATCTGCTTCTAATGCCGTCAACGGGACGAATCTCACGTACGGGACAGCTAAAGGCAAGCCGTTTATTTTACATATAAACATGCTTCTTAGGATTGCCTTAATCCAAATTTTACGTTGCGAGGTGATTTAGGCCCATACGAACCGGCAGTATTTTTCCTGCTGATATGGGGTTTAAATTCACCGCAACCACAACGTTCCAATCGTTCGCGTTCCACAAAATCTCACTTCCAAGATGATTTAAATGGCCATTAATTTATGGGAATTAAACACTAAATTCCTTCCATTTGGCCTATAAATTCATGACAATGAGATTTAAAAATCATGTTATAGTGTGAATTCTTGTGTGAATGTTATTTGGACACTTAGGCAAATTAAAAATGTTAATCTTTTGTTAAGAAATGGATAGATGTTTAGATCTAGTAATTGAATTTTGTAATTAGCTACAATTAGGTAACTAATTATACGATTTAATTTCAGGTCATCCAAGTAAGATTGTTTCATATTTGTTTCAGAATGCTTCAATCTATAATAACTGAACATTTATTTCAGTTCTCTTAATTTTTAAGAAAGTTATGGGCTTTTGACTGTCCTCGATCACAGTTGTGTTAAGTCGATGTAAAAGCAATAGGGAACAAGATGCTAATTTCCGAGTATGAAAATGGCCATAACTTTTTAAATACTGAAGATATGGAAGTGAATTAGGCGTCAAATTAAAATTATTTTTATGCTTTGTCTGATAAATTGCAGACTTGATTTTTAAATTCTCAAAATTTTGTAACATTGCTACAATCCGTACCCCGTTCCTGCTTTCTCCCCGTATCCCTTGATTCCGTTAGCCTCAAGAGCTAAATCTTATGCCCGTCCCACTGCGGAAACCTCTGGAAACTTTGTGCCCCACCCAAGGTTTCCGTGAGGATCCTGGAGGTTTTTGTCAGTTTCAACCATTAGGGAGACTGACAAAAACCTCCGGGAACCGCACGGAAACCTTGGGTGGGGCGCAAAGTCTCCAGAGGTTTCCGTTCAGGTTTCCTAAGTGGGACAGGGGCATAGCTCTCTCTTGAAAACATCTAGTGAATTGGCCTCCACTGCCTACTGTGGCAGAGAATTCCACAGATTCACAACTCTCTGGGTGAAAAAGTTTTTCCTCATCTCATTCCTAAATGGCCGACCACTTATTCTTAAACTGTGACCCCTGGTTCTGGACTCCCCCAACATCGGGAACATTTTTCCTGCATCTAGCCTGCCCAATCCCTTAAGGATTTTATATGTTTCAATAAGATTCCCACTCATCCTTCAAATTCCAGTGAATACGAGCCCAGTCAAATCATTCTTTCATCATATGACAGTCCCACCATACTGGAAATTAACCTGATGAACCTCCGCTGCACTCCCTCAATAGCAAGAATGTTCTTCCTCAAATTAGGAGATCAAAACTGTACACAATACTCCAGGGCCCTGTACAACCGCAGAAAGATGAAAGAGAGTTGAGATGTCATTGACCGTGGCCTTCTGGATTAGTGAGGGTTTCGAAGGTTACAGGGAGGAGAAGGGGTTGAGAGGGAACGACAGATCAGCCACGATCAAAGAATAGCGGAGTAGACTCGATGGTCCAATTCTGCCCCTATGATTTATGAACTTATCAGCACTTGTTCGGGTTGCTTCACAAGATCTAAGCCATTATTCGGCCCATCGAGTCCACTCCGCCATTCAACCATGGCTGATCTCTGCCTCCTAATCCATTTTTCTTACCTTCTCCCCATAACCCTCAACACCGTTCTCATCAGGAATTTGTCAATCTCTGCCTCAAAAATATCCACTGTGGCACCAAGTCCCTCATATTAACCATCCTCAGACTAAAGAAGTTCCACCTCACCTCCTTTTGAAAAGAGCGTCCTTTAATTCTGAGGCTGTGGCCTCTGGTCCTAGACTCTCCCACCAGTGGAAACATCCTCTCCACTTCCACTCTATCCAGGCCTTTCACTATTCTGTAAGTTTCAATGAGGTCTTCCCCCTCATCCTTCTAAACTCGTACAGGCCCAGTGCCGTCAAACACTCATCATACGTTAACCTGAGCTCATGGGATCATTCTTGTAAACCTCCTGTGGACCCTCTCCAGAGCCAGTACATCCTTCCTCAGATATATGACCCAGATTTGCTCACAAATTTGCCACCTGGCCAGCACCTTGTAGAGCCTCAGCATTACATCTCTGTTTTTGTATTCTAGGCCTCTTGATATAAATGCTAGCATTGAATTTGCCTGCCATTGATTTTCTGGATTAGTACGGGCTTCAAGAGTTACGGGGAGGAGCATGGGGTTGAGGGAAAGATAGATCAGCCACGATTGAAGAATGGTGGAGTAGACCCGATGGGCCGAATGCCCGAATTTGCCCCTGTGACTTATGAAAAATCAGCACTTGTGCAAGTTACTTCTCAATTACTGTTGAAAATGTTCCCTTCCACCCAGGTTAAACTGTAGTTTGCGGTTTTATTCCCAAACATTTTGTTTGGGAAAATCATTTATTTTCGAGATACAATGCGGAAACAGGCCTGAGATACAGTGTAGAAACAGGCCCTTCGGCCCACCACCCCGACCAACACGCCATTCGGTGCCAGGCAGAAATTTCAGCGCATTATTCCGAAGATAGGAAAGCCTGAATGAAAGTTCGGAAGTAATGAGACGTGCGTCGTTCTAAAACATGG
Organism: Raja brachyura; assembly: GCA_963514005.1. The sequence continues at coordinate 2,869,387 of OY740822.1, read as the reverse complement.
AGACCAAGCACTCGTTAAACAGGAGGTGCCTGTACACGGAGGTAAATTGGTTTGCCTGCAACCCAGGTAAATCGGTGGATTTCTAATTTGATCATTTAACTGCCACACTACCTCTCTTGCCCCGATGAGATGCTTCACATGCGAGACAGAGTTGGAGAAAGCAGGAATACAAGCAAGGCGGTTACTTACTAAGAAGAACATGATGGCACAAGATGTCCAGGCTAGGGCCAGGTAATAGCCATCTCGCCCAAATAACAAGCCGCTTAGAATGGTGAATATAATCCTGCAAGAAAGAAAAGGCTGTTACTCACCAGTCATACGAAACTAATGTCTATGGAAAATAACGACAGGGTGAGAGTCATTCAGCCCCCGGCTGGAGACGATGGGGACTGCTGCCACATGCAGCGGCAGGCAAACGATAGGACTGTTGAGTGAACTTTTGAAACATAGAAAGTAGGTGCAGGAGTAGGCCATTCAGCCCATTCGAGCCAGCACCGCCATTCATTATGATCACGGCTGATCATCCAGAATCAGTACCCCGTTCCTGCTTTCTCCCCATATTCCTTGATTCCTCATCTTTTGTAACTTTGTCGGCGCCAGAAATGTGGCGACATGCGAGGACTGCCTCGGTGACGTCCGTTATACCATTTATTTAGTTCAGCGATACATCGTGGTAACAGGTCCTTTGGTCCATCGAGTCCGCACTGACCAGCGATCCCCACACATTAACACTACCCTACACACACTTGGGACAATTTACATTTATACCAAGACAATTAACCTACAAACCTATGTGTCATTGGAGAGTCCGAGGAAACTGAAGATCTTGGTCACAGGGAGAACGTACAAACTCTGTACAGACAGAACACGTAGTCGGGATCAAACCCGGGTTTCTGGCGCTGCAAGCATTGTGGGACATCAACTCTACCGCAGTGCCATTCGTGCTGCACTACCCGGTTTGTGCAAAACAAACCATTTCACTACACATGACATTAAGTAGAAGAATTATCAAGTGGAAACAGGCCCTTCGGCCCAACTTGCCCATGCCGACCAACGTGTCCCATCTACACTAGTCCCACCTGCCTGCATTTGGCCCATATCCCTCTAAACCTGTCCTATCCATGTACCTGTCTAAATGTTTCTTAAAGGTTGTTTATAGTCCCTGCTTCAACATCCACCTCTGGCAGCTGGTTCCATACACCCATCACCCTTTGTGTGAAAACGTTACCTCTTGGGTGCCTATTAAATCTTTCCCCCTTCACCACAAACTTATGTCCTCTGGTTCTCGATTTCCATACTCTGGGCAATAGACTATGTGTCCATCCAACTAATCCTCTCTTATGTATGATCTCTGTAAGATCATCCCTCATCCTCCTGCACTCCAAGGAATAGAGTCCAGCCTGTGAAACCTCTCCCTATAGCTCAGGCCCTCGAGTCTTGGCAACATCCTTGTAAATCTTCTATTCAGCCTTTCCAGCCTGACAACACGCAGGCACCGCCATGTTTTGGCGCCATTTCCACAAGTCCAAATTCCTGGGGCGGTTCCTGATCCAGGCGAGCCCCAGGCTCCTGCAGGTTCTTCCTCTGTCGCCTTCAACCGGATCGGCCCGTGAACTCTGCTCGCCCGGCTATCTTTGTTGAAGATTAGAAGAATGAGTTTTGGGGGGGGGGGGGGGGAGCATGGACGACGACCCTCATTGAAACGTACAGAATAGTGAAAGGCCTGGATAGAGTGGATGTGGAGAGGATGTTTCCACTAGTGGGAGAGTCTAGGACCAGAGGTCACGGCTTCAGAATTAAAGGACGTTCCTTTAGGAAGGAGATGAGGAGAAATTTATTTAGTCAGAGGGTGGTGAATCTATGGAATTCTTTGCTACCAAAGGCTGTGTGGAGGCCGTCAGCAGATATTTTTAAGGCAGAGATAGATAGATTCTTGATTAGCGCAGGTATCAGGGTTTAGGTATGGGGAGAAGTCAGGAGAATGGAGTTGGAAGGACGATATTGATCGTCCATGATTGAATGGTGGAGTAGACTTGATGGGGCCGAATGGCCTCATCCTATTCCTATTCCTTACGACCTTTGTGTCCCTGGGGCGCCTCCTGCAGCCGACTTTGAAGGTGCTGGAGGCAATACTCACGGTTCACCTACTTAGGGCTACGAGGATGAGCAAGTGTGGAGGAGCGGCCTTAAATAGCAAAGTTACTGCATCGTGTAGAGGGGGGACGGGGAAGGATTTGAGCCTTCGAAGGTGGAGGCGGGAAGTTGGCTGTTATTCCTGTAGATGGGAGTGTGATGGCGTGAACCTTGGAGATCGATAACGGGCATGTCAGCCTGCATTAACCTCTGACAGATAACACTGCTGGTTTAAGATATGTGAACATTTGATCACAGTCTGAAGAAGGGTCTCGACCCGAAACATCACCCATTCCTTCTCTCCAGAGATGCTGCCTGACCCACTGAGTTACTCCAGCGTTTTAGGTCTATCTTCAGATCAATCTCAATTGCTTTACTGACCTCGCTTGACGCCGTCACCTTTATATCTCTGCTTTCACCAACTTACGACACACATTCACTCGGTTGCTTGCTAATTTTCTTTGGTTCGGTTTAGAGATACAGCGTGGAAACAGGCCCTTCGACCCACCAAGTCTGCACTGACCAGCGATCCCCTGCATACTAACACTATCCTGCACACACTAGGGACAATTTATACATATACCAAGCCAATTAACCTACAAACCTGCACGTCTTTGGAGTGTAGGAGGAAACCGAAGATCTCCAAGAAAACCCACACAGGTCACGGGGAGAACACACAAACTCCGTACAGACAGCACCCGTAGTCGGGATCGAACCCGGGTCTTCCCACGGTTGCGTGGGTTTTCTCAGAGATCTTTGGTTTTCTCCCACACTCCAAAGACGTATAGGTATGTAGATTAATTGGCTTGGTGTAAGTGTAAATTGTCCTTAGTGTGTGTAGGCTTGTGTTAATGTGCAGGGATCGCTGGTCGACTCGGATTCAGTGGGCTGAAGGGCCTGCTTCCGCGTTGACTCTCTAAACTAAACTTTGCTGGCTTTACCTTACATTAAACGTTATTCCCTTATCATGCATCATTTACAATGTAAGTGGATTGATTGTAATCATGTATTGTCTTTCTGCTGTGCAGGGAAGAACTGCAGATGCTGGTTTAAATCGAAGACGGACACAAAATGCTGGAGTAACTCAGCAGCATCTCTGGAGAGAAGGAATGGGTGATGCTTTGGGTCAAGACCCTTCTTCAGATTGCTGACTGGTCAGCAAGCCACAAAAGCTTTTCACTGTTCCTCAGTGCACGTGACAATGAACTAAACTAAAGGGGTAGAAGACAGCTGGAAGAGGTGGCGCAGGGCAAAACCTGGCAGGTAATGGGTGGATACAGGATGTGGAGCGATTTTTGAAACGTGTTGATCGAAACATGGAAAGGGAAGATTAGTGAGAGAAAATGAGTGAGGTTATGGGAATGCTTAGGAAATACCCAACACTAGACGGCATAGCGAGAGGGTGAAAGTTTAACGATGTACAGGACAAGTTTTTTACACAGAGGGTGGTGGGTGCCTAGAACGCGCTGCCAGGGGTGGTGGTGGAGGCAGATACGATAGTGGCGTTTAAGAGGCTTTTAGACAGGCACGTGGAATAGAGGGATATAGAACATGTACAGGATATAGACTTCAGAGATACAGTGTGGAAACAGGCCTTTCGGTCCACCGAATCCGCGCTGACCAGCGATCATACGCTACACACTGGGAACAGTTTACAGTCTTTATTGAAGACAATAAACCTACAAACCAGTGTGAGTTTGGAGTGTGGGAGGAAACTAGTGCACCCGGAGAAACCCCACAGGATCACACAGCGAGAACGTACAAACTCCGTACAGACAGGACCCGTTAGTCAGGATGGAACCTGGGTCTCTGGCGCTGTGAGACAGCAACTCTACAGCTGCACCTGCACCACCGTGCCGCCCTCTATCCAGGCGGACGAGATCAGTTTAACTTGGTGTCATGTTAGACGCAAAGATTGTGGGCAGAAGGGCCCGTTCCTGTGCTGCGCTGTTCTATGTTGTATGCGGCGACAGGCCAAATGGCTTCCAAGCACGTCACAGAGAAGCATGGAAATATAACACGACTTCCGGACATTTGCAGCAAAATTCAAGGTATCTAAAACTGAGATGCACAGTTCCGCCAGAAGAGGTCTCCCTTTCCCAAAGGAGGCGAGGAAGAATTTATTCTCTCAAGGGATTGTGACCTTATGGAAGCCTGGCCGTGGAATACTGCTGTCCGCATTTGGAGTATCGCATACAGTTCAAGTCGCCCCATCACCCCATGTGGAGGCATTGGAGAGGGTGCAGAGGAAGTCAGAATGGTAGACACAAAGTGCTGGAGTAACTCAGTGGGTCAGGCAGCATCTCTGGAGAGAAGGAATGGGTGACGTCTCAGATTGGGACCCTTCTACAGACTTAACGTGAAGGGGAGGGAACTGGAGGTAGGAAAAGGCCAGACCAAAGCAGGGCTGGCAACAGATAACTAAGGAAGAGTGGAGCCACTGATCTTATAGAGGTGGATAAAATCATGAGAGGAATTGATCGAGTAGATGCAGAGTCTCTTGCTCAGAGTAGGGGAATAGAGGACATAGGTTTAAGGTGAATGGGTAAAGATTTCATAGGAAACCGAGCTGTAACCTTATCACACAAAGCACGGTGGGTGAATGGAACAAGCTGCCAGAGGAGGTAGTTGAGGTAGGGACTATTGCAATGTTTAAGAAACATTTAGACAGATACATGAATAGAACAGGTTTAGAGGGATATGGACCAAACACAGGCAGGTGGGATTAGTGTAGCTGGGACAAGTTGGGCCAAAGGGCCTGTTTCCACGCTGTATGACTCTATGAGCCCATAGTGGCCCATGGCTGGCTGAGGAAGAGGTGATAATGAAGAAATACAAGGATGCTACCACAATGCTGCCTGGATTAGAAAGTACTAGCTACCGGAAAAGGTTGGGCAGACCATAGCATTATAGAATAGATTGAGACAAGCATTTAAACTCAAACATAATCGATGTGGGGTGTAGATTGGTTATTGCATGTGAACCAGTTGTAGAATCCCACCTTACTGTACGATTCACACTAACACCCACTTCCTACACTAGTCAGTCTAGGAAGTGGTAACGATGAACTAACAACCTGCTGTACTGATACAATGTCGTCACTGATTAAAGATGATCTTGAACTCCAGATTGTGCAGCTTGCTTATTTACATGGTTTCAGAAGTGGGATACGAACCCACGCCTCCAATCGGAGACCAGAATGTGCAGATGATCAATAATCGCCGAGGACTTGGTGATCCACGCTGGATATCTAAACCAACCTAAAGTGATGTTTCGGATCAGGTCTCTCCTGCAGAAGAATGTCACCTATCCAAGTTACTGCCGACCGGCTGAGTTACTACAGCACTTTGTGTCTGCAGGGCCTTGTTCAACCAATGTAGCTATTGGGTAATGTGTAGGAAGGAACTGCAGATGCTGGTTAAAACTGAAGATAGACACACAAAGCTGGAGTAACTCAGCGGGACAGGCAGTTTTTCCTGGGAGAAGGAATGGGTGACATTTCGGGTCGAGACCCTTCTTCAGACTGAAAATCATGTGACTTTCAGTCTGAAGGGTCTCGACTCAAAACGTCACCCATTCCTTCTCTCCAGAGATGCTGCCTGGCCCGCTGAGTTACTCCAGCTTTTTGTACCTATTGGGTGAGATGGGTCCCGATCCTAAATGTCACCCATCCTTTCTTTCCTCCTGAGATGCTGCCTGAAAGCCCTTTACGAGTTCATTCCATGAGCTCTCCCGAGTTTGCCCCGATTCAAACTCGGAGATTTATAGTAATGGCCACTCGTCGGTACTCGGGGCTCTCATGGACATTTTTCAACATGTTGAAAAATCTTCACGAGTCTTCCCGAGTACCTGCGTCACAAGCCGCTAAGAGACGTCCCTGAGCTCCTTCCTACCTGCTACGCTCGTTCTCTGTGCTTACCACGAGTTTGATTCTTTTTAAACTCGGGAGAGCACTTGGAATTAACTCGTACCGTGGGACATGGTTATGAGCCTCTGAGTTTCTCCAGCACTTGGAGAGTATCTAGCGATTCTTCTTATTCGGCAGTGTGGTTATAGCGTCCGTATCTGTGTGGTTATATTCTGCATCCCAGCACACTGCCGTCACATGGCCGCATCACACCAACACGCCCCCCCCCCCCCCCCCCCCCATGTACACGAATCTTCACAACACCCCTGCTACTTACCCTACATACTTGTACCCACTGTAGGCGATAAGGTCAAATGTGGTGAGGTCCGTGTGCACTGATATCAGGTAGAGCGCGAGGACAAGGGCCAGGACTTCAATGATGATCCACACCAGAGCAGTGCTGGCACACATGCCCAACACCTCTGGAGAGAACCTGAAACACAAATAGTCAAACCCTAGCAATAGAGGCAGATAAACACACACGGCATTCAACGCGTTCACTCCTAACAAACGGATTCCTGATGGACTAAGCCGCCTCGATTGACTACATTGGTGTGGCGCAGCGGTAGATTTGCTGCTTACAGCGCCGGAGACTCAGATTTGATCCCGACCACGGGTGCTGTCTGTACGGTGCTTGTTCACGTTCCCCCTGTGACCTGCGTTGTGTTTTCTCCAAGATCTTCAGTTTCCTCCCACACTCCAAAGACATACAGGTATGTAGGTTAATTAGTTTGTCATAAGTTGGCAAGGACTCGGTGGGCCGAAGGGCCTGTTTCCACACTATATCTCTAAATTAAACTAAACACTGGACAGAATTCTAATGGACCAAACCTTCCCTATCCAATCTCATTAGATGGAATCCCATTGACAGGATCCCAATGGCTACAGCTCTCCCCATTGGACGATATCCTATTGGACCAAGCTCTCCCCATTCAATTCCATTGGACAGGATCCCAATGGACCAAACCCTGTCCGTTCACTCCCATTTAACGAGGATGTTGCCAGGACACGAAGGCCTGAGCTACAGGGAGAGGTTGAGCAGGCTACAACTCTATTCCTAGGTGGGTTACACAAAAAGCTGGAGAAACTCAGCGGGTGCAGCAGCATCTAAGGAGCGAAGGAGATAGGCGACATTTCGGGTCGAGACCCTTTTCCAGCTTTTTGTGTAACCCTCGATTCTCCAGCATCTGCAGTTCCTTCTTTAACACTCTATTCCTAGGAGTGCAGGATGATGAGGGAGTGATCCTATACGGGTGTACAAAATCACGGAAGAACACGAACACGATCATACAGATGATGCCTGACCCACTGAGTTCCTCCAGCACTCCGTGTTTTGCTCAGGGTTCCAGCGTCTGCAGTTACCCCGTGTCGCCAGTTGAAGCTGGCAGCCTGCCGCCCGTCCGCACAGGGATACTGACCTCTTCTGGATGCCCAGGGCCACGCCAGCCAGCAGAATGTAGGTGATGAACGCCATGGCTGCAACAGAAAGCCAACGACACAATCAGTTTCTGCCGGATAAACACACACACACCTCCATTTACTCATTCATTCAGCTCACCACAACTCAGGAGTCTAGTGTTTAATCATAACGTCATGTGATAGGAGCAGAATTAAGTATAAAGTATCCTTTATTGTAAGGAGAATTAAGCCATTCGGCCCATCAAGTCGATTCAATCATGGCTGATCTATCTCTCCTCCTAACCCCATTTTCCTGCCTTCTCCCCATAACCCCCGACACCCGTACTAATCAAGAATCTATCTATCTCTGCCTTAAAAACATCCATTGACGTGGCCTCCACAGAATTCCACAGATTCACCACCCTCTGACTAAAGAGATTCCTCCTCATCTCCTTCCTAAAGGAAAGTCCTTTAATTCTGAGACTATGACCTCTGGTCCTAGACTCTCAAACTAGTGGAAACATCCTCTCCACCTCCACTCTATCCAGGGCTTTCATCATTGGATAATCGTGATGTGTGCTGAAAACGGAACAATGAAAGTCTTACTTGCAACAGCATAACAGCCTGTAAACATAATCCTCAATGGAGAACTTAAAGGGATACATTTAGTGCAAGATAAAGTTGGGATAACATAGAACCAGTGTGAAAGGATAATCAACAGTCAGTGGGTCACAGAGTCACGCACACAGTGTGGAAACCGGCCAACATGCCCCAGCTACACTAGTCCCTCCAGCTTGCGTTTGGCCCACAAGCCCTCTAAATCTGTCCTAACCACGCACCTGGGCAATGGTTTAGTCTCGAGATAAAGAGCAGAAACAGGCCCTTCAGCCCACTGAGTCCCACCGAACAGCGATCCCCGCACACACTAGGAACATTTGTTACGTTTATAACAAGCTAATTAACCCACAAACCTGTACGTCTTTGGAGCGTGGGAGGAAACCGCAGTTCACGGAGAAAACCCACGCAGGTCACAGGGAAAACGTACAAACCCCTTACAGACAAGCACCCGTAACCAAGATCACACTCGGGTCACTGGTGCTGCAAGCGAGCAACTCTACCGCTGCAAATGCATTTCTTAAACGTTGTGATAGTACTTTCCACAACTACCTCCTCTGGCAGCTAGTTCCACACACCCACCACCCTTTGTGTGAAAAAGCCAGCGCTCAGATTCCTATTAAATCTTTTCCCCTTCACCTTAAACCTATGTCCTCTGAAAATACGTGTGGATTTGTCCACTAGCATGAACTCGTTGGGCCAAAGCTGTGTCTCTAAAGCTACTAGAAAACACACTTGCAGTGCTGAAGCAGCAACTTAGCCAATCAAACCTAGGGCAGGAGGTGAGACTTCAAAACCAAGGCTGTGTGTCTGTCCTCCCAAGCGGATGCATGAGATCGCACAAAAGATCAGACGAGTTCTCCCTAGTGCTGTGGGCCGATATTTATTTCAGCGACATTTTCTTTCCAGCTGTTATCAGCCAACTGTGGTGCAGCGGTAGAGATGCTGCTTTACAGCGTCGGAGACCCAGGTTCGATCCCGGCCATGGGTGCTGTCTGTACGGAGTTTGCATGTCCCTAGTGTGCGAAAGATAATGTTGATGTGCGGGGATCGCTAGTCAGTGTGGACCCGGTGGGCCGAAGGGCCTGTTTCCGTGCTGTACCTCTAAACTAAACCATCCCATCACCAACTAGTGAGCAGTCCTGACCTTCCATCTACCTCATTGGAGACCCTCGGACTATCTCTAACCAGACATTACCTTGCACTCAATATTATATGCTCTTTATCCTGTAACTGTACACTGTGGACAGCTCGATTTAATCATGTATAGTCTATTCGCTATTTGATTGCACTTCCACACACGTGACAATAAACTAAACTAACCCACATAATCAGAACCAGAAATCCCAGCGATATTTCCTCTGATGTGGAGGAAGACGTGTGGGTGTGGGAGAGCGAGAGCGAGCGAGCGAGAGAGAGAGCGAGAGAGAGAGCGAGAGAGAGAGCGAGAGAGAGAGCGAGAGAGAGAGCGAGAGAGAGAGCGAGAGAGAGAGCGAGAGAGAGAGCGAGAGCGAGAGCGAGAGCGAGAGCGAGAGCGAGAGAGAGAGCGAGAGAGAGAGCGAGAGAGAGAGCGAGAGAGAGAGCGAGAGAGAGAGCGAGAGAGAGAGCGAGAGAGAGAGCGAGAGAGAGAGCGAGAGAGAGAGCGAGAGAGAGAGCGAGAGAGAGAGCGAGAGAGAGAGCGAGAGTGCGCGTGATAGTGTTGGTGTGCGGGAATGGCTGGTCGGCGCAGAATCGGTGGGCGGAAGAGCTTGTTTCCGCGTTGTTTTAAACTAACGTGCATTATTTGCAGTAATACTTCAGTGTGAGGTGCAGAAACATACAATTAACAATTGCTGAGTAACGACGAGCTGTGCACTCACTTGGAATATAGAGGTCTGGAGCGTTAGCGTGGAAGTCCTCTCGTGGGGTCAAGCGCGTGTCCGCGTGATACCCAAGCTCCCAGTTCTAAAGACAAGACAGAATGCGTTTGAAAACCAGACTCAAGCTTCAAAGGCATGTTAACAGTACAACTGAGAACTGCTGGGGACAGGGGATCCACTCCCTCGTCAATACTGGGGAATATTAGGAGCATTCCCGCTGCAGGAGAGCCCAATGCTACCTAACTGCTTATGTATAGTGATACTTCTACTAAACTCTATACAAAAAAAAGAGAAATAGTGAAAAACTTGGATAAAGTGGGCGTGGGGAGGATGTTTCCACTAGTGGAGAATCTAGGATCACAGGGCACTGTCTCAGAATAAAAAGACATACCTGTAGAAAGGAGATGAAGAGGAATTTCTTTAGTCAGAGGACGCTGAATCTGTGGAATTCATTGCCACAGACAGCTGCGTTGGCCAAATTAATGGATATTTTTAACATGGAGATCGACAGATTTGATTCATGGGTGTCAGGGTTATGGGGAGAAGGCAGAAGAATGGGGTTGAGAGGGAAAGATAGACCAACCATGTTTGGATGGCAGAGTAGACATGATGGACCGAATGGCCCAATTCAGCTCCGCTAACTTAAGAACTCTACCTGCTCGCAATCCCACCAACCCCGATGTGAGGGCCCGCCCAGGAAAGCTTTTGGCGTTGATGACAGGTTGTTCTACACTTAGCAAGTGATGCAAATGTTTGAGAGAGCGGGAGAGGGCGTATGGGGGAGAGAGAGCGCCAGAGAGAACGAGAACCAGCGCGAGAGAGAGCGATCGAGCAAGAGAGCGCGCGAGAGACTGAACTGTTCGGGCTGTGAATGGTTCACGGGAACGTAACCTGTCGTAAGTTGGAGAGCATCTGTTGTTTTCGCTCTGTTCCATGTTCAACGTTTACCATCTAGAACCACAGCTCTGTAGATTTGTCGGTAACTACTCCACAAACACACCCTTCACTCTCCCTTTTCTCCCCCAAGACCAGCACCCACTTTTTCTCCCTCACTCGCCTCCCCGGAACCCTAGCCGACCTTTCTCCCCTCCACCCACATTTCTTCCAAAAGGCCACACAATGTGCACCTTCTCTACGTTTGAGCTTCACAATTCACAACTCTTTATGCTTTTCAGGCTCGCCCAGCTCAGCTTCACTCTTTTCATCTCTGGGTAGGAAGGAACTGCAGATGCTGGTTTAAACCGAAGATAGACACAAAAAGCTGGAGTAACTCAGCGGGACGAGCAGCATCTCTGGAGAGAAGGAATGGGTGACATTTCAGGTCGAGACCCTTCTTTAGACTGAAGACTGAAAATGCCCCACACTTTTTCATCTCTGGCCTTTATCCAACAATGTGCCTTTAATAGAACCCCTTCGCTTACGTTTACCCAGTACCGGCCATGCTTTACGCTGCCAATTCTCCTGCGTCCCTCTGCAATCAGTCTGAAGAAGGGGGCCCGATCATAACGTCACTGATCCACGTTCCCCAGGGATGCTGCCTGGCCCGCTGAGTTTCTCCAGCACTCTGCTATCAACCAGCACCTGCAGTCACTTGCGATGTCACGCAGCACTGTACCTGATGGGTGTAAGGGAAGATTAGCAGCCGCAGCTTCTTGGCAACGTATCGGGTGTCCACGGTGAAGAAATACTTCAGCTTGTTGATGGACACGAACCTGTTCAACTGTCGGGAGGAGAGAAAGAACAGCGCATTAATCCACAGAGCACACATGGAGATTTGATGGGATTAGTGTCTGGCAGAGAATTGATGGGTTTATTTAAAAAGCCGTTCACTGCTTGAGCAAGTGTCTGCTGAGCAGTGACAAGGAACACCTTGTAAACTCAAAGTTACAACTGAACCTAGACAGTACTGTGAACAATAATCCCTTCAAAGGGATTCGAAGGTGCAACCAATTTTAAGACTATCTTTAGAGATAAAGTGCAGAAACGGGCTTTTCGGCTCGAGTCCGCGCCGACCAGCGATCACCCCCTACACATGAGGGACAATTTTCAATTTTACCGATGCCAAATAACCTACAAACCTGCACGTCTGTGGAGCGCGGGAGAAAATCGGAGCACGCGGAGGAAATACGTAGGTCACGGGAAGATCGTATAAACTCCAGACAGCACCCGTAGTCAGGATTGAACCTGTGTCTCTGGTGCTGTAAGGCAACTGCTCGACCACTGTGCCGCTATGCCTACACAGTACTGCGATACGAATCCCTTTCATGGTACGAAGGTACGACCAACTGATTAGAACCTGGTCAGTACTGTGATCAATCATCCCGCCAGTGATATGAAGGTGCTACCAACTGAGGTGAACCTAGACAGAATGTGTAGGAAGGAACTGAAGATGCTGGTTTACACCAAAGGTAGACACTAAATGCTGGAGTAACTCAGTGGGTCAGGCAGCATCGCTGGAGAGAAGTAGGAAACGCCACCTACTCCTTGCCTGTCCCGCTGGGTTACTCCAGCTTTTTGCGTCTATCTTCGATTTAAACCAGCATCTGCTGTTCCTTCCTACACATATTGTCTAGGTTCTTATCAGTTGGTAGCACCTTTGTACCCAGGATGGGATTACTGATCGCAGTACTGCCTAGGTTCTTGAACAGTCGGGCCTGTATACTCAATCCTATGCAGATTTGTTCATGTTTTGATCTGATGCCATGTAACCATTGTGCCGGAATAAAAGGTTTCAAACACTACAAATAGACTTGGCAAATCATTGAGAATTCAGTGATCCTATACCACAAGAGAGAAGGAACAGCATGTTACTCCACCACGGTCTCTCAGTCCACATAACAACACACAGGGGCGGCACTGTGGTGCAGCGGTAGAGTTGGTGCCTCACAGCGGCAGAGATCCGGGTGCCTTCCCAGTTAGATAGAGCTCTAGGGGATAGTGGAGTCAAGGGATATGGGGAGAAGGCAGGCACGGGTTATTGATAGGGGACGATCAGCCATGATCACAATGAATGGCGGTGCTGGCTCGAAGGGCCGAATGGCCGCCTCCTACACCTATTTTCTATGTTTCTATGTACAGGTGCTGTCTGTACAGAGTTTATACGTTCGAGTTTTTTTGTAATCTGTGCTTCAAGGATGGCGTTTAAATAGGAACCCGAGGAGCAACATTTTCCATAAAGGATGGTATGGAACGAGCTGCCAGAGGGAGTAGTCGATGACAACATTTAAAAGGTGCTTTGGACATACATGGATCGGAAAGGTTTAGAGGGATATGGGCCAAACGATGGCAAAGGGGACTAGTGTGAATGGTCAGCATGGACGAATCGGGCAGAATGGCCTTGCTCCATGGGTCCACAAAGAGCACTGATAGAAATCACAGGTCTTCCCTCTTGACTGTACAGAGAGCCCATGTTGAACCTTGCGGGCACCACCATTTTATGATCGACTTTTCACACCGGGTGGCTGAATTCTGTTTATGCTATGCCTTCAATTTTTTAGTAAAACTTCCTCCAATTTGAAAGTCAAGTGTGTTATTGTCTATATGAGCCGAAACGGAACAATGAAGGCCATTGTGGTAGGAGCAGAATTAGGCCATTCGGCCCATCAAGTCTACACTACCATTCAATCAAGGCTGATGTATCTTTCTCCTCAACTCCATTTTCCTGCCTTCTCCCCATAACCCCCGACACCTGTACTAATCAAAATTCTTAGTGTATAGGAAGGAACTGCAGATGCTGGTTTAAATCAAAGAGAGACACAAAATGCTGGAGAAAATCAGTAACACAGGCAGCATCTCTGAAGAGAAGGAATGGGTGGCATTTCGGATCGAGACCCTTCTTCAGACTGAATCAAAATTCTTACTTGCAACAGCACAACAGATATGTAAGCATTGCACTTTGTAGTTTAGTTTAGCTATACAGCACACCGACCAGTGATCCCCGAACATTAACACCATCCGACAAACACAATGGACAATTTACATTTTTACACCAAGCCAATTAACCTACAAACCTGTGCGCCTTTAGAGTGGGGAGGGAACCGAAGATCTCGGAGAAAACCCACGCACGTCCCGGGGAGAACAGACAAGTACTGGTAGTCAGGATCGAACCCGGGTCTCTGGCGCTGTGAGGCAGCAGCTCTACCGCTGCGAAACCGTGCCGCCCTCCTTTGTAAAACACATTGAATTATTTTGCGATCATTTTCCATTACCAAATACAATCTTGAAACATTCCCCGATGCGGGGGCACCTACCTCTTTATGAACCATGTCCTTCCCCTGGTTAGCGATGGTGGTGCCGTAGGCCATGGCGACGTTGGCCACGGGCTCGCTGAGGAAGTTGTTCATAGGGAGCCCCATGTCGATCCCTTGGACCGCGTAGCCGCTGGGCTGGGGGTGCTGGGAGGCGCTGGTGTCGTCGAACAGCTGGTTGGGGTCCATCATGTTCGGGTTCATGCCTCGCACCCTCTGCTTGGGAGCTGGGAACCAAAGCACACGTAGCCCATGTCAGGAGTGGTGGGCAATGCCCGGTCCATCCCGGGTACTGACCTCTCCACCGTCGAAGGGACGTACAAGAGTTGCTGGTTCAAAAAAGGAAGCTAGCATCATCAGAGACCCACACCTCCCTGACCACGCTCACATTGCACTCCAGCCATTGGGAAAAAATGCATAGGAGATTGAAAACTGTAACTTCCAGGTTCACTATTAAGACGGCACAGTGGCACAGCGGAACAGCTCCAGAGACCTGGGTTTGATCCCAACTAAGGGTACCTGTCTGTACGGAGTTTGTACGTTCTCCACGTGGCCTGCGTGGGTTTTCTCTGTGATCTTCAGTTTCCTCCCACATTCCAGAGACTAACAGGTTTGTAGGTTAATAGGGTTGGTATAAATGTTAATTTTCCCTAGTGTGTGAAGAATAGTGTAGGTATGTGGGGATCGCTGGCAGGTACAGACTCGGTGGGCTGAAGGGCCTGTTTCTGCGCTGTATCTCAAAACTAATCAGACTATTAAACACTAGAACCTCCAAATAGGTTCCAAACTACATAGACAGGGGTATAATTTTTGACTTTGAACTGTTATTGATTGATTGATTGATTGATTGATTGTCTATCTATCTATTTTTCTCTATCTATCTACCTCTCTATCGTGTTTACCCGTGTATATATTTATACTGAAAGACACAAAAAGCTGGAGTAACTCAATAGATCAGACAGCATCTCGGGGAAAAAAGGAATAGTTTTGGGTCGAGACCATCCTTTAAACTGAGCGACAGGGGAAAGGGAAACGAGAGATATAGACGGTGATGAAGAGAGATATAGAACAAATTAATGGACAACATGCAAACAAGTAACGATGATAATGGAAACAGGCCATTGTTAGCGGTGGACTAGGTGAAAACGAGTTACAGACAACGAGACTCAACAAGAGTGGGGAAGTAAGGGTTACCTGAAGTTAGAGAAATCAATATTCCTGGTCTGAAGAAGGGTTTCGGCCCGAAACGTTGCCTATCTCCTTCGCTCGATAGATGCTGCTGCATCCGCTGAGTTTCTCCAGCATTTTGTGTACCCTCAATATTCCCTACTGCTGGGTTGTGAGATGTACTTACACTGAATTATGTTAGTTGGCCACATAACCTTCGGAATGGAGATCAAACCGAACGCACTTTGTTGAAATGCAAACAAAAATATCTTTCACTCCAAAGGAGAAAACAAAACCCAGAACTCTTCACAGCTTCAATAACCTTTTCTGCTCTCAAGTAACCTTCCCCCCAGGGTGCTGTCTGGCCAGCTTAACTCATGATATCAGCGGCACGTGCAGGCTGTACAGAGCACGCCGCCAGGCAGTCACCAGCAGTGCTGCGATGTGGAAAGCACTGTCTGCAAGCATGGAGGAAGACAGCACATTCATTCACCCGGAAAGGGAGCAGAAAGCATCAGGGGACAGTGATACTAACCGGGGGGCTCGTTGGAAAAGCTGGAAGAGACGCGGGGCTGCAGATGCTGGTGAATACACAAAGTGGTGGAGTTCGGGCAGCATCTCTGGAGGACGTTTCGGGTCGAGACGGTCTTCAAGGGGAAGTAGCTACAAACTTCGAACAGTGGACACTCTTTAAAGATGGACACAAAATTATGGGTGGCAGGTGTATGGAATGAGCTGCTGGAGGAGGTAGATGAGGCAGGCACTAGCGCAATGTTTAAGAAACATTTAGGCTGGTACATGGATATGGGCCAAACGAAGGCAGGTGGGACTAGTGCAGATAGAGCAATGTTGGCCGGTGTGGGCAAGTTGGGCTGAAGGGCCTGTTTCCACGATTCTATAACTCAGCAGGTCAGGCAGCATCTCTGGAGAAAAGGAATAGGTGGCATTTTGGGTTCGAACCCTTCTTCAGAGATTCAGGGGAGAGGGAAACTAGAGATATGAAAAGGTACAGAACAAATCAGAGCCGGCACCGATGACCAAGGAGCCGACAATGGTCCAGTCTGAAGAAGGGGCTCAACCCGATAGGTCACCTATTCCTTTTCTCCAGAGAGCAAGAGAGGCTCTGATTTGTTCTGCACCTTTTCACACCTCTAGTTTTCCTCGTCCCTGACTCTCAGTTTACCACCCGCTGCTGGAGGAGGCAGGCACTATCGCACCATTTAAAAAAAACATTTAGGCAGGTCCATGGATATGACAGGTTTACAGGAATATGGGCCAAACGAGGGCAGGCAGGACGTGGAGATGGGACTTATTTGCCGGTGTGGGCAAGTTGGGCCGAATGGCCTGTTTTCATGCTGTAAGACTGTGAATCTACCAAGTCCACAATGACCATCAATCACCCATGATCTCCACATCCTATATGCTTCGAAGACTAACACTACCTATAGCAGGCACCAGAAAGATACCACCAACGCTACTGGTACAAAATCACAGAAGGCTATGGATATTTTTAAGGCAGAGATAGATAGATTTTTGATTAGTACAGGTGTCAAGAGATTATGGGGAAAAGGCAGGAGAATGGGGTTGTGAGGGAGATTAATCAGCCATGATTGGATGGCGGAGTAGACTTAATGGGCTGCATGGCTTAATCACTTATGACCTTATTGAATGGATCTATAGGAAGCAGCCAATATCAAAGATCCACTCCACCCTGGCTACGGTCTGGTTTCACTTCTACCATTGGGAATAAGGTACAGGAGCCTTGAAACCACGACCACCAGTTCTTCTCAGCAAACAGGCTCTTGAACACCGCACCACAATAAGCGTCATGCAGCTGGAAGAGCTGCTGCCTCACAGCACCAGAGACCCCGGTTCGATCCTGATCTCGGGTGACGTCTGTGTGCAGAGTTAGAACGCTCACCCTATGACTGTGTGGGGTTTCTCCGGGTGCTCCGGTTTCCTCCCAAAGACGTGTGGGTTTGTAGGTTAATTGGCGTTTTGTAAATTGGATGAGAAAGTGGGATAACATAGAACTAGTATCAGTAATATAAGTTGCGGAGATGATTTTTTTTAAACCTAAAGACACAGCATGGAAACAGGCCCTTCGGCCCACCGAGTCCATGTCGACCATCGATCACCCGTGTGATAATTTAGTGGGCCGAAGGGCCCGTTTCCATGCTGTGCAGCTAAACTAAAAATAATCTCCAGACCCTACATGCTTCTGGGACTAAGACTACATACAACAGATACCAGAGATACCACTAATACCGTCTCTGCAAAATCCTCGCCATCGAATGGATCCAAAGATCGCCCTGGACATGCTTTGGTTTCACTCCTAACATCGGGAAGGTGGTTTAGGAGCCTGAACAGTGTGAAGTTTAGAGATGTGTGGAGCAAGTTTTTTTTTCCGACCACCACTAGAGGGTGGCGAGAGCCTGGAATGCACTGCCAAGGATTGATGGTTGAGGCAGATGTGAGCAAAGATCCTATAGCGGAGCAAGATAGTCCACTCCTGCTAAATGCAATGGGCTGACGTGTAGTACGCAACAGAGCGGAACGTGGGCCTTCTTTTCATCCATTTTCGTAACCGGACCCGACCCGACTCACAGTGTAATCAACGTTGCGGGGGAACAGTTTATGTTAATAAATTAAAATTCTGAAAATGAGAAGATTTTTCCCTAATAACTTTTATTTTTACGAGGATGTTTCCGTAACCGGCTTCCATCTCCGCACTAGTATCCTAAGGGATCTTTGGTGCAGAGCCTTTCTTCTTTGTTGTTTTTAGTATTTGTAAAATGTATGTTTTAATGTTTTTTAGCTATGTTTTAGGTGGGGGGGGGGGGGGGGGGGGGAACTTTTTTAAATCTATTCCTCGACGGAGATGCAATTTCCGTATCGTATCTCCGTCCGCACCGCGGCCTAACATCAACAAGAGCTGGCGGTCCCTGTCAGTGATCGACCTTGGAGCTCCATCCGCGGGAGCCTGCGGACTTAACATCATGGAGCTCACGGTCCCTGCTTAGGGACTGTCTTCAGGAGCTCCAGGCTGCAGGAGCTTCGACTGCCCCGACTGCGGATGGTTCAACTGCCCCGACCGCAGGAAAATAAAGAGTGAAGATTAGACTTCCATCACAGTGAGGAATGTGGGGAATACACTGTGATGGATGTTTATATTCACTTTCATGTAGTTGTGTGTCTTATTGATTTTTTTAGTATGGCTGTATGTTAAATCAAGTATCATTGTATCTTAATTGGTACACGTGACAATAAAACACCCTTTGAATCAACAGAATCATCGTTCCATTGTGACAATTAAAAGCTCTTGATTCTTCCATTGGAAGGATAAATAATCATTTTTTAGTTGAGTTCAGAGATACAGCGTGGAAACAGGCCTTTTGGCCCATCAAATCCATGCCAACGAGTGATCACCCATACACTATGTGTAAGAAGGAACTGCAGATGCTGGTTTAAACTGAAGAGAGACACAAAAACCTGTAACTCAGCCAGACAGGCAGCATCTCTAGAGAAAAGGAATGGGTCTTGTTTTGGGTCAAGACCCTTCTTGAGACTGAGAGTTAGGGGAAAGGGAAACAAGAGATATAGACGGTGATGTAGAGAGATACAGAACAAATGAACAAAAGATATACAAAAAAGTAACAATGATAAAGGAAACAGGCCATTGTGAGCTGTGGCGTAGATAAAAACGAGTTACAGACAATGAGACTCAACAACACAACTTTGAATCTAGTACAACAATTTGGGTGGGAATGGGACTGAAGCCAATTAACCTACAGACCTTTGGTGTGCGAGGAGATCCGAGCACCCAAGAAAACCCATCTGGTCACAGGGAAAACATACAAACTCCGTACAGATAGCATCCAGTCAGGATCGAACTCGGGTCTCTGGTGCTGCGAGGCAGCATCTAATGCTGCGCCAATGTCAATGTCCTCTTTGGAACCAATGTCCCCACTGCTGGAGCCCTAGACTCTGCAGGCTCCATCAGGCAGGTCACAGCAGACAAATGGCCAACCGACTCCAAAACAGACACTATTCCCCCTTCCTCTCCTCTTCTCCCTACCCTACAACCCACACCCTCCTCCACCTCTCCCCTCCCACTTACACAACTCCCATTCACTACCCTCCTCCACCCTCTCCTTTCTCTACCCTCGTACACCCTTCCCCTTCTCTACTGACCATTCTCCTTGCCCCTTTTCTCAACCCACCACCCTCCTTCTTATCAATTACCCACCCTCCTCATCTCTTTCACCCCTCCTACCCTTTTCCCCTTGTGCCTTTACTCCCTAGCTTCTCTCCTCACCCCCAACCCCTTATCACACCTTCACCCCCCTGCCATCACTCCCTCTTGTCCATAACCCCTTCCCTCATCCCTTGCTGTCCCTCCTGTCTTGACCCTCTCCCCTGCCCCCTGGTCCCTCACCCCTTTCACTCCCTGCCATCCCACCTGTCCCACATCCCCGACACTCCTACCCTCATCCCCGCCATTCCAACCCTCCCCTCGCCCCCCACCCGGACATTCCAACTCTTGCTTCTACCCCCACCCTGGCCATTCCATCCCTCCCCCCAGCGTGACTCAACCAGGAGCCGCCGTGTTGAGGCATGTCCTCCCATGTCCACCGCCGAGCCAGTTCTGCATAGCACTCGCCTTCACTCCGCTCCCTCTCCCCTGCGGGGGACGTCCGCGACTTCTCAACCAAAGCCCTCCCCTCCTCGTTTGCCATCCCTCCGTCACCCCCTTATCAGTCACCCCCTCTCCCAGTACCTCTAATCCCTCACCCCCCATCCTCACCTTCACCCCCCACCCTCACATCCCCCACCTCATCCCCTCTCCTCCACCTCACCCCCTCCATCTCACCCCGTCCGCCACCTCTCAACCAAACCCCTGCCCTCCTCTTACCCCTCACCACCTGCCCTGCATCCCCTCACCCCTTTTCTACCCCCCTCCTCCTCGGCCCCACTCTTCAGCACGTTTAACCCCTCATCCCCTACCATCCCTCCCCATTTCTCGTTCATCACCCCTACCTCCCTCCCTGCCACCTCCACCCCTCACCCCCTCAACCTCCTCCCCCCTTCCCCCAGCCCTTCCCTCACCCCTCCTCCCCACCGCTCCTCCCCACCGCTCCTCCCACCCATCCTCACCCCCTACCACCTCCTCCCCTCTCCCCCTGCCCCCTCAACCCTACAACTTCCCTTCTCACTCCTACCCTCACCCCTCCTCCCACACTCCCTACAGCCTCCTCCCCGCCCCCTGAACCCTACAACCTCCTCACTCCTACCCCTTCCCTCACTCCTCCTCCCACTCTCTACAGCCTCCTCCCCCTCAATCCCTGCCACCTCCTCCCCTACCACCTCCACCCCTCCTCCCTCACCCCCTCAACCCTACAACCTCCTCACTCCTCCCACTCCCTACAGCCTCCTCCCCCTCAATCCCTGCCACCCTCAATCCCTGCCACCCTCAAGCCTACAACCTCCTCACTCCTACCCCTTCCCTCACTCCTCCCACACTCCCTACAGCCTCCTCCCCCTCAATCCCTGCCCCCTCAACCCTACAACCTCCTCACTCCTCCTCCCACACTCCCTAAAGCCTCCTCCCCCTCAATCCCTGCCACCCTCAAGCCTACAACTTCCTCCCCTCCTCCCTCACCCCCTCCCCTTAATCCCTGCCCCCTCAACCCTACAACCTCCTCACTCCTACCCCTTTCCTCACTCCTCCCACACTCCCTACAGCCTCCTCCCCCTCAATCCCTGCCACCTCCTCCCCTACCACCTCAACCCTACAACCTCATCCCTCACCTCCCCCTCCTCTTGCCTTCCTCTACCCCTCATCCCTTCCCCGTCACGAATCTTCCTCCTCTCCCCTCATGATGTCCCCTCGCCTCCTTCCACCCCTCGTCCCTCACCCCTCATTTTCTCCCTCCTCTCCTCTCGTCCCTCACCCCTCTGGTTCTCTGCACCATCTCCGTCCGTGGGGTAACTCACGCTGCCGGTATCCGCCGTGTTGAGCCATGTCCACCGTTGCTGCCGCCGCCGCCGCCGGACAACCGTCGCCTTCACTCCGCTCCCTCTTCCCGCCCACCGCCGGGGGGGAGGGGCGTCCGCGACCTCTCAACCAAACCTGAACCTCCGCCCACGCCCCGCCCCCCCTGGCCGCGATACCGCCCGTCCATTGGCCCGGACTGATGCCAATCACCGCCAGCAGGTGCGGGTGCGCCCAGCGTGACGTCATTGCGACCACTAAACCAAACCCCAACCGCCGCTCACATCCCCCCCCGCCAGCAAGTTAGGAGGCGCCGCCGCCGCGACCTCTCAACCAAACCCCAACCGCCGACCACGTCCCGCCCCCCCAGGCCGCCATACCCCCCGGCCATTGGCCCGCGGTGATGTCAATCAGCGCCAGCGGGTTGGGGTGCGTCATTGCGACCTCTCAACCAAACCCCAGCTGACGAGCAGCAGGTTGGGGTGCGCTGGTGGCGCAGGCGCAGTGTCGCCGCCGTTGCCGGGCCCGGCTGCCACGAAGTCAGATCCACGGAGTAAGTGAGCGTCATATGGTTTTAAAGGTCTTTTATTGTCACCTGTACCAATTAAGGTTCAAGGGATATGCGAATTACCATATAGACATACACAAAAAAAAAGCTACAAGACACACAACTACATAAAAGTTAACATATTCCCCACCTTCCTCATTGTGAGACCCCACCTGGCGCAAATCAACTCCTACCTCGACCCATTGCAGTTCCCTTACTAGCAATGTTACAAGTCGGTATGAAAAATACAGCCGGTTCATATATATTTTTTGGACCCCATTTCGCAACATGAAAATATTATTAAAGCCTCCATAAAAACCAACTTTTAATATAAAAATAAACTATTTAGCTTTTTTTCTCCCCTACGCAAAATCCTTCCCATTATCGGCGTTCACGGCTTTCGAAGGTGATTTTTAAATTACTCTAGATAAAAAAAAATTTAGCGTAATTTAAAAATACCTTCATTAATGAAATGTCGGAGCGAGTTTTCTTCAATCCAACGAAATCGCCCGACATGGATCGACTTGCCCAGTCTGAAGAAAAACGGCACTTTAAGCCCGCCCCCTCTGAAAGGCGCCAAAGTCGCGCACACGGGGAGCGGCAGAACTGCAGCGCTGCTCAAGGTAAGTTTTGTAACATACCTACTTACTAGCAATGTTACAACATTTTGAGATCGTACAAATCAAGTCTGCAATTTATCCCATCATATAAAGCATAAAAAGAAGTTTCACTTAATTCACTTTCATATCTTCAGTATTAAAAACGTTATGACCATTTTCATACTCAGAAATTAGCATCTTGTTCCCCATTGCCTTTCCATTGACTTAACTCAAAAGCTGTGATCTAGAACAGTTCAAAGCCCATAACTTTCTTAAAAATTAAGAGAACTCAATGAAATTTTAAGTTATTATAGATTGAAGTATTCTGAAACAAATATGAAACAATCTTACTTGGATGACCTGAAATTAAAGCATATAGTTAGTTATCTAATTGTAGCTAATTACAAAATTCAATTACTAGATTTAAACATATATCCATTTCTTAAGAAAATATAAACTTTTTTAAATTGCCTAAGTGTCCAAATAACATTCACACAATAATCCACAATATAACATGATTTTTAAATCTCATTTTCATGAATTTAGAGGCCAAATGGAAGGAATTGAGTGTTTAATGCCTGTAAATTAATGGCCATTTAAATCAACTAGCGAGTGGGTTTTCGTGGAATGCGGAGGATTAGAACATTGCGGTTTGCGGTGAAGTCGGTATGAAAAATACTGTTGGTTCATACATTTTTTTTGTCCCCTTTTCGCAACATGAAAATGTGATTAAATCTTCCTAAAAACCAAGTGGGCAGTATTGTGGTACAGTAAGTTAGTAGAGTTAGTTCCTGGTGAGATAGGAGTTTACAGTCCAAATGGCCTCAGGGAGCGGCTGGGCTTGTACACTCTGGAGTTTAGAAGGATGAGAGGAGATCTTATTGAAACATATAAGATTATTAAGGGTTTGGACACGCTTGAGGCAGGAAACATGTTCCCGATGTTGGGGGAGTCCCGAACCAGGGCCCACAGTTTAAGAATTAGGGGTAATCCATTTGGAACAGAGACGTACAAACACTTTTTCACACGGAGAGTTGTGAGTCTGTGGAATTCTCTGCCTCGGGATGGTGGAGGCCGTTCTCTGGATGCTTTCAAGAGAGAGCTAGATAGGACTCTTAAAGATAGCGGAGTCAGAGGATATGGGGAGAAGGCAGGAACGGGGGTTAAAGGGATCAGGGGGTATGGAGAGAAGGCAGGTACGGGATACTGAGTTGGATGATCAACCATGATCATATTGAATGGCGGTGCAGGCTCGAAGGGCCGAATGGCCTACTAATGCACCTATTTTTCTATGTTTCTATGTAACCCCCTACTGAGGCAGCATCTCTGGAGAGAAGGAATGGGCGACGTTTCGGGTCGAGACCCTTCTTCAGATTCACACTTATTACAATAAAATTATTATAATAAAATTCTTACTTGCAGCAGTACAACAGAATGAGTAAAAATAATACACAGTACACAATATAATAACCAAGAAAAAAAAGTTCAGTGTGTGTATGCACATACCCGCATGAATAAAATATATATATATATACATACATACATACATAAAGGAAGATAGACACAAAAAGTTTGATAACTCAGCGGGTCAGAAAAGGAATGGATGACGTTTTGAGTTGAAGAAGGGTCTGAAGAAGGTTGAAGAGTCTGAAGAAGGGTCTCAACCCGAAACGTCACCCATTCCTTCTCTCCAGAGATGCTGCCTGTCCCGCTGAGTTACTCCAGCATTTTGTGTCTCTTCGGTTTAAACCGGCATCTGGAGATCTGTCGGTGTGGGTCTCTGAGATGCTGGCTGCCCTTTTTGTGAGATCCCTTTGTAGATCCCGTCAATGATGGGGAGGTCAGTATCCGTGATGGACCAGGCATGAAACACCTTTGTTCCCTTATAAAACACCCTCCCCCTCACAAAAAAAACAAACACGCGAGGCTCCGCTATAGGATCTTTGCTCAATGCTGCAAGAAAGCAGGTTTTGTTGTGATGCAGATAAAGGAATCGGCTCTTAAAGGGGATGTTGCACACACTATTCATTTTAGCCGTGCAGAAAAATCACTTGGGTTTGTGGTGTAGGAAGGAACTGCAGATGTTGGCTTAAGCGACGGCACAGCGGTAGAGTTGCTGCCTTGCAGCGCCGGAGACCCGGGTTCGATCCCAACTGCGGGTGCTGTCTGGACTGAGTTTGCATGTTCTCCCTGTGGGTTTGCTCAGAAATCTTCGGTTTCCTCCCACACTCCAAACACGTACAGGTTTGTAGGTTAATTGACTCGGTATAAGTGTAAATTGTTCCTAGTGTGTCTGTAGGATAGTGTCATAAGTGTCATATGTGATAGGAGTAGAATTAGGCCATTTGGCCCATCAAGTCTACTCCGCCATTCAATCATGGCTGATCTATCTCTCCCTCCTAACCCCATTTTACTGCATTCTCCCCATAACCTCTGACACCCACACTAATCATAAAATCTATCTATCTCTGCCTTAAAAATATCCACTGACTTGGCCTCCACAGCCTTCTGTGACAAAGAATTCCACAGACTCACCACCATCTGTCCACCAGGCATTCCCCGGCAGTAGTTTATTTTAGAGATTTAGCGTGGAAACAGGCCCTTCGGCCCACCGTGTCCACACTGACCAGAAATCACCCCGTACACTAGTTCTACCTACACACTGGGGACAATTTACAAATCCAATTCACCTGCAAACCCGCACGTCTTTGGCATGTGGGAGGAAGCCAGAGCACCCGGAGAAAACCCACGCGGTCACAGGGAGAAATATGCAAACTCCGTAGAGACAGCAGCCATTGTCAGGATCGAACCTGGGTCTCTGGCGCTGTGAGCCAGCACCTCTACTGTTGCGCCATTATGTCACCCAATTCATCACACACAGAGGCAGCTCCTGGACTAGAGAGGGTAAAACACTGTGTGTTTAGTCTAGATTTTTTTTTATATTTCAAAATAGACTTTATTCGGGTAATAAATATGTACAATACATCAACCATGCGAAAAGTCCATCTGACATTTTCGGAGGCTATACAAATTGTTCCATACAGTCTATATACATTTGTCAGATTTCGCGAATCGATACCCCACCTGTGCCACTCGTGTGGCCCCCCGGCACGGGATACCTTCCCTTATTTTGAGGGGCATCTCCACTATACCGTGCCCCCCATATACAGCGTGGAAACGGGCCCTTCGGTGCACCAACTCGCACCAACCAGCGATCCCCGCACACTAACACTATCCTACACACATTAGAGACTATGCCTGGCACACATTGGCATAGAGACTATGCCAAAAACCACCCCCTCCCCAAGTACCTTCCTCTGCAACCACTGGAGATGCAACACCTGTCCCTGTATCTCCACCCTCGACTCTGTCCAGGGACCCCGACCATCCGTTCAGGTTAGACAATAGACAATAGGTGCAGGAGTAGGCCATTTGGCCCGTCGAGTTAGCACCGCCATTCAATGTGATCATGGCTGATCATCCCCAATCAGTACCCCGTTCCTGCCTTCTCCCCATATTCCCTGACTCCGCTATTTTTAAGAGCCCTATCTAGCTCTCTCTTGAAAGCATCCAGAGAACCGGCCTCCACCGCCCTCTGAGACAGAGAATTCCACAGACTCACCACTCTGTGAGAAAAAATGTTTCCTCGTCTCCGTTCTAAAGAAAAAGTGCTTCCTCGTCTCCGTTCTAATTTCCTCGTCTCCGTTCTAACTTATCGTTTATAGGTTCTTCTTATCGAGTCCACACACAAGATTAGCAGTTGTTCAGCCAGAGCTGAACACACTTGTCGGCATCTGCATGCAATGGTGTCTGTCTTGTTGCTTCTTGCGCTTCTTGTGCATGGTGGTGGAAGGATTGGTGGAAACAGGGCTGCGACATGAACGCTCTTGCCTTTCAGGTGAGGCAAGGGTTCACTTGCATCTCCTCCAACCTCATCTACTGTATCCATTGTTCAAGATGTGGATTCTTATACATCGGCGAGACCAAACGTAGACTGGGCGATCGTTCCCACTGAACACCTTCGCTCAGTCCGCCTGGACCTACCTGATCTCCCGGTTGCCAAACACTCTAATCCCCCTTCACATTCCCACACTGACCTTTCTGTCCTGGGTCTCCTCCACTGTCAGAGAGGGGCCAAATGCAAATTGGAGGAACAGCACCTCATACTTCGCTTGGGCAGCTCACACCCCAGCGGTATGAACATTGATTTCTCTAACTTCAAGTAACCCTTGCATCCCCCCTCTCTCCATCCCTCCCCCCTCCCAAGTCGCAGCAGCTTCTAAGTCGTCTTGTTGAGTCTCATTGTCTGTAACTCGTTTTCACCCAGGCCACAGTTAACAATGGCCTGTTTCCTTTATCATCGTGACTTTTTTGCATGTCTTTCATTCATATGTTCTATATCGCTCTACATCACCCTCTATATCTCTCATCTCCCTTTCCCCCGACTCTCAGTCTGAAGAAGGTCACATATTCCTTCTCTCCAGAGATGCTGCCTGTCCCGCTGAGTTACTCCAGCTTTTTGTGTCCATCTTTGCTATTTGATCAGCTGTGAGCCTCATGTGTGGTTTAGTTTAGAGATGCAGTGTGGAAACAGGCCCTTCACGCCCACCCGTTCACACTAGCTCTATCCTGCACACTGAGGGCAATTTACAGAAGCCCGTTAAACTACAAGCCCGCACATCTTTGGGGTGTGGGGGGAAACCGGAGCACCCGGGGAAAAGGGTTGTGGGGAGAAGGCTGGAAAATGGAATTGGGAGGCATTCAGCCATGATTGAAGGGTGGTGGACTCGATGGGCCGAATGGCCTGAGTCTACTCCTATAACGTGACTCTCAACACCTCCCCAGGGCCACCACTGTTTCATTCCTTCTCTCCAAAGATGCTGCCAGTCCCGCTGAGTTACACCTGCACTTTGTGTCTATCTTCAGCATCTGCAGTTCCTTCCTACTCATTCTCTCCTGTGATCTCTCTGTGGGTCACTGGGATGATGTCGGGACAGCAAACGTTTGTTTTTTTCGGAGATATAGCGCAGAAAAAAGGGTCCTTCGACCCACCGGGTCCGTGCCGACCAGCCATCCCCGCACATTAACACAAGCCTACAAACACCAGGGACAATTTACACACACATCGAAGCCAATGAACCTTCAAACCTTCACGTCTTTGGGGTGTGGGAAGAAACCGAAGATCTCAGAGAAAAATCCACGCAGGTCACGGGGAGAAGGTACAAAGGTACAGGCAGCGCCCGTAGTCAGGATTGAACCAGGGTGTCTGGTGCTGTGTGACAGCAACTCTACCGCTGCACCACCGTGCCGCCCATATCTGATTCAGGCACCGTCTCGTCGCTCCAGCACTTAAGCGCAGGATCTAATTTATGCTGTAACAAGGGATTGCAGCGCGATTATATTAGAAGTGGGAGGAGAAGAGGCAATCTGGCTGTTCACCAAGGCCATGGGTGATCTTCTACCTTGCTGACGTTTACCACAATGATGCCTGGAGCGCACAGCTACAGTTTACAGAAAGCAAACCCAATGCTAGCATTTATTTAGACAGGGCCTGCGTACAAACGCTGGGATGTAATGCTGAGGCTCTATAAGGCGCTGGTCCCAGGAATGAGTGGGTTAACATATGATGAGCGTTTGTCGGCACTGGCCTGTACTCGCTGGAGTTTAGAAGAATGAGGGGGGACCTCATTGAAACGTACAGAATAATAAAAGGCTTGGATAGAGTGGATGTGGAGAGGATGTTTCCACTAGTGGGAGAGTCTAGGACTAGAGGTCGTACCCTCAGAATTAAAGGACATTCTTTTAAGGAGGAGATGAGAAATGTCTTTAGTCAGAGGGTGGTGAATCTGTGGAATTCTTTCGCACAGAAGGTTGTGGAGGCCAAGTCCATGGATATTTTTAAGGCAGAGATAGATAGATTCTTGATTAGTGCGGGTGTCAGGGGTTATGGGGAGAGAGCAAGAGAATGGGGTTAGGAGGGGGAGATAGATGAGCCACGATTGAATGGCTGCCTGTCCCGCTGCATCAGCATCTTGATGGGCCGGATGGCCTAATTCTACTATCACTTATGACTGGATATGAGTTCTGCCAATTAACTTGAATCTTTCTTCCTGAGGTACCGACTGAGGGAAATCAGCTCTGTGTCCTGTCCAGATGACTCGGGTCCCAGCGTGGGGGGGGGGGAAGGGCAAGAATTATGAGGGTCCCTGCGTGATGGGGGCTGAGAATGAAGGTGGACCAACATGACTACTCAACCTTCTGAATTTTGTAGTCGGCAGGGTAGTACTCTGCATATCGGCAACTTGGACAATTTAACATTTTTATCAAGCCAATTAAACACGCCAATTAACCTACAAACCTGCACGTCTTTGGAGTGTGGGAGGAAACCGAAGATCTCGGAGAAAACCCACGCAGATCACGGGGAGAACATACAAACTCCATACAGACAGCACCCGTAGTCGGGATCGAACCCGGGTCTCTGGCGCTGCATTTTGCTGTAAGGCAGCCACTCTACCGCTGTGCCACCGTGACTACTGAGTAGGAAGGAACTGCAAATGCTGGTTTACACTGACGACGGAGTAGGGAGATATGGTGAGACAGAGTACAGGAAGGAGATTAAGAATCTCGTGTCCTGGTGTCGGGACAACAACTTTAGTCTGAAGAAGGGTCTCGACCCGAAACGTCACCCATTCCTGAGATGCTGCCTGTCCCGCTGAGTTACTACAGCATTTTTTGTCCATCTGCGGTTTACACCAGCATCTGCAGTTCCTTCCTACACAACCTTTCTCTCAATGTCGGCAAGGCAAAGGGGATAGTGATGGACTTCAGGAAGCGAAGCGGTACACACACCCCAGTTTGTATTGCCCGCGCCGAAGTAGAGATGGTTGACAACTTTAAATTCCTCGGAGTCAATATCACCAACAACTTCTCCTGGACCACCCATATCGGAGAATCGACCAAGAAAGCACACCGACACCTCTACTTCCTTGGAAGGCGTAGGAGGTTCAGCATATCCCCTACAACTCTCACCAACTTCTACAGATGCGCCGGAGGAAGCATTTTATCGGGATGCATCACAGCACGGTTTGGGAACAGCTCCGTCCGAGACCCGCTAGAAATTGCAGCGAATTGTAGACGCAGTCCAGACCGTCACACAAACCAACCTCCCTTCCATCGACCCCATCTACACCTCACGCTGCCTCGGCAAGGCCAGCAGCATCATCAAGGACCAATCTCACCCCCGGTCACTCCCTCTTCTTCCCTCTCCCATCAGGAAAGAGGTATTCAGGGACAATTTCTTCCCAGCAGTTATCAGACAAGTGAACCAACCCACCACAACTAGAGAGCAGTGCTGAATCACTGTCTATCTCTTTGGTGACCCTCCAACTATCTTTGATTGGACTTGGACGCAAAAGCTGGAGTAACTCAGCGGGACAGGCAGCATCTCTGGATAGAAGGAATGGGTGACGTTTCGGGTCGAGATTCATGATCGGACTTTGCTGCCTTTACCTTGCACTAAACGTTATTCCCTTATGTACCTATACACTGTAAATCGATCGATTGTAATCATGTACTGTCTTTCCGCTGACTGGTTAGCACGCACCAAAAGCTTTTCACTGTACCTCAGTACAGGTGACAATGAACTAAAATGAAACTGAAGCTATATAGCGAGACATGTGTTGTCAAACAAGTGATCTTTATTTGATCAACACAGAACTGCTCTTAGAACCTCAACAAGGGGCAAGGGTGTAACCAGCAGTATATATACCCCAGGGGAGACCCGTGACCCGCTCTTCCCGCCAACCCCCAGAGCAGAGGGTTCGCACCACGAGTGGCTAACCACCAGGGACCGCCACAGGACACCCCCCCCCCCCCAGAACCAGAGGCACGGAACTGAAAGGGAAGACGAACGAGGCATTGTGCCTTCACATCGACTAACAGCGATTGAGCCCGCAGGAAATCGGCGCCCAGCAATGGCTGGGACACGTCGCCAACGGTGAACGGCCAGGTAAAATGATGTGTGCCAAAGATGAGCGGGATTGTGCGGACGCCATAAGTCCGTATGGTGCTGCAACATGAGGGCCCCCGCTTCCCAGAACGAGTGTCCACCCCCGGTGGGGGCAAAACGCTGACCTCCGCCCTTGTCCACCAGGAATCGTCGTCCTGAGCACCGTTCCCATGCGTATCTGGCCGACCGCTGAGAAGATTACTGGCGGCCGGCCCCGGCATTTCCCGGATATTAGCGGCAGTGGTGGGCTGCAGAACCCCAGCGTTGGTAGTAGAAGCACCACCTCTTCTTACCAGCTTCCCCCGGAGCGGGAGACTCATCTGAACCCCCCCCATGTGCGCGGCCCCTGGTCGCTGCGTTTTCATGGGCGCTGTCGACCCCCGAACGAGCGAACTGCTGTCCTGCTGCTTGGACAGCCACAGCTTGGTGGCGCGTTCTGGTACCTGCCGGGGGTCGTCGAAGTTCTCACCTGCGAGGAGCAGGCGGATGTCGTCCGGCAACTGCCCCAGGAAGGCGTATTCAAAGAGCAGGCTGTCCACCCGGGTGAGCAATTCGCTCATGAGGACCGACAGGTAAATGACTGTGTGCATTCACCTGTCTATTCCCCTTGTGATCTTATAAACCTCTATAAGATCGCGCCTCATCCTTCTGCATCCCAAGGAATAAAGTTCTCGTCTGCCCAACCTCTCCCTATAGCTCAGGCCCTCGAGTACTGGCAACATCAGAAATATCTTCTGCAAAAGCGTCGAGAGAACAGTCGTAGCCACAGAGGGCAGTAGAGACCCAACAATATCAATGACTGACATCAAACTATTTGCTACAGGAAGGCGACAGAATAGGTTTGCTGTTGAAACAGCACAGTGCATGTCAAGAAAGTCCATGTCTTATAATAGATGGGAAAAAATTATTATATGTAAATAAATGTTCAATTAATGTAAGACATAACCTAATTCAATTTAAAATGTTACATAGATTATATTATTCGAAAACTAGACGGAATAAAATATTCTCAAATGTTTCTCCCATTTGTGACAAATGTCTAACTCAAAATGCCACTATTCCTTTGTCTCTTGTATAAAACTGTATACATTTTGGAATGAAATTTTTGGAATTTTTACAAAACTATCTAACACAAAATTGAACCCCAATACAGAACTGATTATCTTTGGATCAATGGAAGAGGGAAGTAAACTAACTATATTCCAAGTGGTAAAGAAGGAACTGCAGATGCTGGAGAATCGAGGGTTACACAAAAAGCTGAAGAAACTCAGCGGGTGCAGCAGCATCTAAGGAGAACTGCAGATGCTGGAGAATCGAGGGTTACACAAAAAGCTGGAGAAACTCAGCGGGTGCAGCAGCATCTAAGGAGACACAAAAAGCTGGAGAAACTCAGTCTGAAGAAGGGTCTCGACCCGAAACGTCACATATCTCCTTCGCTCCTTAGATGCTGCTGCACCCGCTGAGTTTCTCCAGCTTTTTGTGTAACCCCCTAACTATATTCCAAGAAGCTTTTCTTAATTACGGTCTAAACAGCAAAAAAACTTATACTCAAATTTTGGGAAAACGCAACCACGCCAACATTCAAAATGTGGATGTCAAACATGTCTGA
This sequence comes from Raja brachyura, assembly GCA_963514005.1. Next base: position 2,837,303 of record OY740822.1, on the reverse strand, counting down.
AACGCTACATCTTGAAGAAATGAGATTTCTCCTACCAGGCAAAGTAGACCAATTCTCAAAGACTTGGTCTCCTTTTATCAACTTTTTACAAGCATATTGTGCAACATAACATAACCTTAGAAATTAAATGGTTTAGAACCGGGTGACGGATGGGCAAAAATACAAAATAGGTAGATCTCTCCTAATCTCTCTTTTCTTTACTTTCTCCTTCTATTTCAATCTTTTCAGCTTCTCCTCTCTGTCCTATATTTCTTTTGCTATCCGTCTCTACTCGCTCGTCTATCTATTCCGACACTCTTTATTTCTTCTTTCTCCCACTGTTCTTTTATTATTAAATCAAAAATACGAAGTTGTACAAGAATGGAAATATGTATGTATGTATCAGGTACTCAAGTACCACACTATAGTACTTACTTCTAACAAGAATAAACAAACAAACAACAACAAAAAAAAGAGTCCTGGTCTCTCGGTTGGCAAACACTTTAACTCCCCTTCCCATTCCAACACTGACCTTTTTCTGAACTCCTCCGCTCAGTCCGTCTTAACCAACCTGACCTCCCGGTTGCTCAGCACGTTAACTCCCCCTCCCATTCCCAATCGGACCTTTCTGTCCTGGGCCTCCTCCATTGTCTTAGTGAGGCCCAGCGCCAATTGGAGGAACACCACCTCATATTTCGCTTGGGCAGCTCACACCCCAGCGGTATGAACGTTGACTTCTCTAACCTCAAGTAGCCCATGCTTTCCCTCTCTCTCCATCCCCTCCCCTTCCCAGTTCTTCCACCAGTCTTACTGTCTCCGACTACATTTTATCTCTGTACCACCCACTCCCCTGACATCAGTCTGAAGAAGGGTCTCGACCCGAAATGTCGCCCATTCCCTCTCTCCAGAGCTGCTGCCTGTCTCGCTGAGTTACTCCAGCAATTTGTGTCCACCTTCGATTTAAACCAGCATCTGCAGTTCTTTCCTACACGTACAGACCTTTCTGTCCTGGGCCTCCTCCACTGTCATAGTGAGGCCACAAGCAAACTGGAGGAACAGCACCTTGTATTCCAGTCTGGTCTGGCCTGGCCTGCCCCAACAGCTGCTGATGACCTTCTACCGCTGCACCACAGAGAGCATACTGACGTATTACATCTCTGCGTGGTATCTCAGCTGCACGGAGGTGGAGAGGAGCTCTTGTCCACAGAGCGAAACAGATTATTGGGACACCGCTACCAGCCTTGGAGGGCATATACCACACACGGTGCCTCAGCAAGGCCGTCAGCATACATAAAGACTCTTCTCACCCTTGTAATGGACTGTTCGAACTACTCCCTTCCGGCAGACGTTACAAGGCCTTCTACGCCCGCACCACCAGACTCAGGAACAGCTTCATTGCCAGAGCTATAGTGGCTCTGAACCAGCCCTGCTGAGTACCCCCCCCCCCCCCCACCCCCACCCCCATGGACTGTCTGCCCCGGCCTCGCACTTTAAGGGCCAGTCCCACCAGCATGCAACTCTATGCGATTAGCGCAACCTAACGTGGTCGCTTGAGCCGTCCGGCGTCGCAGGGCCGGTCCCACTTCGATCGCCGGAGCCGTGCGGAATTGTGCGGAGTTCGTCCCGACACCGCGCGGGGCTCCGAAAAACTGACCGTGTCCAAAAATTCCGCGCGGCAACGGCTTGTCGGCTCGCAGTCGCCTCGACGCATTACACACTGCCCCAACATCGTGCCTCCGTGAACCTATCTGTAGGTGCCTCCGTGACCTTCTATGTGTGTGGCTCCGTGGCCCTCTGTGTGTGTGTGCCTCTGTGCCCCTCTCTGTGTGCCCCTCTCTGTCCTGGCGAACTTACCTTAAACTTCGCTCCAAGTTCGCCTCACTTTGCGCCGCGTGGCGCCACTCACCCGACCTCCGCACGGCCCCTACTGCCGGTTTGGTTGCGCATGCTGGTGGGAACGGCCCTGTACAGGGATCACCCGACCTCCACGCGGCCCCCGCTTCTAGTTTGATCGCGTTCATCGCATAGAGTTGCATGCTTGTTGGACAGGCCCTTTACTCAGCGGGCCGGGCAGCATCTCTGGAGAGAAGGAATGGGTGACTTTTTGGGTCAAGACCCTTGCCTCTTGCATATCTTTCATTCGTTTGTTTGATGCCTCCTTTAGATCTCTCGTTTCCCTTCCCCTGACTAAACAAAAACAATGTAAATCCGAAGATAGACACAAAATGCAAGAGTCGGTTTCTGAAGAAGGGTCTCGACCAGAAACATCACCTATTCCTTCTCTCTAGAGATGCTGCCTGAGCAGCTGAGTTACTCCAGCTTTTTGTGTCTATCGGGGTAAACTGGCATCCGCAGTTCCTTTCTATGCATGTTTGATTGTCATATGTACCAGCAACAGAGCAATGAAATTCCTACTTGCTGGAGCACAACAGGCCTGTAAACACAATGCTCATAGATAACATTGGTGTTCCAACGTCACCTATCCATGTGGGTTGTGCCCGGGTGCTCCGGTTTCCTCCCACACTCCAGAGGCACGCAGGTTTGTAGGTTTAGTTTAGTTTAGTGATACAGCACAGGAACAGGCCCTTCGGCCCACCGAGTCCGCATGGACCAGCGATCCCTGCACATTAACACTATCCTACACACACACTAAGGACAATTTACATTGATACCAAGCCAATTAACCTGCAAACCTGCACGTCTTTGGAGCAAACCGAAAATCTCGGGGAAAACCCACGCAGGTCACGGAGAGAACGTACAAACTCCATACAGACAAGCACCCGTGGTCGGGATCGAACCTGGGTCTCTGGCGCCTGGGCCTCCAACCTCATCTACTGCAATACCGCTGCTAGACACAAAACACTGGAGTAACTTGCCGGGTCTGGCAGCATCTCTGGAGAAAAGGAATAGGTGATGTTTCTGGTCGAGACCCTTCTTCAGATAGAATCAGGGGAAAGGGAAATGAGAGATATGGATGGCGATGTCGAGAGATATAGAACATTCTAGGCTAAGTGGGACCCGTTGGGTCCCAGCTTCACACGGGAGGGCTGGTCCCCCAACATAATATTCCACCTCTCCACCAATTCCAAGATTGTTGGCCAGTGCGCGGGGGGGGGCTTTCTGGAGTGAGTGTGTTGTGGGCCGAAGGGGCTGGTTGCCAGAGGGCTAGTATGGACATTGTGGGCTGAATGGATTCTTGGGCTGGCAGCTCAGTCACTCAGGCCTGGCAGCTCAGTAACTCAGGCCTGGCAGCTCGGTAACTCAGGCCTGGCAGCTCAGTCACTCAGGCCTGGCAGCTCAGTCACTCAGGCCTGGCAGCTCAGTAATTCAGGCCTGGCAGGCTGGCAGCTCGGAAACTGCCAGACATTCTGCCAAAAACAGGTGCGAGACTGTGAGAGAGAAGGGGGAGAGTGTGGACAATCAATTTTAGACATTTTCATATTTTTTTATAGTTGCAAAAGACACACAGTTGCAAAAGGCACACATTTCAATAGCCACACAGTTGCAAAAGGCACAGTTTAAAAACACATAAAGGGCACTCACAGGTCAGTGTTCTCAGTGTTCTGTAGATTTTGGCAGCAGCAGGAGCCTCGGCAGCAGCAGGAGCCTCAGCAGCAATGGGAGCCTCGGTGGCGGTGTGGCCTCGCGATTGACCCGTGATCAGCGGTCGATGAGCATGAGGGTGGGGGGGAAGGGAAGACAACGGGGTCCCGGCTTGGGGGGACCGTCGTGAGGGACGGTGGGAGAACAGAGGGGGACCTGTTGTGGGGGAGGGGGGGCACTCTAGCTGTAGAGTCCTCTGCCCAGGGGATAAGCCTGCGTTCGTTTTTTTGTTTGTTCATTTCGGTTAAGGTACGTTGCACACGGCAGCCAGCCAACAGTCGCTTGTCTTTTTTTTGTTTCTCACTTTTAATTTAATTTTCTTAATTAAAGACTCCTTCGCTCCATAGATGCTGCCTCGCCCGTTGGGTTTCTCCAGCATTTTTGTCTACCAAGCCATTGTCAGCTGTTTGTTGGGTGAAAATGAGAAGCTGGTGCGACTTGGGTGGGGGAGGGATGGAGAGAGAGGGAATGCCGGGGCCACCTGAAGTGAGAGAAATCTATATTCATACCACTGGGCTGCAAGCTGCCCAAGCAAAATATGAGATGCTGTTCCTCCAATTTGCATTTAGCATCACTCTGACAATGGAGGAGACCGAGGACAGAAAGGTCAGTGTGGGAATTGGAAGGAGAGTGAGATCAGGTTGGTTTACGCGGGCTGAGCGAAGGTGTTCAGCGAAACGATCGCCCAGTCTACGTTTGGTCTCACCGATGTACAAGGGTCCACATCTTAAACAACGTGGAAGTGAACCTCTGCCTCACCTGAAAGAACTGTCGGGGTCCCTGAGCAGCGGTGACGGGGGAGGTATAGGGACAGGTGTTGCATCTTCTGCGGTTGCAGGTGAAGGTACCTGGGGAGGGGGCGGTTTGTGTGGGAAGGGATGAGTTAGCATGTACGCAGATCATCTGCAGTTCCTTCTTAAACATTCCGACTACATTTTATCGCTCTTTGCTTTGTTGTCGCCTTCTCCCAGCTAACAATACTCTATTCTAGGAGGTTCACCTGCACCTCCTCCAACCTCATCTACTGCATCCGTTGCTCCAGATGCCAGCTGATCTATATCGGTGAGACCAAGCGGAGGCTGGGCGATCGTTTCGCCGAACACCTCCGCTCGGTCCGCAATAACCAACCCGACCTCCCGGTGGCTCAGCACTTCAACTCCCCCTCCCATTCCGTATCCGACCTCTCGGTCCTGGGCCTCCTCCACGAGGCCAGAGTGAGCAACACCGCAAGTTGGAGGAACAGCACCTCATATTCCACTTGGGGAGTCTGCATCCTCTGGGCTAAAACATTGAATTTTCTCAATTCTGTTAACCCAGGCTGCCTCCTCCCCTTCCCACCTCTCCCTCAGCCCTCGGGCCCTGACATTCCTTCTCTCTCGGGGGTTACACAAAAGGCTGGAGAAACTCAGCGGGTGCAGCACCATCTAAGGAGCGAAGGAGATAGGCGACGTTTCGGGTCGAGACCCATCTTCAGACCGGTCAGGGATCAGGGAAACGAGAGATATAGACAGTGATGTGGAGAGATAAAGAACAATGAATGAAAGATATGCAAAAAAGTATCGATGATAAAGGAAACAGGCCATTGTAAACTGTTTGTAGTGTGAAAATGAGAAGCTAGTGCAACTTGGGTGGGGGGGAGATAGAGAGAGAAGGAATGCCCGGGCCTGAGAGCTGAGGGAGAGGTGGGAAGGGGAGGAGGCAGCCTGGGTTAACAGAATTGAGAAAATTCAATGTTTAAATCCAGAGGATGCAGACTCCCCAAGCGGAATATGAGGTGCAGTTCCTCCAACTTGCGGTGTTGCTCACACGACCTCTCGGTCCTGGGCCTCCTCCACGACCAGAGTGAGCAACACCGCAAGTTGGAGGAACAGCACCTCATATTCCGCTTTTAGGTAGGTATATTGGTATCAATTGGAAAATATATAGTATTTGCGTAAGAAAAATCATTTTTATTGCATTAATTTTACATTGAAATAGATAATGTTTTCCATTATAAAATATTCTTATGTAATTTGTTCAGTAAGGGTGGGAAATTAGATTTAAATAAAGAATCATATTTTTTTGTTACGTGAATTCCAAGATATTTGATTTTTTCTTTTGCTATCTTAAAAGGATATTGTTGTAATATATGTAGGTTATTTACCATTATTGGCATAAGTTCACTTTTGTTCCAATTAATGCTATATCCTGAAAACGAGCCTAATTCAGTTATTAAATTTAATAAATTTAAAATACTAATTTCCGGTTTTGTAATATAAAGTAATACATCATCAGCATATGAGGAGATTTTATTTTTAGTTTCTCTAGTTTCGTACCCATATATTTCAGGGTGTAATCTCATGCTTTGAGCTAATGGTTCAATTGCAAGTGCGAACAATAGTGGGGATAAGGGACAACCTTGTCTACAGCCTCGTAATAAATTAAATTTAGTTGATAACATTTGATTTGTTAGTATTCTAGCCTGTTTCCTTTATCATCGATACTTTTTTGCAAATCTTTCATTCATTGTTCTTTATCTCTCCACATCACCGTCTATATCTCTCGTTTCCCTGATCCCTGACCAGTCTGAAGAAGGGTCTCGACCCGAAACGTCGCCTATCTCCTTCGCTCCTTAGATGCTGCTGCACCCGCTGAGTTTCTCCAGCTTTTTGTGTAACCCTCGATTCTCCAGCATCTGCAGTTCCTTCTTTAACACTCTATTCCACATGTTCCTTGTCCCCTTTGTCCCCTTTTCACACCTTACATTCCCTTATCCATGTACTTCCCACTCCCCCGACTCTCAGTCTGGAGAAGGGTCTCGACCCAAGACGTCACCCATCATTCCTTCTCCAGAAATGCTGCCTGTCCCGCTGAGTGACTCCAGCATTTTGTGTCCATCTTCAGTGTAAACCAGCATCTGCAGTTCCTTCCAACACGTATCACTGAATGAATGAATACATTTATTGCCAAAGTATTGACATACAAGGAATTTGCCTTGGTGCTCCGCCCGCAAGTGACAACATGACATACAGTGACAGTCACGAATGATGCATAAAACATTAATAGTAAAACATTATTGATTGAACATGTAAATTAAATAAAATACCAGAGCAAATGAAAGGTACACATTCTTGGTTGTTGAATAGAACTACTACTCGTGGGGAAAAAAGCTGTTTTTCTGTCTGGCTGTGGCGGCTTTGACAGTCCGGAGTCGCCTTCCAGAGGGAAGTGATTCAAAGAGTTTGTGGCCAGGGTGAGAGGGGTCAGAGATGATCTTGCCCGCTCGCTTCCTGGCCCTTGCAGTGTACAGTTCGTCAATGGAAGGAAGGTTGCGGAAGGTTCTGGTCTCCAAATCTGAGGAAGGACATTATTGCCACAGAGGGAGTGCAGAGAAGGTTCACCAGACTGATTCCTGGGATGTCAGGACTATCTTATGAACAAAGACTGCATAGACTCGGTTTATACTCTCTAGCATTTAGGAGATTGAGAGGGGATCTTATAGAAACTTACAAAATTCTTAAGGGGTTGGCCAGGCTAGATGCAGGAAGATTGTTCCTGATGTTGGGGAGGTCCAGGACAAGGTGTCACAGCTTAAGGATAAGGGGGAAATCCTTTAGGACCGAGATGAGAAGGACTTTTTTCACACAGAGAGTGGTGGGTCTCTGGAACTCTCTGCCACAGAGGGTAGTTGAGGCCAGTTCATTGGCTATATTTAAGAGGGCGTTAGATGTGGCCCTTGTGGCTAAAGGGATCAGAGGGTATGGAGAGAAGGCAGGTACGGGATACTGAGTTGGATGATCAGCCATGATCATATTGAATGGCGGTGCAGGCTCGAAGGGCCGAATGGCCTACTCCTGCACCTAATTTCTATGTTTCTATGTTTCTAATAACCTCCTCAGTTGATCGGACGGTTCGCCGCAGCATCCGGATGTCGTGCTTGGCGGCCCGAGCACTGAGGAGTTCTTCCAGCCGCAGTATGAAGAGGGAGCGTCGATCCTTTGTAAAGGGCCCTCTATTTTTGGCTGCCAGCGTGTTGTCGGGACACAGATGGTCTTAACAGCACTGAGGTACTCAGGCATCTTGAGATGATCAGTGAGTCGATAGTCCTCCTGTTATGGACACCCGCCATCTGTCGTCTCCATCTTGCATCTTGGTCGGCGGGAGCTGTTTCGTTCATTTTATTTTAGAAATACAGCGTGTAAACAGGCCAATGGCATTTAGTCACAAAATGCTGGATACAGGCCGCATCTCTGGAGAGACGTTTCAGGGGCGAGACCCTTCTTCAGTCTCCCTGCCTGTCCCACTGAGTTACTCCAGTCTATCGCCGATTTAAACCAGCATCTGGGCGGCAGAGTGGCACAGTGGTAGAGTTGCTGCCATATAACACTGGCAACACCAGGGACCCGGGTTCGATCGCGACTATTTCTCCTCCTCTCTTTCCTAAAAGAACGTCTTTCAACGCTGAGGCTGTGACCTCTGGTCCTAGACTCTCCCACTAGTGGAAACATCCTCTCCACATCCACACTATCCAGGCCTTTCACTATTCTGTATGTTTCAATGAGGTTCCCCCCCTCATTCTTCTAAGCTCCAGCAAGTACAGGCCCAGTCAAACGCTCATCAGGAGAATAGAGGGTTGAGAGGGAGAGATAGATCAGTCATGATTGAATGGCGGAGTAGACTTGATGAACTGAAAGGCCTAAATCTGCCCTTAGAAACTATGAACCTAGCTGCATTAAACTCCCTTAGCCATGCGTAAGCCCACTTGTGGAGCTGACGTAGATAGAGTCACAGTCATACAGCAATGGAACAGGCCCTTTGGCCCAATTGCCCATGCCAGCCCATATCCTTATAAACCTTTATTATCTACTAGGTCTACTAGGGGCGCTGCACTGACAGCAGCCTCTGCCTGCAACCCATTTGTTTTTTATTTTTAGTCAGTTTAAAGTTTGTGTTTGGGGGAATCTTTAACTTTTATATGTGGGGGAGGGGGGGGTAGGGTAAGGGGGGAAACTGTTTCCCAGTCGATTCCTGGCGGGGGTGCGACTATTTCTCCGAGTCGCGTCCTCGCCCCCCCCACCTCGCGGCCTACCTCCTGGATCGGAGCGGCCTTCCCTGCCGGGGACCGGGAACCGGACCAGAGCTGCAACAGCGGCGGAGGCGCTGGAGTCACCACGGGGCGGGTGATGCCTACCTGGGTCGCCGTAGGAGCTCCGGAGCGTTGGGCCGCTGCTCCAACATCGTGGAGCTCTGGTTTTGGAGAGCTCCCAACGCGGGCGGCGCTGAACTCCATGGAGTCCTGGGGCCCTTTGCCGAGGGCCTCCAGCGTTGAGTCTCCACCCGGCGCGCCCTGCGGACTTTGGGAGCGGTAGGAGGGGGCCGACTCAGGGTCCAGGCCGCTGAGGATGTCCCCCAGCCCCGACGTCGGACTTACATCACCCCGGGGAGCGGGCCTGAACATCGGGCCGCCCAGAGCGGCGACTGTGGAGGGCTCGGGGAGGCCCCGACCACGGGGGAACATTGGGGAACATCGGGAAGAGACTGACTTTGGTGCCTTCCCTCACAGCGGGAAACCTTGATCCTGCTGTGAGGGGATGTTTTATGTTGAATTTCTGTCCACTCTGTGTTGTGTTCTTTATTTTTGGCTGTGTGGTGACTTCATTTCACTGCGCCAATTGGCACACGTGACAAATAAAATCTATCTGTATCTATCTGTATCCTGGTTATGATGCAGCTCTACAGGACTGGGCTTTGTGTGCAGTCCAGCACCCAGTCCAACAACTCATCATTCACCCAGCCACGGCCCAGTCGGTCAACGAATTGCCGTTGGGAATTTCTCCCCATATTTTGACCTTTTGTCCCTTATTTGGGAGTGAGAAAGTTGGCCACCCTAGTGGAGGCAGATAGGATGGTGGTGTTTAAGAGGCGTTTAGACAGGCACATGGACATGCACGGAATGGAGGGATATGGATCTCGTGCAGACAGTGTAAGTGGGCACTGGGCTTGGCACAGACATTCCTTTGCTGTACTCTTCCATGTTCTATATTCTATCCATGTACCTGTCCGAATATCTTTTAAAATGTTGTAGCGGTACCTGCTATCATTTTTGATCCTGCTGTAATTTTTGATAACCTTCGGGAACGGAGTGAGACTCGATGGACCGAATGGCCTAATTCTGCCCCAGTTCCGTATGAACCTACGAACTTCACTATCCATGGTCTGAAGAAAGGTCCCGACCCGAAACGTCACCAACCCATGTTCTCCACGGATGCTGCCTGACCTGCCGAATTACTCCAGCATTTTGTGTCGATCTTAGTTGTGGGAAGAAGCTGTTCCTGAACCTGGACATCACAGGAGAGTCAGTCTACCTCACGACAGAAGGGACACCCGTTCTAATCAAAACTTAGTCTATCTCTCCCTTAAAAATATCCACTGACTTGGCCTCCATTTCCCTCTGTGGCAATGAGTTCCACAGCTTCACCACCCTCTGACTAAAGAAGTTCCTCCTCACTTCCTTTCTAAAAAGAGCGGCCTTTAATTGTGAGGCTGTGGCCTCTGGTCCTAGACTCTTCCACCAGTGGAAACAAATGTCCTTTGTTCTGACCCCCCTCCTTCCCCATTGTTGATGTTCTCCCCCCCCCCCCCCCCATCGACCGTCGACCGCGGGTTAACCCACAAGGCTTCACCACTGCCTAGGCCCCATCGCAGTGAGGCTTCTCCACCGACTAGGCCCCACCGCCACAAGGCTTCACCACAGCCTAGGCCCCATCGCAGTGAGGCTCCTCCACCGACTAGGCCCCAACGCCACAAGGCTTCGCCACCGCCTAGGCCCCATCGCAGTGAGGCTCCTCCACCAACTAGGCCCCAACGCCACAAGGTTTCACCACCGCCTAGGTCCCATCGCAGTGAGGCTCCTCCACCGACTAGGCCCCACCGCCGCAAGGCTTCACCACAGCCTAAGCCCCATCGCAGTGAGGCTTCTCCACGTACTAGGCCCCACCACGGCAAGGCTTCACCACCGTCTAGGCCCCATCGCAGTGAGGCTTCTCCACGTACTAGGCCCCACTGCCGCTAGGCTTCACCGCTGTCACTACACCACTTATAAAGTCATAGAGTGATACCGCGTGGAAACAGGCTCTTCGGCCCAACTTGCCCACATATCCCATCTACACCAGTCCCACCTGCCTGCGCTTGGTCCTTATCCCTCCAAACCTGTCCTATCCATGTACCTGTCTAACTGTTTCTTAAACATTGGGATAGTCCCAGCCTCAAATACCTCCTCTGGCAGCTCGTTTTTATGCACCCACCACCCTTTGTGTGAAAAAGTTACCCCTCAGATTTCTATTAAATCTTTATCCCCTTTCGCCTTGAAGCTATGTCCACTAGTCCTCGATTCCCTTAGTCTGGGCAAGAGTTGGCTGGGCATTGCTTCACCGCTTCACGTGTCCGTCTCGTCCGTCGGTTGGCGCCATCATCGACGGCATGCCGACCTCTCCACTAACACCGCCGTGTCCCCTCCTCAGGCCCGCAAGGCCCCAACCAGGGGTTCTCCGTGGCCATCCCCGAGGCATCGAGATCACCTTCTGGCCTTTTGGATGTTTTATTTGTCAAACATAGAGAGAGTACAGAGGAGATTTACTAGAATGTTGCCTGGATTCCAGCAACTAAGTTACAGTGAAAGGTTGAACAAGTTGGGTCTTTATTCTTTGGAGCGCAGAAGGTTAAGGGGGGACTTGATTGAGGTCTTTAAAATGATGAAAGGGATAGACAGAGTTGACGTGGATAAGCTTTTCCCATTGAGGGTAGGGAAGATTCAAACAAGAGGGCATGACATGAGAATTAAGGGACAGAAGTTTAGGGGTAACATGAGGGGGAACTTCTTTACTCAGAGAGTGGTGGCTGTGTGGAATGAGCTTCCAGCAGAAGTGGTGGAGGCAGGATCGATTGTAACATTTAAAAGTAAAGTGGATAGGTATATGGACGGGAAGGGAATGGAGGGGTATGGTCTGAGTGCAGGTAGATGGGACTAGGGGGAAATAAATGGTCGGCAAGGACTGGAAGGGCCGAGAAGGCCTGTTTCCGTGCTGTAATTGTTATATGGTTATAAACAAACATTCTTCATACTAAATTAACTATTAAACAACATCCTTGTCCAGGATGCATTCCACCCCCCGCGGTGCCCAGCGGTCCCGGAAATACCCCCGGGCGCCCGTGGACAGCGCGCGGCCCCTCTCTAGCGCCACCCGGGCGCGGATGTGACCCCTCTTCCGCCTGGCGCCGTGACTGGCGGACGGCCATCTTGTCCGGGCCCAGGAGCAAACCCGACCACGACATCTTCAGCCCCCAACCCTCTCCCCTACGCACAGGGTGTCCAGAGATGGGGACGGTGGGGGTGAGGTGCAGCCAGGAGCGGACCCTTTAGAATTTAGGAGATTGAGAGGGGATCTTATAGAAACTTACAAAATTCTTAAGGGGTTGGACAGGCTAGATGCAGGAAGATTGTTCCCGATGTTGAGCAGGTCCAGGACAAGGGGTCACAGCTTAAGGATAAGGGGGAAATCCTTTAGCACCGAGATGAGAAGGACTTTTTTCGCACAGAGAGTGGTGGGTCTTTGGAACTCTCTGCCACAGAGGGTAGTTGAGGCCAGTTCATTGGCTATATTTAAGAGGGAGTTAGATGTGGCCCTTGTGGCTAAAGGGGATCAGAGGGTATGGAGAGAAGGCAGGTACGGGATACTGAGTTGGATGATCAGCCATGATCATATTGAATGGCGGTGCAGGCTCGAAGGGCCGAATGGCCTACTCCTGCACCTAATTTCTATGTTTCTATGTCTATGTTTCCATGAGATATTGGAACAGGGGCTGCAGCCCCACACGCTCCATGTACACGTGGAACACAGACTCTTCCAGCCCGCAACCGCGAGTGAAACCGGTTGCAGGGGGCTCCTCGGTGCAGTACCCTCCACCCCAGGCCCCCGATGTAGAGGGGAGGGAATCCCTGCGTAGAGGGACCCTCACTGGCGAGGTGTGAAAACGCAGATCAAAGGGGACGATGATGAAGGAAGTGTAGAACGGTTCATTGTTGGCTGAGGGGAAGATGACAACGAGGCGTGCAATTAGTAATATTTAACCAGGAGGACGGTGAAACCAGTCGGAAAAAAACAGGGTGGGGGTGGGATGGGGAGAGAGGGGTCATGGTGTCAAACGTCATGGGGAGATTGGTAAGGGTGTAGGATGGGACGGGTGTCAAAGGTTATGGGGAGAAGGCAGAGAGAATGGGGTTCAGAAGGAGGGATAGATCCGCTATGATTGAATGGTGGAGTTGATCATACCAGTGCCAAAAAAATCCAACATACAATGTCTCAATGACTACCGCCCTGTAGCACTCACCCCCAGAATGATGAAGTGCTTCGAGAGGCTGGTCAGGGACCATATTACCTCCAGACTCCCCTCCACACTTGACCCATACCAGTTTGCTTACAGGCCAAACCGCTCCACAGAGGACTCTATATCCTCCGTACTCCATCTGAGCCTGGAACATCTAGAGGAGAACACCTATGTGCGAATGCTGTTCGTGGATTTCAGTTCAGCATTCAACACAATTATCCCCCAGCACCTGATAAGCAAACTGGTCCCATTGGGCCTCGGCACCCCCATGTGTAACTGGCTACTGGACTTCCTCACTGACAGACCTCAGTCTGTGAGGGTTGGAAATAACACCTCCAACACCATCTCTCTGAGCACCGGCTCCCCTCAGGGCTGTGTCCTGAGTCCACTGCTGTTCACCCTGATGACTCACGACTGTTGTGCCAGGTTTAGTACAAACCACATCGTGAAGTACGCAGATGACACAACAGTGGTGGGCCTCATCAGGGACGACAATGAGCTGGCTTACAGGGAGGAGGTGAAACAACTGGTGGACTGGTGCAATACGAACAACCTGATCCTGAATGTCGAAAAAACAAAGGAGGTCATCGTCGACTTCAGGAAAAACCGGCACAGTCCCACACCACTTCACAGCAATGATAGCGATGTGGAGGTGGTCAGTGGCACTAAGTTCCTGGGGGTGCAGATCACTAACAGTCTGACCTGGTCGAATAACATCTCATCAACAGTTAAGAGAGCGCAGCAGCGGTTGCACTTTCTGCGCTGGATGAGAAGAGCTCACCTCCCCCATCCCATCCTCACCACTTTCTACAGGGGCACCATAGAGAGTATTCTGACCAGCTGTATCTCTGTCTGGTTTGGGGACTGTAGAGCCTCCGACTGGAAGTCCGTGCAGAGAGTGGCGAGGACAGCGGAAAAAATCATCGGGACCTCTCTCCCCTCAATCGGGGATATTGCGACCAAACGTTGCGTGTCTAAGGCCAGCAGTATTATAAAAGACCCCGCACATCTCCATCACGGACTGTTCACTCTGCTGCCCTCGGGCAAAAGATATCGTAGCATAAGGAGCAGAACATCAAGGTTCTGCAACAGCTTCTTCCCACGAGCCATCAGATTCCTGAATGCCATGTAATGGGCTGCCACCATTGTCTATTTATCCTTTTATCCATTTTATCCATATTTATCCTTCTGTTAATTATCGAGTTGCACGGGGAGCCAAATGCAACGTAATTCCGTTTGGAATTGTATATATCAATGTATTTCTAAATGACAATAAAGTTTGTTTGACTTGACTTGACTAGACTCGATGGGCCGAATGGCCCAATTCAGAGGGGGACCTCTCGCGGCCAAAAGGCGACACCGCCCGCTACTTTGTGCGGTGAGGACGGGTGGCCCGGCAAGGCGGTGCGGAGCAGCGGTGGAGCCCAGGGGACGCGCGGGCGGTCGACGCCAAACCTGAAGAAGGGTCTCGACCCGAAACTTACTTTTTCACACAAAGACACTGATTGGGGATGATCAGCCATGATCACATTGAATCATGGCTGCTGAGCCTGAAGACTGCAACGACCAGGTTCAGGAATAGCTACTTCCCCACAGGCTATTAAACCTGGCTCGGATAAAACTCTGATAACTACATCACTGATCTACATTGGTGAGACCAAGCGGAGGCTGGGCGATCGTTTCGCCGAACACCTCCGCTCGGTCCGCAATAACCAACCCGACCTCCCGGTGGCTCAGCACTTCAACTCCCCCTCCCGTTCCGTATCCGACCTCTCGGTCCTGGGCCTCCTCCACGGCCAGAGTGAGCAACACCGCAAGTTGGAGGAACAGCACCTCATATTCCGCTTGGGGAGTCTGCATCCTCTGGGCTTAAACATTGAATTTTCTCAATTCTGTTAACCCAGGCTGCCTCCTCCCCTTCCCACCTCTCCCTCAGCCCTCGGGCCCTGGCATTCCTTCTCTCTCTATCTCTCCCCCACCCAAGTCTCATTTTCACACTACAAACAGCTTACAATGGCCTGTTTCCTTTATCATCAAAACCTTTTTGCATATCTTTCATTCATTGTTCTTTATCTCACCACATCACCGTCTATATCTCTCGTTTCCCTGATCCCTGACCAGTCTGAAGAAGGGTCTCGACCCGAAAGGTCGCCTATCTCCTTCGCTCCTTAGATGCTGCTGCACCCGCTGAGTTTCTCCAGCTTTTTGTGTAACCCTCGATTCTCCAGCATCTGCAGTTCCTTGTTTAACACTCTGATAACTAATAACCCATTATCTGTTATTTGCACTTTATTCATTTATTTATTCATGTGTGTATATATTTATATAATGGTATATGGACACACTGATCTGTTTTGTAGTCAATGCCTACTATGTTCTCTTATGCTGAAGCAAAGCAAGAATTCCATTGTCCTATCAGGGACACACGACAATAAACTCACTTGATGTTAAAAGAAGGAACTGCAGATGCTGGAGAATCGAGGGTTACAACAAAAAGCTGGAGAAACTCAGCGGGTGCAGCAGCATCTAAGGAGCGAAGGAAGATAGGCGACGTTTCGGGTCGAGACCCCTTCTTCAGACCCGAAGACCCTTCTTCAGACCCCGAACTCACTTGATGACTTGAATGGCGGTGCTGGCTCGAAGGGGCCAAATGGCCTACTCTCCTGCACCTATTGTCTATTGTCCATTGGGTCAGAATATGAAGAAGGGTCCCGACCCGAAACGTCACCTGTCCCATGCTCTCCAGAGATGCTGCCTGTCCCGCTGAGTGACTCCAGTTTTTTCTGTGCCTATCGGCAAGAAGAGAACACCTCTCGTCCTCCGAAGCCCAGAGCCCAGGGCTAATATCCACACACTATCCCTTTAAATATTGCAGGCTGTGTGTCTCCTTGCCCAAGGTGGATGACGTCAGGGTGTGTGTGTGTGTGTGAGATGGAGAGACAATAAGGAATCTGGGAACGCTGGCAATATTTAATGTGTGTGAAAGATTTCATTTTCAAAGGCTGCCTGCGATTTCCTTTCCAGCTAAGTGGCTTCTCTGCAGATGCGCTTTTAATTTTTAATTGTTTGCTTGGCTATTTTCTTTCCTCTCCCCCCCCCTCCCCTCTCTCCCTCCCTCCCCTCCCTCTCTCTCCCCTCTCCCCCATCTCTCCACTCTTTCTCTCTCTGTCTCTCTCCCCCTCTCTCGTTTCCCCCTCTCTGCTCACTTCCCCCCCCCTCTCTCCCCTTTCTCTCCCCCTCTCCTCTTCCCCATCTCCCCCTCTCTTTCTCTCCTTCGCTCTCTCTCTCCCTTTATCTCCTCCTCTCTCACCCTCCTCTCCTCTTTCCCCTATCCCCCCCCTCCCTCTCTTCCCCCCCCCCTCCCTCTCTCCCCTCCCTCCCTCTCTCCCCTCCCTCCCTCTCTCACACTTGGTGAGGTGTGTGTGTTGTGTGGTTTGTGTTGGAGAGGGGAGAGGCAGAGAGGGAGAGATAGTGACAGAGAGAGAGAGGAGGGGGAGAGAGACACAGAGAGAGAGAGATAGTGACAGAGAGATAGGGAGAGAGAGAGGCAGAGAGAGATGCACAGAGAAAGAGGGAGAGAGATAGTGACAGAGAAGATAGGGAGAGAGAGACAGAGAGAGACACAGAGAGACAGAGAGAGAGAGAGAGAGGGAAATAGATAGGGAGAGAGAGAGGCAGATGGAGAGAGAGAGGCAGAGGGAGAGAGAGAGGCAGAGAGATCTTGGTATCAGTGAATCGCAAATGACTCGTCAGTTCACAAATGGCTTTAAGCAGCTGCCCCCGCTCCTGCCTCGCCGGCTGAGGAAGACAATGCGGCCAGAAGACATCCATGAGAGCCGAGAGGAGGTGAGAGAGTCACACAGCGAGCGAGGGAGGGAGGGAGGGAGAGACGGGGGGGCGGGGGGGGGGGGGGGGGGTCACACGCCCTTTACTTTACCCCATCTCCATCACACACTCACACCTGCCAGCACTTATACACGCACCACAGAGAGGCATCTTAAAATAAAATTTCAATCCCACCCGTCCCCCCGCACCTTTTGCTGCCTATTTGCAGTCAGTACATGCAGCACTAACACACACACACACAGCGATTTGGACAGAGGATGTGACTGACAGGGAGAGAGTCGGGGGAGAGGGAGGGGAGAGGGGGGGGAGAGAGAAGGGGGGGTAGAGACAGAGAGGGGGGAGATGAAGAGGGGAGGTGGCAGAGGGAGAGGTGGGGAGAGAGAGGAAGAAGGGGAGATGGGGGGGAGAGAGAGGGGAGATGAAGAGGGGAGGTGGGAGCGGGAGAGGGAGAGCGAGGAAGAGGGGGAGATGGGGGGGAGAGGGTGAGAGAGGGAGAGGGGGGAGGGACGGGGGGAGAGAAGGAAAGAAGGAGATGGGGAGAGAGAGAGAGGGAGAAGGGGTGAGAGAGGGGGGTAGAGACAGAGAGGGGGGAGATGAAGAGGGAAGGTGGGAGAGGGAGAGAGAGGAAGAGGGGGAGAGGGAGAGAGATGGAGAGGGTGAGAGAGGGAGAAGGGGGAGGGACGGGGGGGGAGAGGGAGATCTTGGCAGAGATACAGTTTGCATCTGATCGCTGCTGTGAGGCTTATCAAGGGGTGGGAGAATGGGGGGATTACGGGGCTGCAATGCAGATATTTCTCTTTTTACACTCTCTCTCTCTCTCCATCTGACCCGCTCTCTCGTTCTCTCTCTCCCCTTTCTCTCTCTCCCCCCCCCTTTCTCTCCCTCTATCCCTCCCCCTATCTCTCTCCCCTTCTGCGTCTCTCCCCCCTTTTCTCTCTCAGCCCTTCCCCCCTTCAATCTGCCCCCCCTTCCTCTCTCCCATCCCCCTCTCTCTCCCTCTCTTCCTCCTCCCACTCCTCCTCCACATTCCCCTCTTCCTTTCTCTCTCTCTCTCCCTCTCTCCTCTCTCTCCCTCCCCCTTTCCCTCTCGCTCTCACTCTCTCTCCCTCTGCCTCCCTCCCCTCCTTCTCCCTCCCTCTCCCTACCTCTCTCCCTCTCTCCCCCTTTCTCTTTCTCACTATCCCCCCCCCCCTTCTCTCTCTCCCCCTCTTCACCCCTTCCCTCTCCCTCTCCCCCCCACCTCTCTCTTTTCCCCCTTTGTCTCTCTCTCTCCCCCTTCTTTGTCTCTCCCCCCTTCTCCCTCTACCCCCCTTCCCCCTCTACCCCTCATCCCCTGTCTCTCTCTCTCAGCCCTTCCCCCTTCAATCCGCCCCCCCCTTCCTCTCTCCCCCCCCTTTTCTCCCCCCTGTCTCCCGCTCTCTCTCTCTTCCCACCCCCCTTTTCTATCTCTCTCCCTCCCTCTCTCCCCCCTCTCTCTCTCTCTCTCTCTCTTTCTTTCTTTCTCTCTCTCCCCTTCTATGGCATTATTGGTGGAAATCTTGGGAGAGAGAGAGAGAGAGCGAGAGTGTATATATATATAAGGTAGACAAAAGTGCTGGAGAAACTCAGCGGGTGCGGCAGCATCTATGGAGCGAAGGAAATAGGCAACGTTTCGGGCCGAAACCCTTCTTCAGACTGAGTATATATATATATATATATATACAGGGCAGTGAGGCCCAGCGCAAATTGGAGGAACAGCACCTCATATTTCGCAGCTCACCCCCCAGCGGTGTGAACATTGACTTCTCTAACTTCAAGTAACCCCTTGCATTCCCACTCTCTCCGTCCCCTCCCCCTTCCCAGTTCTCCGACCAGTCCGACTGTCTCCGACTACGTTTTATCTCTGTTTGCTTCATTGTCACCTTCTCCCAGCTGACGATGATCTATTCCACATTTCCATAAGTGATAGGAGTAGCATTAGGCCATTCGGCCCATCCAGTCTACTCCGCCATTCAACCATGGCTGGTCCATCTCTCCTTCCTAACCCCATTCTCCTGCCTTCTCCCCACAACCCCTGACACCCGCACTAATCAAGAATCTATCTATGTCTGCCTCTGACTTGTGGCCTCCACAGCCGTCTGTGGCAAAGAATTCCACAGATTCACCACCCTCTGACTAAAGAAATTCCTCCTCATCTACTTCCTAAATGAACGCCCTTTCGTTTTGAGGCTGTGACCTCTAGTCCTAGACTCTCCCACCAGTGGAAACATCCTCTCCACATCCACTCTATCCAGGCCTTTCACTATTCTGTACGCCTGTCCTGTTTTCACACCTTCCTTATTGCTGTATCTCCCTCCCCCCCTGACTCTCAGTCTGAAGAAGGGTCTCGACCCGAAACGTCACCTGCTCCTTCTCTCCAGAGGTGCTGCCCGTCCCGCTGAGTTACTCCAGCATTCTGTGTCTCTCTTGGGGCAGAGGGCACCGTGCCATTCAATCCCAAGACCTTTTGGGTTGGACCTGGTGCGCAGAAGGTGGTTTTGAACCTGTTCCAGTTCAGATGCCTGCGTGCTTTACCCCAGAAAGCTGGTAAACTCCCAGAGACAGGCCCTTCGGCCCGACTTGCCCATGCTGGCCAACGTGCCCCATTTACATTAGTCCCACCTGCCTGCCTTTGGCCCATATCTCTCCAAACCTGTCCTATCTACACTAGTCCCACCTGGACCTATAGACTCAGCGTGGAAACAGTCCCTTCGGCCCGACTTGCCATGCTGGCCAACGTGCCCCATCTGCACCAGTCCCACCTGCCTGAAGAAGGGTCTGGACCCAAAACGTCGCCTATCTCCTTCACTCCTTAGATGCTGCTGCACCCGCTGAGTTTCTCCAGCTTTTTGTGTAACCCTCGATTCTCCAGCATCTGCAGTTCCTTCTTTAACACCTGCCTGTGTTTGGCCCGTATCCATATCCCTCAAAACCTTGTGATGGTCTTCTGAGCATTTTTTTTTTTGTTTAAGTGCAATCTGCAGCTTTGGAATAATTCAGAACCAAAGGGCCAGAGGCCCTGATTGAAAGATACACCGTGAAAACAGGCCCTTCGGCCCACCGTGTCCGCGCCGACCAGCGATCACCCCGTGCACTTGCACTATCCTACACACACCAGGGACAGTTTACAATATACAGGAGCCAATTAACCCACAAAAACTGTGCTGTGGATGATGAAGTAGATTTTCAAAGTCTACAGAGAGATTTGGGCCATTTGGAAGAGTGGGCTGAAAGATGGCAGATGGAGTTTAATGCTGATAAGTGTGAGGTGCTACATCTTGGCAGGACAAATCAAAATAGGACGTACATGGTAAACGGTAGGGAATTGAGGAATGCTGTGGAACAGAGGGATCTAGGAATAACTGTGCATAGTTCCCTGAAGGTGGAATCGCATGTAGATAGGGTGGTAAAGAAAGCTTTTGGTGTGCTGGCCTTTATAAATCAGAGCATTGAATATAGGAGGTGGGAAGTAATGTTAAAATTGTACAAGGCATTGGTAAGACCAATTCTGGAGTATGGTGTACAATTTTGGTCGCCTAATATTAAGGATGTCAACAAAATAGAGAGAGTACAGAAGAGATTTACTAGAATGTTGCCTGGGTTCCAGCAACTAAGTTACAGAGAAAGGTTGAACAAGTTAGGTCTTTATTCTTTGGAGCGCAGAAGGTTAAGGGGGGACTTGATTGAGGTCTTTAAAATGATGAAAGGGATAGACAGAGTTGACGTGGATAAGCTTTTCCCATTGAGGGTAGGGAAGATTCAAACAAGAGGGCATGACATGAGAATTAAGGGACAGAAGTTTAGGGGTAACATGAGGGGGAACTTCTTTACTCAGAGAGTGGTGGCTGTGTGGAATGATCTTCCTGCAGAAGTGGTGGAGGCCGGATCGATTTTAACATTTAAAAGTAAAGTGGATAGGTATATGGACGGGAAGGGAATGGAGGGGTATGGTCTGAGTGCAGGTAGATGGGACTAGGGGAAAATAAATGGTCGGCACGGACTGGAAGGGCCGAGAAGGCCTGTTTCCATGCTGTAATTGTTATATGGTTAAAACCTGCACGTCTTTGGTGTATGGGAGGAAACTGGAGCACCCGGAGAAAACCCACGCAGGTCACGGGGAGAACGTACTAACTCAGTACACACAGTATTGTGAGCAATGCGGGGCGCCATATCTGAGGAAGGAGGTACGATGAGCATTTGTCGGCGCTGGGCCTGTACTCGCTGGAGTTTAGAAGGATGAGGGGGGGACCTCATTGAAACGTACAGAATAGTGAAAGGCCTGGATAGAGTGGATGTGGAGAGGATGTTTCCACCAGTGGGAGAGTCTAGGACCAGAGGTCACAGCCTCAGAATTAAAGGACGTTCCTTTAGGAAGGAGATGAGAATTTTCCTTAGTCAGAGGGTGGTGAATCTGTGGAATCTTTGCCACAGATGGCTGTGGAGGCCAAGTCGGTGGATATTTTTAAGGCAGAGATAGATAGATTCTTGATTAGTGCGGGTGTCAGAGGTTTTGGGGAGAAGGGAGGAGAATGGGGTCAGGAGGAAGAGATAGATCATCTGTGATTGAATGATGCAGTAGGCTTGTTGGGCCGAATGGCCTCATTCTATTCCTATCACCTATGACCTTATGAACCTTATGAAAAGGAATGAACCAGAATCCATGGGTGATGTGTAGTTTGAATCTTAAAATTCTTAAGGGTTTGGACAGGCTAGATGCAGGGAAAATGTTCCCCATGTTGGGGGAGTCCAGAACCAGGGGTCACACAGTTTAAGAATAAGTGGTCGGCCATTTATAACTGAGATGAGGAAAAACTTTTTCACCCAGAGAGTTGTGAATCTGTGGAATTCTCTGCCACAGAGGGCAGTGGAGGCCAATTCACCGGATGTTTTTAACTGAGAGGTAGATTTAGTTCTTAGGGTTAACGGAATCAAGGGATATGGAGAGAAAGCAGGAACGGGGTACTGATTCTGGATGATCAGCCATGATCATATTGAATGGCGGTGCTGGCTTGAAGGGCCGAATGCCTACTCCTGCACCTATTTTTCTATGTTCTGTGTTTCTACGAATCGTTAACACGAGATATCTACTTATGATTAATATTTTGTTGGTAAAATATTGTAAAATATATTGCTTTTCTTTAAAAATCAGAAGTTGTCTTGTTCTCAGTCAGTGATCAGAGTCTATAATGTCAGAGGTCACGGGGAGAAGGCAGGAGAATGGGGTTAGGAGGGAGAGGTAGATGAGCCATGGCGGAGTAAATTTGATGGGCCGAATGGTCTAATTCTGCTACCGGAGAATGTGGACAGGTACAGAGTGCTGGAGTAACTCAGCGGGTCAGGCAGCATCTCTGGAGAACGTGGATGGGTGACGTTTCGGGTCGGGACCCTTCTTCAGGCTGAAGAGGTCTCATCAGAAGAAGTCATCTTCTCATCGCCACCTTAGGCCCGAAGAAAAGTCCCGACCCGAAACCCAAACGTTTAAAGGGGATGTGCGGGGCAGGTTTTTCCACACAGAGGGTGTTGGGTGCCTGGAACGCGCTGCCAGGGGTGGGGGTGGAGGCAGATACGATAGTGGCGTTTAAAAGGCTTTTGGACAGGCGTGTGGACATGCAGGGAATGGAGGGATAGGGATCACGTGCAGGCAGATAAGAGTATCATTCCATCATGTACGACACGGACTTTGTGGGCCGAAGAGCCTGTTCCTGTGCTGTACCATTAACAGTCCCGTTAAGTTCAGTTCCGTTTAGTTTAGTGTCACGTGTACCGAGGTACAGTGAAAAGCTGTCGTTGCGTGCTAACCAGTCAGCGGAAAGACAATACATGATTACAATCGAACCATTTACAGTGTATGGACACATGATAAGAGAATAATGCTTGGTGCAAGGTAAAGCCAGCAAAGTCCAATCAAGGATAGTCCGAGGGTCACCAATGAGGTAGATAGTAGTTCAGCGCTGCTCTCTGGTTGTGATAGGATGGTTCAGTTGCCTGATAACAGCTGGGAAGAAACGGTCCCTGAATCTGGAGGTGTGCGTTTTCACACTTCTATACATAGAAGTGTGAAAATAAAGATAAAAATAGGTGCAGGAGGAGGCCATTCGGCCCTTCGAGCCAGCACCGCCATTCATTGTGATAATGGCTGATCGTCCCCAAT
The DNA here is from genome assembly GCA_963514005.1 of Raja brachyura. The sequence continues at coordinate 2,814,343 of OY740822.1, read as the reverse complement.
CAATAACCCGTGCCTGCCTTCTCCCCATATCCCTTGACTCCACTAGCCCTTAGAGCTCTATCTAACTCTCTCTTAAAGCCAGTGATTTGGCCTCCACTGCCCTCTGTGGCAGGGAATTCCACAAATTCACAACTCTCTGGGTGAAAACCTCTTTATTCTCTATTCTAAGACTGTGGCCCCTGGTTCTGGACTCGCCCAACATTGGGAACATTTTTCCTGCATCTAGCTTGTCCAGTCCTTTTATAATTTTATATGTTTCTATAAGATATCCCCTCATCCTTCTAAACTCAGTCTGAAGAAGGGTCTCGACCCGAAACGTTGCCTATCTCCTTCGCTCCTTAGATGCTGCTGCACCCGCTGAGTTTTTCCAGCTTTTTGTGTAACCCTCCAGTGAATACAAGCCTAGTCTTGTCAATCTTTCCTCATATGACAGTCCCGCCATCCCAGGGATCAATCTCGAGAACCTACGCTACACTGCCTCGATCACAAGGATGTCCTTCCTCAAATTAGGAGACCAAAACTGTACACAATACTCCAGATGTGGTCTCACCAGAGCCCTATACAACTGCAGAAGGACCTCTTTACTCCTATACTGAAATCCTCTTGTTATGAAGGCCAACATTTCTTCACTGCCTGCTGTAACTGCACGCCAACTTTCGGTGACTGGTGTACAAGGACACCCAGGTCTCGCTGCACCCCCCCTTACCTAAACTAACCCATTGAGATAATAATCTGCCCACTTGTTTTTGCCAGTGGATAACCTCACTGGCAATCTATCTATATTACTAGACTAAGTGGGACCCGTTGGGTCCCATGTTCACGGGAGGGCTGGTCCCCCAACGCAATATTCCTCCTCTCCACCTCTCACCAATTTCAATATTGGCGGCCAGTGAGGGTGGGGGGGAGGGGGGATGCTTTCTGGAGCACTAATATGGGTGTTGTGCACTGAAGGGACTGGTTTCCAGAGGGCTAGTATGGACATTGTGGGCCGATTAGATTCTTGGGCTGGCGGCTCAGTCACTCAAGCCTGTTGGGCTGGCAGCTCACTCACTCATGGCTGGTGGGCTGGCAGTTGACTCACGGCTATTCCTTGAAATTCCATTTCAAGCAGGGTGCAAGGCCACTAAAGACAGCAAGTCATGACCTCTCCCTCCTCCATCTTGCAGAGACTGAGCCACACCCACAATTCCGAGTTTTATAGTCCCCTCCCTCCCACCAGAAGGGGCGTGGCCTTCATGGCGTGATTGACAGTCGAGAGAATCTCAACATTTTAAAAACAGTAATAACTTTTATTTTTCATCGCTGGGAAAAATCCTCGGCACCTGATGAGCGGAGGGGGACTCTGAGTAAGCTGGCCAAAAATCACAGCCGTACGTGGTAGCATTTTTTCTAAAGTCAATATAGATACTGCATCTGCCCACTCACTCAACCTGTCCAGGTCACCCTGCAAACTCCTAACATCCTCTTCACAGTTCACACTGCCACCCAGCTTTGCGTCATCCGCAAACCTGCTGGTGTTGCTCTTTTTGCCCGATGGGAGAGGGGAGAAGAGGGAGTGGCCGGGGTGCGTCTGGTCCTTGATGATGCTGCCGGCCTTGCCGAGGCAGTGTGAGGTGTAGATGGAGTCGATGGAAGGGAGGTTGGTTTGCGCAATGGTCTGGACTGCGTCCACAATCGCTGCAATTTCTCGCGAGTCTTGGATGGGGCTGTTCCCAAACCGTGCTGTGATGCATCCCGATAAAATTTTTCAGACTGATGTCAGGGGAGTAGGTGGCACATAGATAAAATGTATACGGAGACAGTCAGACTGGTCGAAAAACTGGGGAGGGGAAGGGGATGGGGAGAGAGGGAAAGCCGGGGCTACTTGAAGTTAGAGAAGTCAATGTTCACACCGCTGGGGTGTGAGCTGCCCAAGCGAAATATGAGGTGCTGTTCCTCCAATTTGCGCTGGGCCTCACTCTGACAGTGGAGGAGGCCCAGGACGGAACGGTCAGTGTGGGAATGGGAGGGGGGGTAAAAGTGTTTGGCAACCGGGAGATCGGGTAGGTCCAGGCGGGATGATGTTTAGTTTAGAGATAGAGCGTGGAAACAGGCCCTTCGGCCCACTGAGCCCACGCCGACCAGCGATCACTACCCTATACACACTAGGGACAATATTACATTGACTCCAAGCCAATTAACCTACAAACCTGCACATCTTTAGAATGTGGGAGGAAACCAGAGCACCCGGAGGAAACCCACGCAGGTCACGGGGAGAACGTACAAACTCTGTACAGACAGCACCCGTAGTCGGGGTGGAACCCGGGTCTCTGGCGCTGTGAGGCAGCAGCTCTACCCGCTGCGCCAACGTGCCGCGCTAAACATTGGTTGTGAGTTGGGCAGAAGCGCTGTACAGGTCTACTGACAGTGAGGGTGGTGACAGATGAGCTTTAAATGGATCACCACTTAGCAAAGTGTTCGGTAATGCATCTTCCACTAAACAGAAAGCCTTTGATAAGGTGTCACACGTGAGGCTGCTAAGGAAGATAGATACTAGCATGGATAACAGGTTAGTGGGCAAAATTAGGGCACATGGTATTGGGGGTAGAGTGCTGACATGAATAGAGAAGTGGTTGGCAGACAGGAAACAAAGAGTAGGGATTAACGGGTCCCTTTCAAAATGGAAGGTAGCGACTAGTGGGGTACCGCAAGGCTCGGTGCTGGGACCGCAGCTATTTACAATATACATCAATGATTTGGATGAAGGGATTCAAAGTAACATTAGCAAATTTGCAGATGACACAAAGCTGGGTGGCAGTGTGAACTGTGAGGAGGATGCTATGAGAATGCAGGGTGACTTGGACATGTTGGGGGAGTGGGCAGATGCATGGCAGATGAAGTTTAATGTGGATAAATGTGAGGTTATCCACTTTGGTAGCAAAAACAGGAAGGCAGATTACTATCTAAATCGCGTCAAGTTGGGAAAAGGGGAAGTACAACGGGATCTGGGGGTCCTTGTACATCAGTCTATGAACGTAAGCATGCAGGTGCAGCAGGTAGTGAAGAAAGCGAATGGCATGTTAGCCTTTATAACTAGAGGAATCAAATATAGGAAAAAAGAGGTCCTTCTGCAGTTGTACAGAGCCCTAGTGAGACCACACCTGGAGTATTGTGTGCAGTTTTTGTCCCCTAATTTGAGGAAGGACATTCTTGCTATTGAGGGAGTGCAGCGTAGGTTTACAAGGTTAATTCCCGGGATGGCGGGACTGTCATATGCTATGAGAATGGAGCGGCTGGGCTTGTACACTCTGGAGTTTAGAAGGATGAGAGGGTATCTCATTGAGACATATAAGATTGTTAAGGGCTTGGACACACTAGAGGCAGGAAATATGTTCCCGATGTTGGGGGAGTCCAGAATCACGGGCGACACAGTTTAAGAATAAGGAGTAAGCCATTTAGAACAGAGACGAGGAAACACTTTTTCTCACAGAGAGTGGTGAGTCTGTGGAATTCTCTGCCTCAGAGGGCGGTGGAGGCCGGTTCTCTGGATGCTTACAAGAGAGAGCTAGATAGGGCTCTTAAAGATAGCGGAGTCAGGGGATATGGGGAGAAGGCAGGAACGGGGTACTGATTGGGGATGATCAGCCATGATCACATTGAATGGCGGTGCTGGCTTGAAGGGCCGAATGGCCTACTCCTGCCCCTGTTGCCTATTGCCTATTGTTGGCTGGATGGCAGAAAGCAAACAGCGGCAATAAAGGGGGGATTTTTCTGGTTGGCTGCCAGTGACCAACGGAGTCCCGCAGGGCTTGGTGCTGGGGCCGCTGCTCTTCACGTTGTATATCGATGATTCGGACGAGGGGATTGAAGGCTTTGTGGCCTAGTTTGCGGATGATGCAAAGATAGGTGGAGGGGCAGGTAGTGTAGAGAGAGCAGGGACTCTGCAGAAGGACGTGGTCAGGTCTGGAGAGTGGGCAGAGAAGTGGCTGATGGAATATAGTGTATCAAAGTGTGGAGTTGTTGCATTTTGGTCGTAGGAATAAAGGCGTGGACTATTTACTAAATGGGGAGAGAACCCAGAAATCAGAGGTGCAAAGGGACCATCGATTTCTGCTGGTGCAGGATTCCCAAAACGTTAATATGCAAGTTATATCGGTAGTAAGGAAGGCAAACGCATAGCAAGCATTTGTTTGGAGAGGAATGGTAGGGAATTGAGGAATGCTGTGGAACAGAGGGATCTAGGAATAACTGTGCATAGTTCCCTGAAGGTGGAATCGCATGTAGATAGGGTGGTAAAGAAAGCTTTTGGTGTGCTGGCCTTTATAAATCAGAGCATTGAATATAGGAGTAGGGAAGTAATGTTAAAATTGTACAAGGCATTGGTAAGACCAATTCTGGAGTATGGTGTACAATTTTGGTCGCCTAATTATAGGAAGGATGTCAACAAAATAGAGAGAGTACAGAGGAGATTTACTAGAATGTTGCCTGGGTTCCAGCAACTAAGTTACAGAGAAAGGTTGAACAAGTTAGGTCTTTATTCTTTGGAGCGCAGAAGGTTAAGGGGGGACTTGATTGAGGTCTTTAAAATGATGAAAGGGATAGAGTTGACGTGGATAAGCTTTTCCCATTGAGGGTAGGGAAGATTCAAACAAGAGGGCATGACATGAGAATTAAGGGACAGAAGTTTAGGGGTAACATGAGGGGGAACTTCTTTACAGAGAGTGGTGGCTGTGTGGAATGATCTTCCAGCAGAAGTGGTGGAGGCAGGATCGATTTTAACATTTAAAAGTAAAGTGGATAGGTATATGGACGGGAAGGGAATGGAGGGGTATGGTCTGAATGCAGGTAGATGGGACTAGGGGAAAATAAATGGTCGGCACGGACTGGAAGGGCCGAGAAGGCCTGTTTCCGTGCTGTAATTGTTATATGGTTATTATATGGTTATATGGTTATATGGTTATATGACTAGAATACAAAAACAGGGATATGATGCTGAGGCTCTATAAGGCGCTAGTCAGGCCGCATATGGAATATTGGGAGCAGTTTTGGGCCCCGTATCTGAGGAAGGATGTGCCGGCTCTGGAGAGGGTCCAGAGGAGGTTCACGAGAACGATCGCGGGAATGAGTGGGTTAACGTACGATGAGCGTTTGACGGAGCTGGGCCTGTACTCGCTGGAGTTTAGAAGGTTGAGGGGGGAACCTCATTGAAACGAACGGGATAATAAAAGGCTTGGATAGAGTGGATGTGGAGAGGATGTTTCCACTGGTGGGAGAGTCTAGGACTAAAGGTTATAGCCCCAGAATTAAGGAGGAGGTGAGGAGGAGTTTCTTTAGTCAGAGGGTGGTGAATTGGTGGAATTCTTTGCCACAGAAGGCTGTGGAGGCCAAGTCAGTGGATGTTTTAAGGCATTTTTAAGATGTTTTAGAAGAGATAGATAGATTCTTGACCAGTACGGGTGTCAGGGGTTATGGGGAGAAGGCAGGAGAATGGGGTTAGGACGGAGAGATGGACCAGCCATGATTGAATGCTGGAGTAGACTTGATGGGCCAAATGGCCTAATTCTGCTCCTATCTCTTATGCTCTTACGACCTTATGACCCAAAGGTCATTCCCTTTATCCTGTATCTGCACACTGTGGACGGGTGTGATCGCGTATAGTCTCTCCGTTGGCTGGTTAGCACGTAACAAAAAGCCTTTCACTGTACCTCGGTACACGTGACTATAAGCTGAACTACACGGAACCCTTCCTCCTCCCCCCTCTCTCGTGCTAGCCACGTCTCTCCAAAACAAGTCCACAAGTTATAGGAGTAGAAGTAGGCCATTCGGCCCATCGAGTCTGTTGTGACAGTCTCAAGGTTTAAGCCCTCGGTTGTCATTAACTTGCGGGCCACGGTTCAGAAGGTAGACACAAACGCTGGAGAAACTCAGCGGGTGAGGCAGCGTCTGTGGAGCGAAGGAAATAGGTGAATAGGAATCCAAAGCTTTCAAAGCCCCGCTGAGTTTCTCCAGCATTTTTGTCTACCTTCGATTTTTCCAGCATCTGCAGTTCTTTCTTAAACCACTGGTTCGGACGGAAATCTGACGCATTCCACAAGCGAGGCATTGAAAGCCGTCAAAAAGATGAGTACTCCAGAAACACTCGTGATTAATAGTTTCTTTATTGTAGTTGCACAAAACAGTAAAATCACTCAAAAAAGCTTCTTCTTGTGGAAGTACTCGAGTATTGTCATGTGTCCCAGATAGGACAATGGCATTCTTGCTTGCTGCAGCACAACAGAATATGTAAGCAGAATACAGAACAGGAGATAAAGGTTCAGTGTGTCTATCTACCATAGACCATATATATATATACATACAATAAACAAATTAATTGTGTTTAATAGCCTGATGGCTGTGGGGAAGCAGCTATTCCTGAACCTGGATGTTGCAGATTTCAGGCTCCTGTACCTTCTACCCGATGGCAGCGGAGAGATGAGCGTGTGGCCAGGATGGTGTGGGTCTTTGATGATGTTGGCTGCCTTTTTGAGGCAGCGACTGCGATAGATCCCCTCGATGAAGGGGGAGGGGGAGGGGGGGTCAGAGCCGATAATGGACTGGGCAGTGGTCGCAACTTTCTGCACTATTTTCCACTCCTGGATGTTCAAGTAACTACATAGAAACATAGACAATAGGTGCAGGAGTAGGCCATTCGGCCCTTCGAGCCTGCACCGCCATTCAATATGATCATGGCTGATCATCCAACTCAGTATCCCGTAACTGTCCCACAACATGCTGTTGCAGTAATCCAATCAACTTCATGTATTTTACACTTTGGAGGTCCTCTGCAGAAATCTCATTCATTCTCTCCATACCCTCTGATCCCCTTTAGCCACAAGGGCCACATCTAACTCCCTCTTAAATATAGCCAATGAACTGGCCTCAACTACCCTCTGCGGCAGAGATTTCCAGAGACCCACCACTCTCTGAAGGAAAAAAGTCCTTCGCATCTCGGTCCTGAAGGATTTCCCCCTTATCCTTAAGCTGTGACCCCTTGTCCTGGACCTCCCCAACATCGGGAACAATCTTCCTGCATCTAGCCTGTCCGTTTCAATCATTCTCGTGATCATGGTCGAAAACTATATCTTTCCCCTAATCTTCATCGAGCTAAACGAAAAACCATCTGGGCGTCTGTGCCAGAAACCTAGCCACGAACACGCACCAGAAACCCAGCCAGGCTACGTATAAATCCCACCCTAATTTAACTAAGTTCCCTAGTTGAGGAAGGACATTCTTGCTATTGAGGGAGTGCAGCGTAGGTTTACAAGGTTAATTCCCGGGATGGCGGGACTGTCATATGCTGAGAGAATGGAGCGGCTGGGCTTGTACACTCTGGAGTTTAGGATGAGAGGGGATCTTATTGAAACAAATAAGATTATTAAGGGTTTGGACACGCTAGAGGCAGGAAACATGTTCCCAATGTTGGGGGAGTACAGAACCAGGGGCCACACACACAGTTTAAGAATAAGGGGTAAGCCATTTAGAACCGCGACGAGGAAACACTTTTTCTCACAGAGAGCGTTGTGAGCCTGTGGAATTCTCTGCCTCAGAGGGCGGAGGAGACCAGTTCTCTGGATACTTTCAAGAGAGAGCGTGATAGGGCTCTTAAAGATAGCGGAGTCAGGGGGCATGGGGAGAAGGCAGGAACGGGGTACTGATTGGGGATGATCACATTGAATGGCGGTGCAGGCTCGAAGGGCCGAATAGCGTACTCCTGCACCTATTGTCTATGTTTCTATGTTTCTATGTTTCTATCACCCTGGGGAGAAATTGGTTGCTTGTACCATGGTGGCTGCCATTGATGGGGAAATGGCCTGGGGAGAAAATGGTCACCTGTACCAAGGTGGCAGCTGTTGCTGGGGAAACTGCCAGGAATAAAGAGAGCACCTGTACCAAGATGGCTGCCATCGGTGGGGGAAACGGCCTGGGAGAAAATAGTCACCTATACCAAGATGAATAGTGGTGCTGGCTCGAAGGGCCGAATGGGCTACTCCTGCCCCTATTGTCTATTGTCACCCACATAAATAGAGGCAGATAAAAATTAAAGATAACTGGATATAATTATAATATATTGAGTTAAGATAAATAGCTACTACAGAGTCCACTCCACCATTCACTCATGGCTGGTCTCTGCCTCCAAACCTCATCTCCTGCCTTTGTAAATATACTCCTCTCAAGCTTACCACCCAGTCTGGTTCAGTCAAAAACCACTGAGTCAAGCACTGGAAAAACTCATCTTTATTTTTGGATTGAACAACAAATTCCCTAAAACCACCACGGGTTCGATCCTTGTCTCTGCCTGGCCAAGTCCTTCAGCCTCGTGCAAGCAGAAACACTCCAAAAGGTCACGCAGTCCCAAGCCCACTTCCAGAAGGTCGACTTCGACCTAAGATGGAGACACCTTTTATAGGTCCATGAACCTTGAGGGAGCGAACTGCATCGGGGTGGTCCCTTTACAATCCAATCAAACATCTTAATTATTTGTTTAAGAAGGAACTGCAGATGCAATTGCGTACAGTTCTGGTCTCCAAATCTTGGGAAGGACATTATTGCCATAGAGGGAGTGCAGAGAAGGTTCACCAGACTGATTCCTGAGATGTCAGGACTGTCTTATGAACAAAGACTGCATAGACTCGGTTTATACTCTCTAGAATTTAGGAGATTGAGAGGGGATCTTATAGAAACTTACAAAATTCTTAAGGGGTTGGACAGGCAAGATGCAGGAAGATTGTTCCCGATGTTGGGGAGGTCCAGGACAAGGGGTCACAGCTTAAGGATAAGGGGGAAATCCTTTAGGACCGAGATGAGAAGGACTTTTTTCACACAGAGAGTGGTGCGTCTCTGGAACTCTCTGCCACAGAGGGTAGTTGAGGCCAGTTCATTGGCTATATTTAAGAGGGAGTTAGATGTGGCCCTTGTGGCTAAGGGGATCAGAGGGTATGGAGAGAAGGCAGGTACGGGATACTGAGTTGGATGATCAGCCATGATCATATTGAATGGCGGTGCAGGCTCAAAGGGCCAAATGGCCTACTCCTGCACCTAATTTCTATGTTTCTATGTTTCTATGTTTCTATGCTGTAAAATCGAAGGTAGACAAAAATGCTGGAGAAAGTCAGCGGGTGGGGCAGCATCTATGGAGTGAAGGAAATAGGCAACGTTTCGGGCCGAAACCCTTCTAATTACATCAGTACATTATTGACATTCCCCCAAACCAATTACAGAGTCTCCCATACATTGTTTCTAGGAGAAGCTTCTGGAAGGAAGCTAACTTAACTTGAATAATGCAACATTTACCCTGGAACTCAAACAAACCTGCCAGGGCTCAACACTTTAACCAATCAACAAACAGCAGGGTAACTGTCTCACCACATGCTGTTGCAGTAATCCAATCTACTTCAAGCATTTTACACTTCTGCAGGATGTCCTCAACATAAATCTCATTCATTCTGTCAATTGAAGAGATACTCCAAATATTTCCTATCCGCAACAGTGATCTGGGACCTAGACTTACTGGCACCATTCAGCAGCTTGTCTTATATCTGCAGAAACACAGACTTGACCAAAATGGCCTAGCAATGCATGAATCCTTTACTAAATTTTGGTGCTGTTCCTGCTCTGTTTTGGCCAGGATTTACACCTTCACCCCATAACCTTTGACACCCGTTCTAATCAAGAATATATCAATCTATCGCCTTGAAAGTGTCCACTGACTCGGCCTCCACAGCCCTCTGTGGCAATGTCCCTGTCCCGTCCCGTCCCGCCTGAAATTGGTCCAAAACGCCGCAGCGAGTCCCCTGACGGGCACCCGAAAAAGGGACCACATCACCCCGATTCTGGCCTCTCTCCACTGGCTCCCTGTGCGGTTCCGAATCAATTTGATGCTCCTTCTTTATGTCTACAAAGCCCTTAATGGGCTTGCCCCCACCTACATCAAAAGTCTGCTCACCCACCACACCACCTCCAGGTCCCTCAGATCGGCCGACTTGGGGTTACTGACTATCCCGAGGTCTAGGCGTAAGCTCAGGGGCGACCACGCTTTTGTGGTTGCAGCTCCTACGCTATGGTTGTCTTATATTTCATTGGCTATATTTAAGAGATGTGGCCCTTGTGGCTAAGGTGATCAGAGGGTATGGAGAGAAGGTAGGTACGGGATACTGAGTTGGATGATCAGCCATGATCACATTGAATGACGGTGCAGGCTCGAAGAGCCAAATGGCCTACTCCTGCACCTAATTTCTATGTTTCTATGGTTACACAAAAAGCTGGAGAAACTCAGCGGGTGCAGCAGCATCTAAGGAGCGAAGGAGATAGGCGACGTTTCGGGTCGAGACCCTTCTTCAGACTGGTCAGGGATCAGGGAAACGAGAGATATAGACGGTGATGTGGAGAGATAAAGAACAATGAATGAAAGATATGCAAAAAAGTATCGATGATGAAGGAAACAGGCCGTTGTAAGCTGTTTGTAGTGTGAAAATGAGACTTGGGTGGGGGAGAGATAGAGAGAGAGGGAATGCCAGGGCCCGAGGGCTGAAGGAGAGGTGGGAAGGGGAGGAGGCAGTCTGGGTTAACAGAATTGAGAAAATTCAATGTTTAAGCCCAGAGGATGCAGACTCCCCAAGCGGAATATGAGGTGCTGTTCCTCCAACTTGCGGTGTTGCTCACTCTGGCCGTGGAGGAGGCCCAGGACCGAGAGGTCAGATACGGAATGGGAGGGGGAGTTGAAGTGCTGAGCCACCGGGAGGTCGGGTTGCTAATTGCGGACCAAGCGGAGGTGTTCGGCGAAACGATCGCCAAGCCTCCGCTTGGTCTCACCGATGTAGACCATATGTTTCTATGGTTCAGTATCGCTCTTCCCATCAGAACTGCCCCCTCCATCGACTCCTTTAAGTCTAGACTGAGAGTAGAAATAAGTCTGGACATAAAACGTATTTCTACTCTCAAGCCTTTCTTAAGGGGTTGGACAGGCTAGATGCAGGAAGATTGTTCCCGATGTTGGGGAGGTCCAAAGCAAGGGGTCACAGTTTAAGGATAAGGGGGAAATCTTTTAGGACCGTGATGAAAAAAAACATTTTTCACACAGAGAGTGGTGAATCTGTGGAACTCTCTGCCACAGAAGGTAGTTGAGGCCAGTTCGTTGGCTATATTTAAGAGGGAGTTAGATGTGGCCCTTGTGGCTAAAGGGATCAGAGGGGTATGGAGAGAAGGCAGGTACGGGATACTGAGTTGGATGATCAGCCATGATCATATTGAATGGCGGTGCTGGTTCAAAGGGCCGAATGGCCTACTCCTGCACCTGTTGTCTATGTTTCTTGAGGTCCCCTGGGGGAGGGCTGTATGTACCACTGTTTGTAGCACGTTAGTACCTCCACCAATGTAAAGCACTTTGGTCAACGAGACTTGTTTTTAAATGTGCTGTAAAAGTGATTTGTCTTGACTTGACTTGAATGAGATCCACAGATTCACTACCCTCTGACTAAAGAGGTTCCTCCTCACCTCCTTTCTAAAAGAGTGCCCTTTAAATCTGAGGCTGTGCCCTTTGGTCCGAGGCTCTCCCACCAGTGGGAACATCCTCTCCACATCCACTCTATCCAGGACTTTCTTTATTCGGTTACCTTTCAATGAGGTCCCCCCCTCAACCTTCTAAACTCCAGCGAGTCGAGGCCCAGTTCCGTCAAGCGCTCATCATGTGTTAACCCACTCATTCCTGGGATCATTCTTGCAGCCCTCCTCATAAACAGCCTTGCGGTAAAAGTGGAGCACCACAGCATATTCGGGTCACCTTGCACCCTCTCCCCTCTGCAGAAGATCACGTTTCATCCTTTAATTCTATTTGTGACACCTAATTCCTCTCGTGTTACAAAGCCAGGAAACGTTTCAGTAGCGGAATCCCTTGGTTTTTAATAATTCTGATCTAATCTTTGACCCTTCAGGTCATTCTGCCATCTCAATGCTTTCTTGAACATTTAGCATATGTATTTTGTGCAATTTTAACAACCATTCGGGCACAAAAATGCTGGAGTAACTCAGCGGGACCGGCAGAGAGAAGTTGCGGTTCGAGATCCTTCTTCAGACATGAGAGTCGGGGGAGCGGGAGATACGGAGATAAGGAAGTGTAAGGTGTGAAAACGGGACAAAGGGGGTGGAGAGGATGTTTCCACTGGTGGGAGAGTCTAGGACTACAGGTCGCAGCCTCAGAATTAAAGGACGTTCCTTTAGAAAGGAGATGAGAAGAAATTTCTTTACATAGAAACATAGAAACATAGAAATTAGGTGCAGGAATAGGCCATTCGGCCCTTCGAGCCTGCACCGCCATTCAATATGATCATGGCTGATCATCCAACTCAGTATTCCGTACCTGCCTTCTCTCCATACCCTCTGATCCCCTTAGCCACAAGGGCCACATCTAACTCCCTCTTAAATATATCCAATGAACTGGCCTCAACTACCCTCTGTGGCAGAGAGTTCCAGAGACCCACCACTCTCTGTGTGAAAAAATTTCTTCTCATCTCGGTCCTAAAGGATTTCCCCCTTATCCTTAAGCTGTGACCCCTTGTCCTGGAAGTCCCCAACATCGGGAACAATCTTCCTGCATCTAGCCTGTCCAACCCCTTAAGAATCTTGTAAGTTTCTATAAGATCCCCTCTCAATCTCCTAAATTCTAGAGAGTATAAACCGAGTCTATGCAGTCTTTGTTCATAAGACAGTCCTGACATCCCAGGAATCAGTCTGGTGAACCTTCGCTGCACTCCCTCTATGGCAATAATGTCCTTTAGTAATGTCCTTTAGTCAGAGCAATAATGTCCTTTAGTCAGAGGGCGGTGAATCTGTGGAATTCTTTTGCCACAGACGGCTGTGGAGGCCACAAGTCAGTGGATATATTTAAGGGGGAGATAGATAGATTGTTGATTAGTGCGGGTGTCAGGGATTATGGGGAGAAGGCAGGAGAATGGGGTTAGGAGGGAGAGAGATAGATCAGCCGTGATTGAATGGTGGAGTAGACTTGATGGGCCGAATGGCCTAATTGTACTCCAATCACATGACCTGATGAGAATGTAGAGTGGATCGTTGTTAGCTGGGAGAAGGTAATGAGAACAAAACCGAGATAGAATTTGGTTGGAGACTGGTCTGGTCAGACTGGTCGGGGAACTGGGTAGGGGAAGAGTTGGGGAAAGCCGGGGCTACTTGAAGTTAGAGAAGTCAACGTTCACACCGCTGGGGTGTGAGCTGCCCAAGCGAAATATGAGGCGCTGTTCCTCCAATTTGCCGTGGGCCTCACTCTGACAGTGGAGGAGGCCCAGGACTCTCGGTCTGAAGAAGGGCCTCCTCTGTCATATGAGGAAAGATTGGAAAGACTAAAGGATTGGACAGGCTAGATGCAGGAAAACATGTTCCCCATGTTGGGGGAGTCCAGAACCAGGGGCCACACACAGTTTAAGAATAAGGGGTCGGCCATTTAGGGCTGAGATGAGGAAAAACTTTTTCACCCAGAGAGTTGTGAACCTGTGGAATTCTCTGCCACAGAAGGCAGTGGAGACCAATTCATTGGGTGTTTTCAAGAGAGAGTTAGATTTAGCTCTTAGGGCTGACGGGAATATGGGGAGAAAGCAGGAACGGGATACTGATTTTGGATGATCAGCCGTGATCATATTGAATGGCGGTGCTGGCTCGAAGGGCCGAAAGGCCTACTCCTGCACCTATTTTTCTATGTTCTATGTTTAAGGTGAGAGAGGAAAGAGTTAATAGGAACATGAGGGGTAACTTTTTCACACAGAGGGTGGTGGGTGTATGGAACGAGCTGCCGGAGGTAGTAGTTGCGGCTGGGACTATCACAATGTTTAAAATACATTTGGACTAGTGCATATCCTCGATTCCCTTACTCTGAGCAAGGGACTCTGTCCGTCTACCCGATCTATGATCTTATACAGTCCACCTCTATAAGATCAGCCCTCATCCTCCTGCGCTCCAAAGAATAGAGTCCCAGATACTAGACTTCTCCCTTTAGCTCAGTCCCTCAAATCCTGGCAACATCCTCGTAAATCCTCTCTGCACCCTTTCCAGTTTCCAGAAATTTGGCTCCATAGAACTGCTGTATCCAGCGGGCACGTCTTTGGAGTGTGGGATGAAACCGGAGCGCCCGGAGAAAACCCACGCAGGTCATGGAGAGAACGTGCAAACTCCGTGCAGACAGCACCCGTGGTCAGGATGGAACCCGGGTCTCTGGTGCTGTGAGGCAGCAACTCTACCACTGAGCAACCGTGCCTCCCAGATTCCTTGCTTTTCATGACTAAGGTCTGAGTTACTGAGTATAACCGACAACTTATAGCGTTCAGATCATTGCCTCCTATCTAGTTATTGAATCACCCAGCGTGGAAACAGGCCCTTCGGCCCAACTTGCCCCATCTGCACTAGTCCCACCTGCCTGCATTTGGCCCATATCCTTCGAAGCCTTCTTTACCCATGCACCAGTCCAAGTGTCTTTTAAACGTTGCGATAGTCCCTGCCTCAACTACCTCCTCCGGCAGCTCGTTCCATACACCCACCACCCTCTGTGTGAAAAAGTCACCCCTCAGATTCCAATTAAATCTTTTCCCCCCTCACCTTAAACCCATGTCCTCTGGTCCTCGATTCCCCTACTCTGGGTGAAAGACAGTGCATTCACCTCTCATGGTTTTGTACCCCTCTATAAGCTCACCCCTCATCCTCCTGCGCTTCATGGAATAAAATCTGAGCCTGCCCCACCTCTCCCTGTAGCTCAGGCCCTTTGGCCGTTCTTCGAGGGTCCTGACCCGAAACGTCACCTGTCCACGTCCTCCAGGGATGCTACCTGACCCGCTGAGTTACTCCAGAACTTTGTGTCATCTTTTGATGATGTGGCTAAACTGTTTTCTGTTTGTGTCTCCCCCCTCCCTTCTCTCTCCCCCCTCCCTCTCCTCTCCCACTCTTCATCTCCCCGTTAACTTTCCTCCTGACCCTCTCCCCATCTCCCTATCTCCCTCCCACTCCATCTTCCCTTCATCTCCCCATATCCCCCCCATCTCTCCCTCTTGCCATCTCCCCCTCCACCATCTCTCCATCTCCCCCTCCTTTACCCCCTCTCCCCTTCTCCCTTTCCCCCCTCCCTTCCCTCCCCCATCTTCCCTCTCTCCCTCATGCCATGCCCCCCTCTCCCCCTCCCCTCTCCAACATCTCCCATCCTTTACCCCCCTCCCCCCTCCATTTCCCCGCCATCATCCCCCCGTCTACCCATCTCCCCTCCCCATCATCTCCATCACCTCCATCATCTCCATCACCTGCATCATCCCCGTCACCTCCATCTCCTCCTCTCCCCTCTCCATCACCTCCATCATCTCCGTCACCTCCATCTCCTCCTCTCCCCTCTCCATCACCTCCATCATCTCCATCACCTCCATCATCTCCATCATCCCCATCATTTCCATCACCTCCATCATTTCCATCATCTCCATCATCCCCATCATTTCCATCACCTCCATCATTTCCATCATCTCCATCATCCCCATCATTTCCATCACCTCCATCATTTCCATCATTTCCATCATTTCCATCACCTCCATCATTTCCATCATCTCCATCATTTCCATCACCTGCATCATTTCCATCATTTCCATCACCTCCATCATTTCCATCACCTCCATCATTTCCATCATCTCCATCATTTCCATCACCTCCATCATTTCCATCATCTCCATCATTTCCATCACCTCCATCATTTCCATCATTTCCATCATCTCCATCGTTTCCATCATCTCCATCACCTCCATCACCTCCATCATTTCCATCATTTCCATCATCTCCATCATCTCCATCACCTCCATCACCTCCATCATTTCCATCATTTCCATCACCTCCATCATCCCCATCATTTCCATCACCTCCATCATTTCCATCATCTCCATCATTTCCATCACCTCCATCATTTCCATCATTTCCATCATCTCCATCATTTCCATCATCTCCATTACCTCCATCACCTCCATCATTTCCATCATTTCCATCATCTCCATCATTTCCATCACCTCCATCATTTCCATCATTTCCATCATCTCCATCATCTCCATCATTTCCATCATTTCCATCATCTCCATCATTTCCATCACCTCCATCACCTCCATCACCTTCATCATTTCCATCATCTCCATCATTTCCATCATCTCCATCACCTCCATCACCTCCATCATTTCCATCATTTCCATCATCTCCATCATCTCCATCACCTCCATCACCTCCATCATTTCCATCATTTCCATCACCTCCATCATCCCCATCATTTCCATCACCTCCATCATTTCCATCATCTCCATCATTTCCATCACCTCCATCATTTCCATCATTTCCATCATCTCCATCATTTCCATCATCTCCATTACCTCCATCACCTCCATCATTTCCATCATTTCCATCATCTCCATCATTTCCATCATCTCCATCATTTCCATCACCTCCATCATCTCCATCATTTCCATCATTTCCATCATTTCCATCATCTCCATCATTTCCATCACCTCCATCACCTCCATCACCTTCATCATTTCCATCATTTCCATCATCTCCATCATTTCCATCACCTCCATCATTTCCATCACCTCCATCATTTCCATCATTTCCATCATCTCCATCATCTCCATCATTTCCATCACCTCCATCATTTCCATCACCTCCATCATCTCCATCATTTCCATCACCTCCATCTCCTCCTCTCCCCTCTCCATCATCTCCGTCACCTCCATCACCTCCATCTCCTCCTCTCCCCTCTCCATCATCTCCATCGCCCCATCATCTCCGTCACCTCCATCTCCTCCTCTCCCCTCTCCATCACCTCCATCATCTCCATCACCTCCATCATCTCCGTCACTTCCATCTCCCCCTCTCCCCTCTCCATCACCCCCGTCTCCCCCACTTTCCTCGCCATCATCTCCATGTCCGCCTCCATCTTCTCTCCCCGCCCCCCGCCCCCCCCCCCCCCCCCGCAGCAGCGGCCCCTGAAGCAGTCCCTGAGCGCCTCGCTGTGCCGGGAGTCCCACTGGAAATGCCTGGTGCTGACCGTGCTGATGTTGGGCTGCGTCGGCGTGGTGGCCTGGTGCCACCTGTCCACCGTCACCCGCCTGTCCTTCCGCACGCCCCTGATGGGCGGTGGCGGGGGCGTGGGCGGCGGGGAGTCGATGGTGTACCATGAGAGCCCGTGCTCCAGCGGCTACGTCTACATCCCGCTGGCCTTCCTGCTGATGCTGTATGTGGTGTACCTGGTGGAGTGCTGGCACTGCCACGCCGGGCGGGAGGCCCAGCACCGTGTGGACGTGCACGGGGTGTACGAGCGGGTGGAGCGCCTCCAGCGGGCCAGCCCCTGCATCTGGTGGCGGGCCGTCAGCTACCACTACGTCCGCCGCACCCGCCAGGTCACCCGCTACCGCAACGGCGACGCCTACACCACCACGCAGGTGTACCACGAGCGGGTCAACACCCGCCTGGCCGAGTCCGAGTTCGACTACGGCCGCCACGGGGTGAGGGACGTCTCGCGCGGGCTGGCAGGCCTGGGCGACCACCCGGCCACCCGCCTGCGCTTCACCAAGTGCTTCAGCTTCGCTGGCGCCGAGGCGGAGACGGCCTACCTGACGCAGCGGGCGCGCTTCTTCAGCGACAACGAGGGGCTGGACGACTACCTGGAGGCGCGCGAGGGCATGCACCTGCGGGACGTGGACTTCAAGGAGAGGATGGTGGCCCTCTGCGACCCCAAGAGCCCGCCCTGGTACGTGTCGCCCTCCATCTTCTGGACGGTGTCACTGCTGGTGCTCAGCTGGCCCCTGCGGGTGCTGGCCGAGTACCGCACCGCCTGCCTCCACTACCACGTGGAGAAGCTGTTCGGGGCCCCCGACAGCGACGGAGAAGGGGCCCCCCGCTCATCCTCCTCCGCCTCCAGGCCCGCCAACAGGCCCACCGCCACGGTGGACGTGACCGAGCTGGAGTGGCACATCTGCACCAACCGCCAGCTGGTGCCCACCTACTCCGAGGCCCTGCTGATGGAGGCCTCCTCCTCCTCCTCCTCCCGCCCGCACCCCAGGCCTTGCCAGGGCTGCCGACGCTCCCTCAGCAGCTGCTCGCTCCCCTCCCGCGTCCCCCGGCCCCGCCTGCCCTTCAGCCGCAGCCGCTTCTCGCTAGGCCGGGCCTGCATCTTCAGGAGCCTGAGTGGGGGCCTGAGGAGGAGGGAGGGGGAGGAGGAGGAGGTGGTGGTGGTGGTAGGGGGGGAGGATGAGGAGGAGGAGGAGGAGGGGGAGGGGGAGAGGGTCGAGGGGGACCTACCCCCCACCTACCAAGAGGCCCTGCGATTCCCCCGCCTCCTGGTACACGGAGGAGACGGTTGCCAGGGGCACCGGCCCCGGCAACGGGATGGGGATGGGGAGGCAGAGGCAGAGGGACCGGACACGCCACTGTGACCATTGAACCTCGCCTCTCCTCTCCTCTCCTCTCCTCTCCTCTCCTCCCATCTCCTCTCCCCTCCTCGCCTCTCCTCTCCTCTCCCCCCCCCTCCCCTCCTCTCCTCGCATCTCCTCTCCTCTTCTCTCCTCCCATCTCCTCTCCCCTCCTCACCTTTCCTCTCCTCTCCTCGCCTCTCCTCTCCTCCCATCTCCTCTCCCCTCCTCGCCTCTCATCTCCCCTCTTCGCCTCTCCTCTCCTTTCCTCTCCTCTCCCCTCCTCTCCTCGTCTCTCCTCTCCTCTCCCCTCCTCTCCTCTCCCCTCCTCTCCTCGTCTCTCCTCTCCTCTCCTCTCCTCGCCTCTCCTATCCTCTCCTCTCCTCTCCTCTATTCTCCTATCCTCTCCTCTCCCCTCCTCTCCTCGCCACTCCTCTCCTCTCCTCTCCTCTCCTCTCCCCTCCTCTCCTCTCCTCGCCTCCCCCCTCCCCTCCTCTCCTCTCCCCTCCTCGCCTCTCCTCTCCCCTCCTCTCCTCTCTTCTCCTCTCCCCTCCTCTCCTCCCATCTCCTCTCCTCTCCTCTCCTCGCCTCTCCTCTCCTCTCCTCTCCCCTCGCCTCTCCTCTCCTCTCCCCGCCTCTCCTCTCCTCTCCCCTCCTCTCCTCTCCCCTCCTCTCCTCTCCTCACCTCCCCCCTCCCCTCCTCTCCTCTCCCCTCCTCACCTCTCCTCTCCCCTCCTCTCCTCTCCTCTCCTCCCATCTCCTCTCCTCTCCTCGCCTCTCCTCTCCTCTCCTCTCCTCTCCTCTCCTCTCCTCTCCTCGCTTCCCCTCTCCTCTCCTCTCCTCGCTCGCTGGCAGCCGGCTCGGGCGGAGCTCTGGTCCGCCTGGCCCCGTGACCCGCGGATGGACGGCCATCTTGGCCAGGCCCAGGAGCAAACCTGACCAGGCCCCTTCCAGCCCACCAGCCCCATTATCCTTATTAAAATGTTTCTTTCCCCCTCTCGTCTCCAAAGAAACTTCCGCAGAGTTGCAGCGATACACCAGATGTTTATAAAGTGCCGCCCAAGTCCCAAAAGATGTTAAAAAGAACAAATTTGTGCATTTTGTCAAGAGCTCCGATCAATGTTTTTTTTTGGCGGGGGGGGGGAGGGGGGGGGTGGTTTATTGTAAAAAAAATAATTTAAATCAATAATTTACAGAAATAATATGTACAGTACAAGACAATACAAGACAAACCCACCACCGTGATACAAAATAAAACAAATATTCTTCAATTCTAAATATTAAATCAGTATTTCCCCGTCCTTGTGAAGAACGCGGTCACGGAAATCCCCCCCGGGCGCCCGTGGAAGGCGGGTGGTCCCTCTCTAGAGGCCTCTTCCGCCTGGCGCCGTGACACGCGGACGGCCATCTTGGCCAGGCCCAGGAGCAAACCCGCCCAGGACATCCTCAGCCCCCGACCCTCTCCCCTACTCACAGGGTGTCCAGAGATGGGGACGGTGGGGGTGAAGTGCAGCTAGGAGCGGACCCTTTAGAGATATTGGAACAGGGGCTGCAGCCCCCACACGGTCCATGTACACGTGGAACGCAGATTCTTCCAGCCCGCAACTGTGGCAGGCGCCTGGCGAGACGGTGAACCGCGAGTGACTGTATCCGACCCTGGCAAGTGTGTGTGTGTGTGTGTGTGTGATGGGGCACTGTAGAGGCAGCTTCACACTGTGTCTCACCCTTTTATTTATAACATAACGAGCTTTTAAGATTGTTACGAGATTGGCATTGAGAGAGGCAGGAAACATGTTCCCGATGTTGGGAGACTCCAGAACCAAGGTCTGAGAGTCCTTTAGCTGCCTTTTGGCCAACTCCAAGCAGGCTGTCATGTGCCTTTTACTGAGGAGTGGCTTCCGTCTGGCCACTCTACCATAAAGGCCTTTTTTTGTTCTTGACCTCTCCACATCACCGTCTATATCTCTCGTTTCCCTGATCCCTGACCAGTCTGAAGAAGGGTCTCGACCCGAAACGTCGCCTATCTCCTTCGCTCCTTAGATGCTGCTGCACCCGCTGAGTTTCTCCAGCTTTTTGTGTAATCCTCGATTCTCCAGCATCTGCAGTTCCTTCTTTAACACTATACCATAAAGGCCTGATTGGTGGAGTTCTGCAGATATAGTTGTCCTTCTGGAAGGTTCTCCCATCTCCACAGAGGAACTCTGGAGGTCTGTCAGAGTGACCATCGGGTTCTTGGTCACCAAGGCCCTTCTCCCCCGATTGCTCAGTTTGGCCGGGCGGCCAGCTCTATGAAGAGTCACAGTTTAAGAATAAGGAGTAAGCCATTTAGAACGGAGACGAGGAAACACTTTTTCTCACAGAGAATGGTGAGTCTGTGGAATTCTCTGCCTCAGAGGGCGGTGGAGGCCGGTTCTCTGGATGCTTTCAAGAGAGAGCTAGATAGGGCTCTTAAAGATAGCGGAGTCAGGGGATATGGGGAGAAGGCAGGAACGGGGTACTGATTGGGGATGATCAGCCATGATCATATTGAATGGCGGTGCTGGCTCGAAGGGCCGAATGGCCTCCTCCTGCACCTATTGTTTATTGTTTATTATTCAAATAAATACAAATACAGAGTAGTAACAAAATCAACTGCCATTTGCAGTTTACAATTAAAACGGTTATCAGATTATAATATCGTCGACTTTATCTACAATATGCTCGACTCCCCTCTCCCGTGGCAACCAGCGATCACGGAAGGCACCGCGTGTGTGCGCGTCCCCTCTCCACGGACTCGCGGGCACGGACGTGGGCCCGGATGAGGGGCAGGCAGCCGACTCCGCCCGCTGCCTGGACCCGCGTAGGCCCATCTTGGCCAGGCCCAGGAGCAAACCGGCAGGGAGAATCCACCCTCCCCACTCCCTGCCTTGTGCCCAAATTCAGAACGCCCTCAGACCCCTTCACGTTTTCCACATTTTGTTACATAAAAACATAGAAATTGGGTGCAGGAGTAGGCCATTCGGCCCTTCGAGCCTGCACCGCCATTCAATATGATCATGGCTGATCATCCAACTCAGTATCCCGTACCTGCCTTCTCTCCATACCCCCTGATCCCCTTAGCCACAAGGGCCACATCTAACTCCCTCTTAAATATAGCCAATGAACTGCCTCTGTGGCAGAGCGTTCCAGAGACCCACCACTCTCTGTGTGAAAAAAGTCCTTCTCATCTCGGTCCTAAAGGATTTCCCCCTTATCCTTAAGCTGTGACCCCTTGTCCTGGACCTCCCCAACATCGGGAACAATCTTCCTGCTTCTAGCCTGTCCAACCCCTTACATTACAGCCTTAATTCATTTTTTTAAAATCATCAATCTACACACAATACCCCAGAATGAAGATGCAAAAAGACGTGTTTAGAAATTTTTGTAAGTAATTAAAAATAAATAACTGAAATATCACATTTACATAAGTATTTAGACATTTTGCTGTGACACTCAAAATTGAGCATAGGTTCATCCTGTTTCCATTGATTATCCTTGAGATGCTTCTACAACTTGATTGGAGTCCACCAGTGGTGAATTAAATTGACTGGACGTGATTTGGAAAGGCACACACCTGTCTATATAAGGTCCCGCAGTTGTCAGTGCATGTCAGAGCAAAAACCAAAGCCATGAAGACGAAGGAATTGTCCGTAGACCTCCGAGACAGGATTGTGTCGAGACACAGATCTGGGGAAGGGTATGAAACAATTTCTGCAGCACTGCAGGTCCCGAGGAGCACAGTGGCCTCCGTCATTCTTAAATGGAAGAACTTTGGAACCGCCAGGACTCTTCATAGAGCTGGCCGCCCGGCCAAACTGAGCAATCGGGGGAGAAGGGCCTTGGTCAGGGAGGTGACCAAGAACCCGATGGTCACTCTGACAGAGCTCCAGAGTTCCTCTGTGGAGATGGGAGAACCTTCCAGAA
>OY740822.1:2784464-2786964 GCA_963514005.1 Raja brachyura | reverse complement strand
GGTTGAGTCTCTTGCCTAGAGTAGGGGAATCGAGGACCAGAGGACATGGGTTTAAGGTGAAGGGGGAAAGATTTAAAAGGAATCTGAGGGGTAACATTTTCACACAGAGGGTGGTGGGTGTATGGAACGAGCTGCCGGAGGAGGTAGTTGAGGCTGGGACTATCCCAATGTTTAAGAAACAGTTGGACAGGTACATGGATAGGACAGGTTTGGAGGGATATGGACCAAACGCAGGCAGGTGGGACTAGTGTAGATGGGACATGTTGGCCAGTGTGGGCAAGATGGGCTGAAGGGCCTGTTTCCATGCTGCATCACTCAATGAGTCACTTTTGTTGCTCAATGGTTCAATGGTACTTTTAAGTGTAGTTTTGAGATACAGGCCCTTCGGCCCACCGAGTCCGCACCGACCAGCGATCCCAGCACACTAACACTATCCTACACACACTAGGGGGCACTTCACCGAAACCAATTGACCTACAAAGCTGCACGACTTTGGGATGTGGGAGGAAACCGGAGCACCCGGAGAAAACCCACGCGGTCACAGGGAGAACGTGCAAACTCCACACAGACACACACACACAGCCTGTTTGCGGGTGAATTGACCTTTGTAAGTTGCCCCGTGGTGTGTAGGGAGTGGATGAGAAAGTGGGATAACACAGAACCAGTGTGAATGGCGCGGACACGATGGGCCGAAGGGCCTGTTTCCACACCTCATCTTTCAATCAATCAGTCATAAGGTCATAAGTGATAGGAGCAGAATTAGGCCGTTTGGCCCATCGAGTCTACTCCGCCATTCAATCACGGCTGATCTGTCTCTCCCTCCTAACCCCATTCCCCTGCCTTCTCCCCACAACCCCTGACACCCGCACTAATCAAAAATCTATCTATCTCTGCCTTAAAAATATCCACTGACTTGTGGCCTCCACAGCCGTCTGTGGCAAATAATCCCACAGATTCACCACCCTAAAGAAATTCCTCCTCATCCCCTTCCTAAAATAACGTCCTTTAATTCTGAGGCTGTGCCCTCTAGTCCTAGACTCTCCCACTAGTGGAAACATCCTCTCCACATCCAAGCCTTTCACTCATCTGTGCGTTTCAATGTTGTCCCCCCCCCCCCTCATTCTTCTAAACTCCAGCGAGTACAGGCCCAGCGCCAAAAACGCTCATCGTACGTTAACCCACTCGTTCCTGGGATCGCTCTTGTAAACTTTCTCTGGACCCTCTCCAGAGCCGGCACGTCCTTAATCAGCCTTCAATACTCCAGGGAAAACGTGCTCAACTCACTGGGCGTCACGGGGGACCAGCGGTACAGTTGCTGCCTTCGAGCGCTTCCGAAGGCAGCAGGTTCGATCCCGACTACGGGTACTGTCTGCACATGACTGCGTGGGTTTTCTCCGAGATCTTCGGTTTCCTCCCACACTCCAAAGACGTACAGATTTGTAGGTTAATTGGTTTTGTATAAGCGTAAAATTGTCCCTAGTGTTAATGTGCGGAGATTGCTGGCCGGACCCGGTGGGCCGAAGGGCCTGTTTCCGCACTGTATCTCCAAACTCTGCGCTGTATAAACTCAAACCTTAGGTAATTCTCTTTAGGCAGTTACGTGAAAAACTTTAGGGAGGGGCAACATTTTCACACAGAGGGTGGTGGGTGTACGGGACGAGCTGCCAGAGGAGGTAGTTGAGGCTGGGACTATCACAATGTTTAAGAAACATTTGGACAGGTACATGGATAGGACAGGTTTGGAGGGATATGGACCAAGCGCAGGCAGGTGGGACTAGTGTAGGTGGGACATGTGTCCATCCAGCACTCAAATATACCTGGACCATTTTCAACACTTGACCTCACCATCTCCATCGCAGGTGATAGACTCCTGACTGACATCCCCTATAAACCCACTGACTCCCACAGCTACCTGGACTACCCTTCCTCCCACCCTGCTTCCTGTAAGGACTCCATCCCCTATTCCCAATTCCTCCGTCTACGCCGCATCTGCTCCCAGGATGACGTGTTCCACACCAGGTCCTCACAAATGTCCTCATTCTTCAGGGAACGGGGGTTCCCCTCCCCCACTATAGATGAGGCTCGCACCAGGGTCTCTTCCATACCCCGCAACACTGCCCTCTCTCCCCATTCCCCCACTCGCAACAAGGGCCGAGTCCCCCTGGTCCTCACCTTTCACCCCACCAGCCGGCGCATACAACAGATAGTCCTCCGCCAGTTTTGCCACCTCCAGCGTGACCCCTCCACTCGCCACATCTTCCCATCTCCCCCCCTGTCTGCCTTCCGCAAAGACCGCTCCCTCCGCAACTCCCTTGTCAATTCTTCCCTTCCCTCCCGCTCCACCCCTTCCCCGGGCACTTTCCCTTGCAACCGCAAGAGATGCTACACTTGTCCCTTCACCTCCCCCCTCGAATCCATCCAAGGACCAAAGCAGTCGTTCCAGGTGAGGCAGAGGTTCACCTGTACCTCCTCCAACCTCATCTACTGCATCCTCTGCTCT
>OY740822.1:2766964-2781964 GCA_963514005.1 Raja brachyura | reverse complement strand
TGCTAACCCCAAACCTGGTTACTAATAACCTTGACCTAGTTACTACCTGGGGTGGAAGATTGCAACCTTCACGAGGTCCGCCCTGTTTCGATTAATGCAATCGACTCGACACAGTGCACAAACGGACGATCAAATAGATCAAGTTGTCCAAAAACTTTAGGCCCTGTGTAGGAAGGAACCGGTTTACACCGAAGATAGACACAAAATCAGCGGGACAGGCAGCATCTCCGGAGAGAAGGAATGGGTGACGTTTCGGGTCTCAGTCTGAAGAAGGGTCTCGACCCGAAACGTCGCCCATTCCTTCTCCACAGAGATGACTTTTGGACACCATGTTATAGGGACGTTGTGCATCGTAAGTGATCATAAGATCATCAGTGATAGGAGCATAATCAGGCCATTCGGCCCATCGAGTCTACTCCACCATTCAATCACGGCTGATCTATCTCTCCCTCCTAACCCCATTCTCCTGCCTTCTCCCCGTGACCCCTGACACCCGCACTAACCAAGAATCTATCTGTCTCCGCCTTAAAAACAGAGTCATAGAGTGATACAGCATGGAAGCAGGCCCTTCGGCCCAACTTGCCCACGCCTGCCAACATGACCCAGCTATGCTAGTCCCACCTGCCTGCGTTTGGTCCATATCCCTCCAAACCCGTCCAATCCATGTACCTGTCTAACTGTTTCTTAAACGTTGGGATAGTCCCAGCCTCAACTACCTCCTCTGGCAGCTCGTTCCATTCACCCACCACCCTCTGTGTGAAAAAGTTGCCCCTCAGATTCCTATTGAATCTTTCCCCTTCACCTTGAACCCATGTCCTCTGGTCCTCGATTCCCCTGCTCTGGGCAAGAGACTCTGTACGTCTATCCGATCTCATGGGACAGTTTTAAGAATGGGTCGACTGGGCTTGTATTCACTGGAATTTAGGATGAGAGGGGATCTTACAGAAGCATCTAAAAGTCTTAAAGGATTGGACACGCTAGAGGCAGGAAACATATTCCTGATGTTGGGGGAGTCTAGAAACTCACACAGTTTAAGAATAAGGGGTCGGCCATTTAGGACTGAGATGAGTTTTCACTTTCACCTTTTCACCCAGAGAGTTGTGAATCTCTGGAATTCTCTGCCACAGAAGGCAGTGGAGGCCAATTCACTGGATGTTTTCAAGAGAGAGTTAGATTTAGTTCTTAGGGCTAACGGAATCAAGGAATATGGGGAGAAGGCAGGAACAGGGTACTGATTCTGGATGATCAGCCGTGATCACATTGAATGGCGGTGCTGGTTCGAAGGGCCGAATGGCCTACTCCTGCACCTATTTTCTATGTTTCTATGTTTGGGGGGGATGTGGGCCAAGCGCAGGCAGGTGGGACCAGTGTAGATGGGACATTCTAGACAAGTTGGGCTGAAGGGCCTGTTCCCTTGTTGTGTGACTCAATGACTCGGGTTGGAGTAGGTTCGTGAAGACGCTTGTTTGTGGTAAATGTGACGGGGGGTTTGGAGCAATTACTGTTTTGATCAGTGCGTGTGATCTGGTGGAGGCTGATAGCAAGACTGGCGTCTTAAACTCCACATGTGTGTCCTCTCCCTCCCTCTCTCTCTCTCTCTCTCTCTCTCTCCACCCGTCTCTGTGTAGTTAGGGACCGCGCACCCCTCGCCCACACAGGGAGGGCGGCACGGTGGCGCAGCGGGTAGAGCTGCTGCCTCACAGTGCCAGAGACCCTGGTTCTATCCCGACCTCGGGTGCTGCTCGTGTGTGTGTTTGTGTGCGTCTGTGTCTGTGTATGTGTGTCTTTGTGTGTGTGTCTGTGTGTGTGCGCGTGTCTATGTGTGTGTGTGTGTGTGTGTTTGTGTGTATGTACGTGTTTGTGTATGTGTGCGTGTGTATCTATCTATGTGCGCATGCGTGTGTCTTTGTACGTCTGTATATGTGTGCGTGTGTGCCTGTGTGTGTGCGTGTCTGTTTGTGTGTATGTACGTGTTTGTGTGTGTGCGTGTGTCTGTGTATGTGTTTCCGTGTGTGTGTGTGTGTGTCACACTTGCACATGTGTGATATGTGTGTGCTTGTGCTTGTGTCGTTGTGTGTGTGCGTGTGTGTTTGCGTGTGTGTATGTGCGTGCATCGATGTGTACGTCATTTTCTGTGTGCGTGTGTCTGTGTGTGTGTACGTGCGTGCGTCCGTGTGTATGTATGTGTTTCTGTGTGCGTGTGTGTCTGTGTGTGTGTGTCTGTGTGTATGTCTGTTTCTGTGTGCGTGTGTTTCTGTGTGTGTGTGCGTGTGTGTGTGGTTTGCACGTTTCTCCCCGTGACCTGCGTGGGTTTTCTCCGGGTGCTCCGGTTTCCTCCCACACTCCAAAGACTTGCCCGTGCGGGTTTGTAGGTCACTGGGCCCCGTGTAAATTGCCCCCTCGTGTGTTGGGGGTGGGGTAGCATAGAACCAGTGTGTGAACGGGCGATCGATGGTCAGCCTGGGCTCGGTGGGCCGAAGGGCCTGGTTCCGCGCTGTATCTCAAAACCGAACTTAGACAGGGCTGCCTTTGCCTGCAAGGACTAGTTGGGCCGAAGGGCCAGTTTCTGTGCTGTGTGATCCTATAACTTATGGGCAACAGTGGAATCAGAACCAGTTCCTTCGTCAGAGGCTCTGAATGGCCCAAAATCTGTCATGGACCAAGCACTTTGACTGGAACACAACGAAAGCCCACCAACGCCTCTACCACCAAGAGCCACCGGGTGGCGCCGGCAATGGCTGCCTCGCCAGCGGTCTGTCACGTCCCTTCTCATTTTTTAATTATTTTCAGAACGTTTTAAATGTGTGTTTCAAAGTTTCTGGGTTAGTTTATGTGGGGGGAGGGGGGGGGGGAAACTTTTTTTCGGTCACGCACCTCGACAGAGATGCAACTTTCTGAGTGTCTCATCTCTCCCCCCCCCCCCCCCCCCCTAATGGCGGCCTAACAACCGGAGAGGTGCGGCCTTTCCTGGAGACCGGCCTCGAGCTTCAAGCCACGCGGCGCGGTGCGAACTTTAACATCTCGGAGACGCGATTCTTTGCCGAGGATCCAACTCTTTGTGGACTCTTAACACTGTGAAGCCACAGACTCCGGCCGACTTGGGAACTCCATGCCGTGGAATGTTGCGATCCGTCCCGACGTCGGAGTTTCCATCATCCCGATGACAGGGCCTGACCATCGGACCGTCGGCAGCGGCGAACCGCGGGGGGTTCAAAGGCCCCGGTCACCGGTGAAGAGGTCCTTCTGCAGTCAAGTTGGGAAAAGGGGAAATACAACGGGATATGGGGGTCCTTGTTCATCAGTCTATGAAAGTAAGCATGCAGGTACAGCAGGCAGTGAAGAAAGCCAATGGCATGTTGGCCTTCATAACAAGAGGAATTGAATATAGGAGCAAAGAGGTCCTTCTGCAGTTGTACAGAGCCCTAGTGAGACCACACCTGGAGTATTGTGTGCAGTTTTGGTCCCCTAATTTGAGGAAGGACATTCTTGCTATTGAGGGAGTGCAGCGTAGGTTCACCAGGTTAATTCCCGGGATGGCGGGACTGTCATATGCTGAGAGAATGGAGCGGCTGGGCTTGTACACTCTGGAGTTTAGACGGATGAGAGGGGATCTCATTGAAACATATAAGATTGTTAAGGGTTTGGACACGCTGGAGGCAGGAAACATGTTCCCGATGTTGGGGGAGTCCAGAACCAGGGGCCACACACACAGTTTAAGAATAAGGAGTAAGCCATTTAGAACAGAGACGAGGAAACACTTTTTCTCACAGAGAGTGGTGAGTCTGTGGAATTCTCTGCCTCAGAGGGCGGTTCTCTGGATGTTTTCAAGAGAGAGCTAGATAGGGCTCTTAAATATAGCGGAGTCAGGGGATATGGGGAGAAGGCAGGAACGGGGTACTGATTGGGGATGATCAGCCGTGATCACATTGAACTTTATTGCCTTCTATGACAGTGAGGAATGTTAATTCCACTGTGGTGGATGTTCATGTTGTGTGGAGTGTGTTTTTTTCACTCAGCATGGCTGTATGGGAACTCAAATTTCACTGCACCTTAATTGGTTAAATAACATTAAATGCAAACTTGAACTGGAACTTCCTTCGAAGATTGCAGAGATTCAGACTGTCGAAGAATGCTCTCTTAAACTTCTACAGGTGCAATAGCAAGCATGTTGACTGCTATTCTTGCTATTGAGGGAGTGCAACGTAGGTTCACCAGGTTAATTCCCGGGAATGGCGGGACTGTCATAGGCTGAGAGAATGGGCCGACTGGGCTTGTGATCACTGGAATTTAGAAGGATGAGAGGGGATCTCAATAGACAATAGGAGCTGGAGTAGGCCATTCGGCCCTTCGAGCCAGCACCGCCATTCAATGTGATCATGGCTGATCATCCCCAATCAGTACCCCGTTCCTGCCTTCTCCCCATATCCCCTGACTCCGCTATTTTTAAGAGCCCTATCTAGCTCTCACTTGAAAACATCCAGAGAACCGGCCTCCACATCCCCAAAAACATCTCATAGAAACATATAAAAGGATTGGACAGGCTAGATGCAGGAAAAATGTTCCCCATGTTGGGGGAGTCCAGAACCAGGGGTCACACAGTTTAAGAATAAGGGGTCGGTCATTTAGGACTGAGATGAGGAAAAACTTTTTCACCCAGAGAGTTGTGAATCTGTGGAATTCTCTGCCACAGAAGGCAGTGGAGGCCGATTCACTGGATGTTTTCAAGAGAGAGCTAGATTTAGCTCTTGGGGCTAACGGAATCAAGGGATATGGGGAGAAAGCAGGAACGGGGTACTGATTTACGATGGTCAGCCATGATCATATAACCATATAACAATTACAGCACGGAAACAGGCCTTCTCGGCCCTTCCAGTCCGTGCTGACCATTTATTTTCCTCTAGTCCCATCTACCTGCACTCAGACCATACCCCTCCATTCCCTTCCCGTCCATATACCTATTATATTGGCTCGAAGGAGGAAACCGGAGCACCGGGAGAAAACCCACGCAGGGCACGGGGAGAACGTGCAAACTCCGCACAGACAGCACCCGTAGTCAGGATTGAACCCGGGTCCCTGGCGCTGTGAGGCAGCATCTGTACCCGCTGCGCCACCGTGCCGCCCTTTGTGAAGAGGAGTCGTCTGATTTTGGACATGAAACATCATTACATAGCTAAGTACAGCACAGGAACAGGCCCTTCGGCCCGCAATGTCCATGCTGACCACAATCCCAAGTTAAACTGATCGCCTCTGCCTTCACGTGATGCGTATCCCTCCATTCCCTGCAAATCCATGTCCCTGTCCAAAAGCCTCTTAAACACCACTATCGTACCTGCCTCCACCCCCACCCCTGGCAACGTGTTCCAGGCACCCACCACCCTCTGTGTAAAAAAAATATACCCCGCACATCTCCTTTAAACTTTGCCCCTCTCACCTTAAAGCTGCGCCCTCTAATTTT
The DNA here is from genome assembly GCA_963514005.1 of Raja brachyura. The sequence continues at coordinate 2,776,509 of OY740822.1, read as the reverse complement.
TGATAATTACACCCCAGGGAAATGGTTGTGGCCTGTCTACGCCTCGCTTAATTTTCCAAACTCCTATCAGGTCCCCCCTCAACCTCCGACGCTCCAGAGAAAACTATCCAAGTTTGTCCAACCTCTCCTCGTAAGTAATGCCCTTTAATCCGGGCTGCATCCCGGTAAACCTCCTCTGCACCCTCTCCAAAGCCTGTGGGTTTTCTCAGAGATCTTCGGTTTCCTCCCACACTCCAAAGACGTGCGGGTTTGTAGGTTAATTGCCTTGGTGTAAGTGTAAATCATCCCTAGTGTGTTTAGGGTAGGGTCAGCGTGGACTCAGTGGGCCGAAAGGCCATGCTCCAGCTCTAAACTAAACTAATTAGGCCATTCGGCCCATCCAGTCTACTCCGCCATTCAATCACAGCTGATCTATCTCTCCCTCCTAACCCCATTCTCCTGCCTTCTCCCCATAACCCTTGACACCCGCACTAACCAACAATCTATCTATCTCTGCCTTAAAAATATCCACTGACTTGTGGCCTCCACAGCCATCTGTGGCAAAGAATCCCACAGATTCACCACCCTCTGACTAAAGAAATTCCTCCTCATCTCCTTCCTAAAGGAACGTCCTTTAATTCTGAGGCTGCGACCTCTAGTCCTAGACTCTCCCACTAGTGGAAACATCCTCTCCACATCCACTCTATCCAGGCCTTTCATTATTCTATAAGTTTCAATGAGGTCCCCCCCCCCCCCCATCCTTCAAAACTCCAGCGAGTACAGGCCCAGTGCTGTTAAACGCTCATCGTACGTTAACCCACTCATTCCTGGGATGGGGGTGACCAGAACTGCACACACAACTCCAAATGGGGCCTAACGAAAGGCTTATTAAGCTGCAAATGCGGCCTAACGAAAGGCTTATTAAGCTCCAAATGCGGCCTAACCAAAGGCTTATTAAGCTCCAAATGCGGCCTAACCAAAGGCTTATGAACCTCCAAATGCGGCCTAACCAAAGGCTTATTAACCTCCAAATGCGGCCTAACCAAAGGCTTATTAAGCTGCAAATTGAACTCCTGTCTCTTGCACTCAATGCCCCAAATGTTCTAGCTTCTCATTTTCACACTCACAAACAGCTTACAACGGCCTGTTTCCTTTATCATCGATACTTTTTTGCATATCTTTCATTCGTTGTTCTTTATCTCTCCACATCACCGTCTATATCTCTCGTTTCCCTGATCCCTGACCAGTCTGAAGAAGGGTCTCGACCCGAAACGTCGCCTATCTCCTTCGCTCCTTAGATGCTGCTGCACCCGCTGAGTTACTCCAGCACTCTGTGAAACGTCACCTATCCATGTTCTCCAGAGATGCTGCCTGACCCGCTGAGTTACTCCAGCACTTTGTGTCAATTGCACGACTCCCACTTCGCTCTCCCTTTGTAACTAGATTCCATCACGAGAAGATCGAAGGGCCGAATGGCCTCCTCCTGCCCCTATATTCTACGTTTCCATGTGTGATCGGGAAGAAAGCGAGACGACTCAGTGTACAATCCACGCTTTAAAAAAAAAAGATTCTCTACAGCAAAGCTGCTAAAACATCCACGATAAACTAGTTACACCGATGGTCTGAAAGGCCCGCAAAACCGGGGGGACCAGGATTCGGCGCGCGCGCTCTCGCCTGTCCCATTACCCTTCGCGGTTTTTGTCCCCGTTTTCCACCGCGGTTTCGGGCTTTTGCCGCGAGGCGCCTTCCCGCCGACCGTCCGGGGAGGAGATAGCCCACCGTCCAACGTGGGGAGTGGTGGTGGTGTCTGAGGGGGGGAGAGAGAGAGAGAGAGAGAGAGAGAGAGAGAGAGAGAGGACGGGAGCCATATGTAGAGCGAGGCGTCCCCCTCGACTCCCTTCCCCCCCCCCCCCCGAGTCTCGTTTAAGTTCCCCCCCCCCCTTGAGGCCGCTCACGTTTCGGAGTGAGGGGGGGGGTTTAAAAGCTGACCAGTGTGTAGACCATACTGTGGGAGGGAGGGAGAGAGGGAGGGAGGGAAGGAGGGAGAGGGAGAGAGGGAGAGAGAGAGAGAGAACACAGTCAGTTATTGGAGCAATGGGATGGGGAGCGATGGGGGGGGAAGGGCAGGGGGGGCGAGGAGTAGGAGGGAGGGATTGTGAGAGGGAGGACGAGAGGAGAGGGGGAATGAGAGAGGGGAGGGAGAGAGCGGAGAGGCAGGAGGGAGAACGAGAGAGGGGAGAGAGGGAATGGGAGACAGGGGAGGGAGAGATAGAGACAGGAGAACTAGGAGGAAGAGAGAGGGGGGAGAGAGATTCCTGGGATGTCAGGACTTCCATATGAGGAAAGATTGGATAGACTCGGCTTGTACTCGCTGGAATTTAGAAGATTGAGGGGGGATCTTATAGAAACTTACTAAATTCTTAAGGGGTTGGACAGGCTAGATGCTGGAAGATTGTTCCCGATGTTGGGGGAGTCCAGAACAAGGGGTCACAGTCTAAGGATAAGGGGGAAATCCTTTAGGACCGAGATGAGGAAAACATTCTTTACACAGAGAGTGGTGAGTCTCTGGAATTCTCTGCCACAGAAGGTAGTTGAGGCCAGTTCATTGGCTATATTTAAGAGGGCGTTAGATGTGGCCCTTGTGGCTAAGGGGATCAGGGGGTATGGAGAGAAGGCAGGTACGGGATACTGAGTTGGATGATCAGCCATGATCATATTGAATGGCGGTGCAGGCTCGAAGGGCCGAATGGCCTACTCCTGCACCTATTTTTCTATGTTTCTGTGTTTCTATGAGAGAGGGAATGTGAGACGGGGAGAGAGAGAAGATGAGAGGGAGAACGGGGGGGGGGGGGGGGGGGAGAGGAGAGGGGATGAGAGAGGGGAGAGAGAGGGGGGGGGAGAGAGGGAGAGGGAGAAGGGAGGGAGAGGGGGGAGAGGGAGGGGGGAGAGAGGGAGAGGGGAAAGAGGGAAGAGGGAGAAGGGAGGGAGAGGGGGGAGAGAGAGAGAGGGGAGAAAGGGAGAGAGGGGAGGGAGGGGGGGAGAGAGAGAGAGAGAGAATGAAAGAGAGGGGAGAGAGGGAGATGGGGGGAGGGAGAGAGGCAAGAGGGGGGCTGAGAGAGAGCGAGAAAAATTGAGATAAGAGGACAAAGTTAGAACAGTTGAGCAAAGTTACAGGCCCTTCGGCCCACAATGTCCGTGCCGTACACAGCGGCAAGTTAAACTGATCTTCTCTGCCTGCACGTGATCCCTATCCCTCCATTCCCTGCAAGTCCACGCCCCTGTCCAAAAGCCTTTTAAACGCCACTATCGTATCTGCCTCCACCCCCCACCCCTGGCAGCGCGTTCCAGGCACCCACAACCCCCCGTGTAGAATAAAAACCTGCCCCGCACATCTCCTTTAAACGTTTGTGTTTCGGGTCGGGACCTTTCTTCGGGCCTGAAGTGGCGATGAGAAGATGACTTCTTCTGACGAGGCCTCTTCAGCCTGAAAATAAGGCCCGACCCGAAACGTCACCCATCCACGTTCTCCAGAGATGCTGCCTGACCCGCTGAGTTACTCCAGCACTGTGTAAAACGTCACCCATCCACGTTCTCCAGAGATGCTGCCTGACCCGCTGAGTTACTCCAGCACTCTGTGAAACGTCACCCATCCACGTTCTCCACAGATGCTGCCTGACCCGCTGAGTTACTCCAGCACTCTGTACCTGTCCATGTTCCCCAGAGATGCTGCCTGACCCACTGAGTTACTCCAGCACTCTGTGTCTTTTTTCTTTTGGCAAACTAGCGCCTGCAGTTCCTTGTATCCAGATTTGAGGTCATTGGGAACTGGACACCAGGGTCAACGAGGAAGAAAGGGGTTCATGTGAGCAGTTTTGGGCCCCGTATCTGAGGAAGGATGCGCCGGCTCTGGAGAGGGTCCAGAGGAGATTCACAAGAACGATCCCAGGAATGAGTGGGTTAACGTACGATGAGCGTCGGGCCTGTACTCGCTGGAGTTTAGAAGGATGCGGGGGTGGGGGGGGGGGGGGGGGGGGCTGTACCTCTAAACTAAATTTGGACAATGAACTGTCTCCCTCCCTCTCCATCTCTCTCTCGGAAAGGGAGGAAAAGAGGGAGTGCAGCGTCGGTTCACCAGGTTAATTCCCAGGATGGGGGGGCTTGCCATATGAAGAAAGAATGGATCGACTGGGCTTGTACTCACTGGAATTTAGAAGGATGAGAGGGTATCGTATCGAAGCATATAAAATTCTTAAGGGAAGATGCAGGAAAAATAACCATATAACCATATAACAATTACAGCACAGAAACAGGCCTTCTCGGCCCTTCCAGTCCGTGCCGACCATTTATTTTCCCCTAGTCCCATCTGCCTGCACTCAGACCATAACCCTCCATTCCCTTCCCGTCCATATACCTATCCACTTTACTTTTAAAATGTTCCCCGATGTTGTGGGGAGCCCAGAACCAGGGGGTCACACAGTTTAAGAATTAGGGGTCGGCCATTTAGGACTGAGATGAGGAAAAACGTTTTCACCCAGAGAATTGTGAATCTGTGGAATTCTCTGCCACAGACGGCAGTGGAGGCCTGAAGAAGGGTCTCGACACGAAACGTCGCCTATCTCCTTCGCTCCTTAGATGCTGCTGCACCCGTTGAGTTTCTCCAGCTTTTTTGTGTAACCGCCGATTCACTGGATGTTTTCAAGAGAGAGTTAGATTTAGCTCTTGGGGCTAACGGAATCAAGTGATATGGGGAGAAAGCAGGAACGGGGTACTGATTGGGGATGATAGGCCGTGATCACATTGAATGGCGGGTGCCGGCTGGAAGGGCCGAATGGCCTCCTCCTGCACCTATTGTCTATGAATTCCACTGCGGAGAATTATTGAAGGCACATTTGGATATAAAGAAGTCACCGTTTGATCTGTTTGTAATTAGCATAGATGAACTAACATCGCCATCGGTTTATTATTATTTATATAAATTGCATGTATTTTGACAGCGGGCAGGAAACTAAAATTAAGGAATTAGACAATAGACAACAGGTGCAGGAGTAGGCCATTCGGCCCTTCGAGCCAGCACCGCCATTCAATGTGATCATGGCTGATCATCCCCAATCAGTACCCCGTTCCTGCCTTCTCCCCATATCCCCTGACTCCGCTATTTTTAAGAGCCCTATCTAGCTCTCTCTTGAAAGCATCTGGAGAACCGGCCTCCACCGCCCTCTGAGGCAGAGAATTCCACAGACTCACAACTCTCTGTGAGAAAAAGTGTTTCCTCGTCTCCGTTCTAAATGGCCGACCCCTTATTCTTAAACTGTGCGGCAGGGAATTGCACAGACTTGTTTAATACATTTTATTACAGCGAGGGATCTCTCATTCCTCTTCCCCATTGAGTCACAGAGTGATACAGCGTGGAAACAGGCCCTTCGGCCCAACTTGCCAATTCTACACTGGTCCCACCTGCCCGCGCTTGGTCCGTATCCCTCCAAACCTGTCCTATCCATGTACCTGTCTAGGCTGCTTATTAAACGTTGGGATAGTCCCAGCCTCAACTACCTCCTCCCTGTGTTCCCATTCATATTTCTGCATCTTATTAACTTCTCTACTCAGGGACGTGATGCTGAGGCTCTATAAGGCGCTGGTCAGGCTGCATTTGGAATATTGTGAGCAGTTTTGGGCCCCGTATCTGAGGAAGGATGTGCTGGCTCTCCCCTCCCCTCCCCTCCTGCTGAGCCACCGTGCATGGAACAAGTGGTGTTATATGTTGAGTCAGTTTGTTGTGTGCACCTCGGGCAAGAGCACCTGATGACATTTTTAATGAAACACTTTCCTCGTCGTCAACGTGATAAATAAAACAAGCCCAGAGGTGTGGTTCGTTTTTTTTTGTGTGGGGGACAGAATCCTCTCAGATCTGTGCCTGAGTATTGCCTGCCAACTCCCGATGCAATCCGAGTCTTGGAGTCAAACTGTGTGGAAACAGGCCCTTCGGCCCAACTTGCCCACGCCAGCCCAACATGTCCCATCTACACCCGTCCCACCTAGAAACATAGAAACATAGAAATTAGGTGCAGGAGTAGGCCATTCGGCCCTTCGAGCCTGCACCGCCATTCAATATGATCATGGCTGATCATCCAACTCAGTATCCCGTACCTGCCTTCTCTCCATATCCTCTGATCGCCTTAGCCACAAGGGCCACATCTAACTCCCTCTTAAATATAGCCAATGAACTGGCCTCAACTACCCTCAGTGGCAGAGAGTTCCAGAGACCCACCACTCTCTGTGTGAAAAAAGTCCTTCTCATCTCGGTCCCCTTATCCTTAAGCTGTGACCCCTTGTCCTGGACCTCCCCAACATCGGGAACAATCTTCCTGCATCTAGCCTGTCCAACCCCTTAAGAATTTTGTAAGTTTCTATAAGATCCCCTCTCAATCTCCTAAATTCTAGAGAGTATAAACCGAGTCTATGCAGTCTTTGTTCATAAGACAGTCCTGCCATCCCAGGAATCAGTCTGGTGAACCTTCTCTGTACTCCCTCTATGGCAATAATGTCCTTCCTCAGATGTGGAGACCAGAACTGTACGCAATACTCCAGGTGTGGTCTCACCAAGACCCTATACAACTGAAGTAGAACCTCCCTGCTCCTATACTCAAATCCTTTTGCTATGAAACTGCCTGCGTTTGGTCCGTATCCCTCCAAACCTATCCATGTACCTGTCTAACTGTTTCTTAAATGTTGGGATAGTCCCAGCCTCAACTACCTCCTCCGGCAGCTCGTTCCATACACCCAGGGGAAAAGTTACCCCTCGGATTCCGTTTAAATCTTTCCCCTTTCCCCTTGAACCCGCTGTATGGCCTTGTTTAGTTTAGTTTAGTTTAGTTCTGGGAGTGCCGTCCAGTTGGCATGGCTGCCCAGCCTGCAGCTGTCTGTTTTTTAACTTCTTTCTTTTAATTTTAGTGAGTTTTAGGGTTTTGTTTTGGAGTTCTAGCCTTTTTTTATGTGGGGGGGTGGGGGGGGGGGGGGGAAGGGGGGGAAGGGGGGAAACTACTTTTCCTGGTCCCTACCTGGTCGGAGAGGCAGCTTCGACCCGTCCCTCGGGGCCTACCAGCAGGCCTGGAGCGGCCTTTCCTGAGGGGGGCCGCCCAGAACCTCGGCTTCGGCAGCGGCTCAGCGCTGGAGCTCCACCGGGGAGCGGAGCGGGCGATACCTTGCCTGGGTCGCTGCGCTGAGACCGCAGGTGAACATCGCGGAGCTGCGGGACTGTGGGGCGGGCCGGCTGCGGGCGGCAGCGCTGAACTTTAACATCGGGAGCCTGGGATCTCTCGGCGAGATCGCCAGTTGTGGGAGCTCCATCCAGCGCGGCCTAGTCGGCTTCGGAAGCCACGGACTCCGGTCGGGAAGCGGCCGTTCCGGGTGTCCCAAGCCGCTGTGAGGACTCTCCCGACGCCGGAGCACCAACCCCCGGCGAGAAGGCCTAAAACATCGGGCCTCCGTAGTGCCGACTGCGGAGGGCCTCAATTAGGCCCGACTATGGGGACTGGACTTTGTGCCTTCCCCCACAGTGGGAACCATTGTGGGGGGATGTTTTTATGTTCATTGTTAATTCTTTAGTGTTGGGTCTTATCTTTATCTGTGTGCTGCATGGCAAGTCAAATTTCACTGCACCAATTGGTGTTTGTGACAATAAATGTCCTATGTCCTATGTTTAGTTTACAGATACAACACAGAAATAGGTCCTTCAATCCAGCGATCACCCCGTACACTAACACTAGGGACAACAGACAATAGACAATAGGTGCAGGAGTAGGCCATTCAGCCCCTTCGAGCCAGCACCGCCATTCAATGTGATCACGGCTGATCATCCCCAATCAGTACCCCGTTCCTGCCTTCTCCCCCATATCCCCCTGACTCCGCTATCTTTAAGAGCCCTATCTAGCTCTCTCTTGAAAGTTCCTAATTTTACAATTTTTACTGAAGCCAATTAACCTGCAAACCCGCACGTCTTTGGAGCGTGGGAGGAAACCGGAGCGCCCGGAGAAAACCCACGCAGGTCACGGGGAGAACGTGCAAACTCCGTGCAGACAGGGATCGAACCCGGGTCTCTGGCGCTGTGAGGCAGCAACTCTACCGCTGCGCCACCGTGCCACCGGTGGTGTCCTCTGGTCCTCGATTCCCCAACTCTGGGCAAGAGACTCTGTGCATTTCCCCTACCATTGAAATCAGATGATGGGTGAAATGAATATTGAAGAGATTCACGAGGATGTTGTCAGGACCCCCTTGACGGTGTGAGCTATAGGGAGAGGTTGAGCAGGCTGGGTCTCTATTCCTTGGAGCGCAGGAGCATGAGGGGTGATCTTATAGAGGTGTACAAAATCATGAGAGGAATAGATCGGGTAGACGCACAGAGTCTCTTGCCCAGAGTAGGGGAATCGAGGACCAGAGGACATAGGTTCAAGGTGAAGGGGGGAAAGATTTAATAGGAATCCGAGGGGTAACTTTTTCACACAGAGGGTGGTGGGTGTATGGAACGAGCTGCCGGAGGAGGTAGTTGAGGCTGGGACTATCCCAACGTTTAAGAAACAGTTAGACAGGTACATGGATAGGACAGGTTTGGAGGGATATGGGCCAAACGCAGGCAGGTGGGACTGGTGTAGATGGGACATGTTGGCCAGTGTGGGCAAGATGGACCGAAGGGCCTGTTTCCACACTGTATCACTCTGTGACTCTGTGAGAGTGTTTTGCGACGGACATTTTATGAATGTGAGGTCGGGCCTTTGATCCCCAATCAGTTCCCCATTCCTGCCTTCTCCCCATATCCCTGACTCCATTTGTTCTACATCTCTCTCCATCACCATCTCTGTGTCTCCCTCTCCCCCTGACACTCGGCCTGAAGAAGGGTCTCGACCCCGAAACATCACCCGTTCCTTCTCTCCAGAGATGCTGCCCGTCCCGCTGAGTTACTCCAGCGTTTTTGTGACTACCTTCGGTTTAAACCAGCACCTCCCCTCCCCTCCCCCCCACACAGAAGGCAGTGGAGGCCGATTCACTGGATGTTTTCAAGTGTGAGTTAGATTTAGATCTTGGAGCTAACGGAATCAAGGGATATGGGGGAGAAGGCAGGAACGGGGTAACTGATTTTAGATGACCAGCCATGATCGTATTGAATGGCGGTGCTGGCTCGAAGGGTCGAATGGCCTACACCTGCACCTATTGTCTATGTTTCTATGTTTCACACATACACACGCACGCACACACACACACGCACACACACGCGCACACACACGCATACACACACACAGATACACACAGACAAACACAGACACACACACACACAGATACACACACGCAGACACACACACATACATACATTCACACACACACACGCGCACACATGCATAACACACACACGCACACACACACACGCACACACACACACACATGCACACGCACACACACACACACACACACATACATACATTCACACACACACGAACACACACGCGCGCACATGCACACACACACACAGACACACACACACACGCACACACACACACGCACACACACACACACACGCA
>OY740822.1:2641878-2766764 GCA_963514005.1 Raja brachyura | reverse complement strand
TTTTCACCCCTCTTTCACCCCCTACCTCCCTAGACTTCCCAACTCCACCCCACCCTCCCTCCTCCTCTCCCCCCCACTCCCTCCTCCTCTCCCCCCCACCCTCCCTCCTCCTCTCCCCCCCACCCTCCCTCCTCCTCTCCCCCCCACCCTCCCTCCTCCTCTCCCCCCACCCTCCCTCCTCCTCTCCCCCCCACCCTCCCTCCTCTCCCCCCCCACCCTCCCTCCTCTCCCCCCCCACCCTCCCTCCTCTCCCCCCCCACCCTCCCTCCTCCTCTCCCCCCCCACCCTCCCTCCTCCTCTCCCCCCCCACCCTCCCTCCTCCTCTCCCCCCCCCACCCTCCCTCCTCCTCTCCCCCCCCACCCTCCCTCCTCCTCTCCCCCCCACCCTCCCTCCTCCTCTCCCCCCCACCCTCCCTCCTCCTCTCCCCCCCACCCTCCCTCCTCCTCTCCCCCCCCACCCCGCTCTCCTCCTCTCCCCCCCCACCCCGCTCTCCTCCTCTCTCCCCCCCCCCTCCTCCTCTCCCCCCCCCCCTCCTCCTCTCCCCCCCCACCCCACCCCGCTCTCCTCCTCTCCCCCCCCACCCCGCTCTCCTCCCCACCCCCCTCTCTCCTTCCCCACCTCAACTATCTCCTTTGGTAGCTCATTCCATATACCCACCACTTCCTGTGTGGGAAAAGTTGTCGAAAGATAGACACAAAATGCTGGAGTATTTCAGGTGGACAGGCAGCATCTCTGGAAAGAAGGAATGGGTGGCGTTTATGGTCGAGACACTTTCATCCTAGAAAAATTGTGTGTTTCTCCATCTGAACTCCAAAATGCAGACATGAACATTTTTTGTTGTTTGCCTGATTATAATTTATCGTATACATTCTTAGTAATATCTTCAATGTACAAGAGGAAAAAGTGCTTGAAAATGTTGATTTTTGGCGTATTGCAATGGGTGTGGATAAGGCTTTATTTTGTTTTACCAATTTTCAAAGCTGAAAAACTGATTAGCTGACATTCCATGCTGGCAAAATAGTCAGCCATGCAGAATGACCATTTTCATTCACTTTTCTTTGAGAATGTCTCCTACGGATACCAATATGTACTTGTAGATTGCTGACCAGCTGCATTTGTTTGTGACATAATAATGTTGACCCTGTCAATAGTATTAGTGAATGGGCAGTCTCTTTTGATGCTGTCTATCTCTCTAACATTGGATTTAATTGTTAAATTTGTATTAAATAGCCAAATATATCCTACATTGCCAAACAGTAATAAAATCCTAATCTCCTTAGATTGAGGGGGGGCGGGGGGTGATGAAAAGTCAAACCTTGTGTTTGAAATGATGAAACTCTGTGCAAACCAGTTCAGTGGCAATCAATTGGGTTCAACATACATTTGCGAATTTTGGACTTTATAACAATAGTGTTGAGTTACTGTTTTATATCACATTATTCCTGCAATAATTTTATGGAGATTTAAGCACAGAAATGCTTATGAAATATGGCCTGCTGCTGGAGAGGAGGTTTACGAGAAGGATCCCAGGAATGATTGGGTTGGATTGGATATGAGCATTTGACGGCACTGGGTCTGTATTTGCTGGAGTTTAGAAGAATGAGAGAGGGGGGGGGGGGGGAATCTCATTCCAAACTTACTGAATAATGAAAGGCCTGGATAGTGTGGATGTGGAGGGGTTGTTTCCACTAGTGGAAGAATCTAGGGCCAGAGGTCAGAGCCTCAGAATTAAAGGCCATTTATTTAGGAAGAAGATAAGGAGGAATTTATTTCGTCAGAGAGTGGTGAATCTGTGGAATTCTTGGCAACAGGAAGCTGTGGAGGCTAAGTCGATGGATATTTTTAAGGATGGATTCTTGATTAGTACGGCTGTCAGAGGTTATGGGGAGAAGGCAGGAGAATGGGTTTAAGGGAAAGATATCCATGATTGAATGGCAGAGTAGATTTGATGGGCTGAATGGTGTAATTCTGCTCCAATCACATGAATATCGCACTTTCTCATCCACTACCTACACAATCGGGGCAATTTACAGAGGCAAATTAACCTGTAAGTCTGCGTGTCTTTTGTGATGTTGGATGAATTTGGAACACCTGGAGTAAATATCACAGGGCACATGTGCGAACTCCACACAGACGACACCCGGGGAAATGATCAAACTCTGGTCTCTGGCACTGTGAGGTAGCTCTCCTACCAGTTTATCCATGCTTTCAAGCCCTTTAAGAATTTTTATTTGCTTTAATAAAATTATCTCTCAACCTCAAAAGATGGCGGAGCGGTAGAGCTTTACAACGCCAGGGACCCGAGTTTTATCCTGACTACAGGTGCTATCTGTACGGAATTTGTAAGTTTTCACTGTTACCTAGGCATTTGCTTTCTCCGAAATCTGTTTCTTCCCACAGTCCACAGGTTTGTAGGCACAAATGTAAAAAAATTGGCCCTAGTCAAATCACTTCTATTTATGTAGCACATTTAATAAACAGCTCTCGTTGGCCAAAGTGCTTTACATTGTATACCAAACAACAGTTGTTCATAGATTAAATACAAACATCACCACATACGTATAGCCCTCGCTCAGAGGATGTCAAAAAAGGCTTGGGAGTAGAGATGAGTTTTTAGTCTCGACTTAAAGGAGTCGATGGAGGGGGGCAGTTCTGATGGGAAGAGGGATGCTGTCCCACAGTCTAGGAGCTGCAACCGCAAAGGCGCGGTCGGTCGCCCCTGAGCTTACGCCTAGACCGCGGGATGTTCAGCAACCCCAAGTCGGACGATCTGAGGGACCTGGAGGTGGTGTGGTGGGTGAGCAGAATTAGTAGGTGTAGGTGGGTGCAAGCCCATTGAGGGCTTTATAGACATTAAGGAGGAGCGGAGAGAGGCCAGGATCGGGGTGATGTGGTCCCATTTTTGGGTGCCCGTCAGGAGTCTCACTGCGGCGTTTTGGACCAATTGCAGGCGGGACAGGGAAGATTGGCTGATGCCAGTGTAAAGGGAGTTGCAGTAATCTAGGCGGGAGGAGATAAATATGTGGATGATCTTTTCGAGGTCATCAAGCTGGAGGAATTGTTTTATTTTAGCTATCGTCCGAAGCTGAAAGAAGCTAGCTTTTATCATGGCATTGACTTGTTTGTCAAATTTCAGTGCTGAGTCAAATATCACGCCAAGGTTTCTGACGTGAGGTTTGAGTAGTGGCGTAAGGCTTTCAAGGCTGCCTGCTATCATTTTGATTGAGTCCGAGGGGCCCAGAAGGATGACCTCAGACTTGCTCTTGTTTAGTTGGAGGACTTACTCTCATTTAGTTACACTACCTCTAATGTACGTAGGGTAGTTTTAATGTTCCTGGATCGTTGGTTGGTGCGGAGTCAGTGGACTGCTGTATCTCTAAGCAAACCTAAACCTTCAAATGCAACACAGTGTGATATACTCGTTCTGCTTCATCTCATCTAGGCAGACAAATCGTCCATACATACCAAGAATCAATCTGGAGAGCCCTTGTCTTACTGTCTCAATATCCTTCTTTAAATAGGGAGAACATGTTGTACACACCGTTCTGGGTGACCTCACCAAGGGCCTGCCTGCCTATATATGCATGCTCCTGTAATTGCTTGCTGGGTTTTAAGTTTCAGTGTTTTCAGTTCACCACCTGAAATTGTCTCTCATGATGTGATAAAATACTTTTGCCTTTTTTCCCCCAAATTGGATGGCCACTTTTTTTTCCAGGGTTTCTATTATTTGCAGAGCCCTCAGCCCTTCAGTTAGGCATTCGTGTATTCTTGAAACCTCTCTCCAACCCTCTGGCACCCAACCTTACTTCAGCGAACTTGGATACATCACACTTGATTCCCAAATACAAATCGCTGATGGTATGACGTACAACATAAAAACAGGCCCTTCGGACCGCCAAAGATCGACACAAAATGATGGAGTAAGAATAGGTGACGTTTCGGTTCGAAACCCTCCTTCGGACCACCAAGTCCATTGTCGACCATTGCTCGTCCGTTCACACTCGTTCAATGTTATCCCACTTTCCCATCCTCTCTCAACACACTCTGGGCAATTTACAGGGGACCAATGAACGTTTTTGGGGTGTGGAAGGATGTGGATTTTGGAACCGGAGCACCAGGGGGAAACCTACACAGTCACAGGGAGAACGTGCAAACTCCACACACCGACATTGTCAGGATCGAACCTGGGTCTCTGGCGCTGTGAGGCGGCAGCTCTACCAGCCGCTCCACTGTGCTGTCCTACATTGTAAGCAGCTGGGATCATTTACAGTAACACACAAGCCTTGAACTGTATCTTTAGTTAATGCCTCCACCCAATAGAGTGTGCATATGAACAAGCACATTTAGATGTATGTCACTCTTGCTTTAGTGGGCAAGATTGCACTGAGAGTGTGTTGGAATGACGAGGTGCGCATTTGCCCAAGATGGTGAGTTTTGTGGTCTAGTTCAAACTGTGCCTGAAAAGTTTTATTGGTTGATGTTTGTGGACCCCCACCCCCTTGTATGTGATATTGGATAACTTGTCTAGAGGGGCAGTGAGTACGAAGAAGGGCCCCGACCGCAAATGTCACCTTTTGTGTCCGCCTGAGATGCTGCCTGACCTGCTGATGCTCCAGCACTTTGTATATATTATTGCAATTCCAGGGCAGGGAAGAGACTGTTCCTAATCTGTGTAGTAATATCTGATCTGAGTGCATGTAGGAATAGTTGTAACTTTGTTTCATGTAAAGGACAAATAACCATTTGGACTCACTGACAAGATGTGTGTGGCCTGCCAACATGGGGGACTTTCAGTTGACTGGCAATATTTATACATACTTGTGTCAAAACATGCACTTTTCCACCATTACTAGGTGGCCTTCTCTTAATATTTTCACATGTAAGAGGTTTTGTTATCTGTGTGGCGAGAAAGGTGGGCTGAGGTTACAAACTGCAATTTTGACCCTCATTTACCCCTAACCCTTTGCATAGACTGGGAGTGGGCTATTGAGTGAGGCCATATTTAGAGTATTGTGATTTGGTCACCTCGTCATAGGAAATATGTTGTGAAGTTGTCAGGTTGTTAATCATGCATTGTCGTTCCACTGACTGGTTAGCAGGCGACAAAAACTTTTCACTGTACCTCGGTACACGTGACAATAAACTAGAATCGAAGCTGGAAAGGGAACAGATAAAGATTTATGAAGATGTTGCCAGGGCTTGAGGGCCTGAGCCATATTGAGAGGTTGAGCAGATTAGGACTTTATTCCACAGAGAGCAGGAGGATGAGGGGTGATCTTCTTGAGGTGTTTAAGATCTTGACGGTATTAGACATGGTAAATGCACAGACTTTTACCTTGAGTAGGGGAAGCAAGAATCTGTAGACATATGGGCCTGTCCCACTTGGGCGATTTATTTTGGGCGACTTCCGCAAAATTTTCAACATGTTGAAACAATTTCGGCGACAGTGCCGACAGTTTTTGCTTGTCGTAGGTTGTCGCCAAGTATGGTAGGTGAGTTCCATTAAAACTAGTCCTTGGCAGTCGTCTAATTGGGACAGGCCCAATAGGGTTAGGGTGAAGGGGGGGAAGATGTATTATGAACCCAAGGCAAATTTTACAAAGGGCGGTGGGTGTATGAAACGAGCTGCCAGAGGAGGTAGTTGAGCCAGGTACTATCACAACATTTAAAAGACATTTGGACAGGTACATGGATAGGGTGGGTTTAGAGGGATATGGGCCAAATGCAGACTTGTGGGTTGATCGGCGTGGGCAAGTGGGTCGGTTTCCATGCTGTATGTATGACTCTATGACCAATCATCGAATGTGAGCTCAGTAACGCCTAGGGAGCTCTATGTCATCCAAGTCTATATGGTGCAAGCAATGGGTACCAGGGTGCAAACCCATCAGCTTCCACTGCCTTGCTCAGTATGATGTAACAGAAACATTTCTCGCTTATTTCTGTTGAGCCACCCAGCTGAAGTTGTATCTTTGAATAATTAAAAGGCAGCATAATCCTTTTTGAGGATGCATGGTCATCCGTTCATTATCGTTGATTACGAATACTGGAACTGCCAATCCAGCAGCAGCCCCACAATAGTTCTTCGTCTTGCGTATGGCATGCACAGCCTAAAGTTGTAGGACAACTTATTCTATTTGATCTTATTTGATTGTGCACGCCGGGTTGATTGCATTCATCGAAGGTTGCAATCTTCACCACCCCACAGTAGTTGTTGGAGTAGGGCTGCCATTACTTCGAGAAGCAATGGGCAGTAAGGCATTCTTATCAGTTAGCGAGTAATCCAGAAATGTAAACAAAAAACTGCTAGCAGAGAGGATTCTTTTTTTATAAAAAAGTAAGAAATATTGGAAGTTACATTAAGCACGAGTACTTCTAGTGGTGCACAAAGCAGTGTGAAGGTTTAAAAGTCTCATTAACTTCAAAGTCAATATGAAAACTTCATATGCAGGGTCAGAAAAGATGCAATCCTTTGGAAAGGCATGTTTAGCTAAGAGCGAGTAGGGAAATTTACGTCCTGTGGAATTGTTCTCAGGTCAAAATTCTGCAATACCCCCTTGTCGTATATCATTCCAAATTCAGGCACAGAGTACAGATGATGAAGGCTTGGTTTTTTTGATGAAGTAACCAAGAAGATTGATGGTAGTGCAGTAGACATTGTCTACCTGGTCTTTAACAGGGTCCTGATAAGGTACTATCTGGTAGGCTAGCCTGAAAGATTGGATTATATGGGTTCCTGGCTGAGCAAGCCATTTGGATACCAAATAGGCTTGAAGGTAGGTGATGGGGGAATTTTGTTTTTCCGACTGGATGTGAATAAGAAATTATGTGCAAAAGAGATCAGTGTTACGGTTGTTGGTTATTTACAGTAATAATTTGGATGAAGATAGCTTTGATGTGAGGTGGATAAAAATGCTGGAGAAACAGTGGGTGAGGTAGCATCTATAGAGCAAGGTAAATAAGGTTTGAGGTCGAAAAAAGATCGGAGCCTTCTTCAGACTGATGTGGGGGTGGGAAGAAGAAAGGAAGAGGTAGAAACTGGGCTGTGGGAGAAGCTGGGAAGGGGAGGGGATAGGAGAAAGCAGGGACTACCTGAAATTGGAGAAGTCAATGTTCATACCGCTGGGGTGTAAACTACCCAAGCGAAATATGAGGTGCTGCGCCTCCAATTTACGGTGGGCCTCACTCGTTGGCCATGGAGGAGGCCCAGGACAGAAAGGTCGGATTCGTAATGGGAGGGGCAGTTGAAGTGCTGAGCCATCGGGAGATCAGGTTGGTTATTGCAAACTGAGTGGAGGTGTTGGGTGACACGATCGCCAAGCCTGCACTTGGTCTCACCAATGTAGAGCAGCGCATGCAATAGATGAGGTTGGAGGGGGTGCAGGTGAACCTCTGCTGCACCTGGAAAGACTGAGGTAGTAATTTAGTTTGTCACGTGCACTGAGGTACAGTGAAAAGCTTTTGTTGTGTGCTAACCAGTCAGCTTTTGTTGTGTGCTAACCAGTCAGCGGAAAAACTATACATGATTGCAATCGAGCTATCCAGTGTGCAGATACATGACAAAGAGAATAACGTTTTGTGCAAGGTAAAGTCCGAGTAAAGGTAGTCCCAGGGCCTCCAATGAGGCAGTAAGTAGCTCAGGACAAATGGGTAGAAACTGTCCCTGAATCTGGAGGTGTGCCTTCCACACCTACTGCATGATGAAAAAGGGTGACCTGGGTGAGACTTGTCCTTGATTATGCTGGTGGCCTTGCCGCGGCAGTGTGAAATGTAAATGAAGTCAATGGAAGGGAAGTTGTGTGTGTGTGAGATGGTCTGGTTGGCTGCGTCTGTAATTCTCTGCTATTTCTTGGATGGAGCTGTTCCGAAAGCATTCTGTGATGCATCCCGATAAAATGCTTCCTCCAGCACATCTGAGGAAGTTGGTGAGAGTTGTTGGGGACATGCCAAACTTCCTAAGCCTTCTAATGAAGGCCATTGCTTTGATGCTGGTGATATTTATTTACTCATTCAATGCTGTCAATACATACCCAGGATACAAACTCCTTTGTCTTGCTGAGGTTGAGAGAAAGGTGTTGTCTTAACACCAGGTCGTGAGTCTTTGTGATGGATGTGTTCAAACAGATGGATGATTATTCCTAATGGAGCGCTAACTCAAACCACAATGTCTACCAGCACAGAGAATTGGTTAGCTTCTCGTGCAACCGTAGGTAATTGTCGAAGGGGAGGTTGAAGGGTTCTGAACTTTGGAGATCTTTGCAGATTATCACGTTACAAAATCTGACAACATCAGTTTGATGAAGGGTTACACAAAAAGCTGGAGAAACTCAGTGGGTGCAGCAGCATCTAAGGAGCAAAGGAGAAAGGCGACGTTTCGGGTCAAGACCCTTCTTCAGAACTTTGCCACATTTATTCACCAGCTGGTCATGTAGTGTACTCTGAAATGTGCATCCTTCATTTGTTTTTTACACAGATCTTTGTTGATTTTACTTTCCTCTCCATCTATTCTGAATTCCCAGGTTCATTCCACAGCATTGAGTATGAGATGAAAATATTTCCAGCATTTTCAAATTCTTGATTTTATTTTAAATTCCAGGCAGCCTTTTGATAAAGGAGGGTACACAAAATGCTGGAGAAACTCAGCGGGTGCAGAAGCATCTATGGAGCGAAGGAGATAGGCAAAGTTTTGGGCCAAAACCCATCTTTATCCTTTGATAATTATCGTATTGTCAATAAACACTTTACTGGGTAGAGATTTCCAGGCCTGAACTGAATAGAAAAATTAAGCAGTGTAGGAAGGAACTGCAGATGCTGGTTTAGACTGAAGATAAACACAAAATGGTGGAGTAATAGCAGGTCAGGCAGAGTAGCATCTCTGGAGAACGGGTATTAGGTCAAGATCCTTCTTCAGACTCTGAAGTCTTTTGTGTCCATCTTCAGATAAATGAAACAGTCGCAGCAACTGGGGGCGATTCTGTTCCTAATTTAAACACATTAAGGAATTTAATCCCACTGTTTGTCGCTTGCAGCTGACTAAATTTGATTTTTGTAATCTATTATTATTTAGCAGCTTTGAGGACTTCAGAAAAGGTTTGCAAAGTAAAAAGTAATTTGCAGCTAAAGTTTTAGATTTTATTTTCAATGTGGCCAGTAATAAGGTATCATGAAAGGTTTCAATAAGTACCCTTTTTTTTAGTTTTAAAGCTTTTGGCCTCATCTAGGGGGAAAAACCCCATGGAAATCGTAAAATGTAAAACTGGTTCAGATTTAGCAAAGTTGATCTTAAGTGGGTGTTAATAGAGATGTATTGACTGCACAATCCACAGAGAGTGCGCCCTGCTTCAGATTCGACATTCACAATAAGCTTGTGTGTGTTTTCTATGTCAGTTTTCCTTTATAGTAAGAACAGTACCATCCATGTGTAGTAGTTCCCATTCAACCCTGAACTGAACCTAAACTATTTGAGACTAAATTGCTTCCCTGGCTCTCTTCAGCCCCCCAGAGATCAGGATTCGTGAATTATCAATTCCAGGGGAAAGGAACAAATCAAGGAAGATGGAATTGGAGAAAGGATAAAGGAGACAGATATGGAGGTAAGAAGAAAAGTAAATCAAGTGGACAAAGGCAGGGAGTAATGTGAGAAGGGTTAGAAGCCGTAAGCCATGCAGGTGGAAATAGCTTCTCACCTTCACTGCATCAATTCCCTGAATATATTTTGTTCTCCACTGGGCAATATAGATAAGTATTGATATCTGGAATAGACATGATAGGAGATATGACTTGTTTCTGTGCTTGTGGAAGTTGCAGTGTGACAAAGGTCATACCGACAGTCCCTGACAGTCTTTGCAGGTGAGGCAGAGGGTCACTTGCACCTCCTCCAACTTCATCTACTGTATCTGCTGTTCCAGGTGTGGACTTCTGTATATCGGCGAGACCAAGCGCAGGCTCGGTAATTGTTCGTTGAACATCTCCGCTCAGTCTGCCTAAACCTACCTAATATTCCGATTGCTAAACACTTTAACTCCCCTTCCCAGACTGACCTTTCTGCCCTGGGCCACCTCCATTGTCAGAGTGAGGCCCAGCGCAAATTGGAGGAACAGCGCCTCATATTTTGCTTGGGCAGCTCACACCCCAGTGGTATAAATATTGACTTCTTCAACGTCAAATGTATGCATATATATTCTCCATCTTCCTCGCCATGTTCCTGATAGGTATTCCTTGACGCACACTACAAAGTTATTGATGAAGAATATAGAATAGAAGAAGAATAGTTTCTTTATTGTCATTGTAACATGAACCATGTACAACATAATTTAAAAATGCCAGCCAGTCAGTGCACCATTCAAACATTTCTAAAAGCTAACGATACATACAAGGTAAAATATATTTTTTAAAAAAGATAAACAATTAAAATAAATATGAAAATAGCACGCATAAACACCCAACCCTACATCCTTCTGTCGATTTCACAGTGTACCAACCACACAGTCCCTTAGTCCCTGCGTTCCTTGGCGGCTACATTTAATGCCTTTATAGCAATGGGGTAAGAACTGTTTTTAAGTCTGTTTGTCCTTGTAGATCTGTACCGTCTGCCTGACGGCAACAGTTCAAACAGGGAGTGTCCAGGGTGGGAAATGTCCTTTATAATATTCTGGGATTTTTTGATGCAGCGGGAACTGTGCAAGTCCTCCAAGGTAAGGAGAGGGCAGCCGACAATCCTCTGGGCGTTGTCAATGGCCCTCTGGAGCGCTTTCCTCTGAGCCGCTGTGCAGCTGGTGTACCACACGCATACACCGTATGTTAGGATGCTCTCAATGGAGCACCGATAAAAAATGGATAACCTTACTGAAAATTAACTAAAGGATTGAGTCGCATGCGGTTTTACTTATGTTAGTGTTATTGCATTTATATTTGCGTTTTGAGGACATATTGTTACTGATGATAAGAAATTAGAAATCGTGCACAATTTCAAGGGCCAAAATCTATTAAAAAAATTGACTGTTCCGAGTGCAATTTCGGAGCAGTGTAGGAACTTGGACTATGCTGCTCTCCTTGAGCACAAGTAAATACAGTGTGCTAGCAAAGGAATGCAAGTTGCAGCGTCCAGTTGATCAGCGACGACATGCTGTATAAATCTGTGACTAACATCTCCGGCCACTTGTTGGAATAGTGATATTTCAAATGGGTAGCTAAATAAGCTGGCATTTATATTTTAACATTTCTAACCTGTTGAATTATGAAAGATTTTCCTTTCCACACTTTATTTTCATCATAGCATTTCCGATCACTTTTTCAGGCTTGTAACCTGTAAAAACAAAAGGTGAGAAATAAAGAAGTGCAGAAAGGTCTGACGTCAGTCCCAACCTGAAACATGTCCTGTCCATTTTCTCCAGAAATGCTGCCTTGCCCGCTGAGTTCCTCCAGCATTTTGTGTGTATCGAAGGAACTACTTGAAACTTGAGGAACTACTTCAGGAAGGTACTTGTTTACAAAACAGGACAGTGCTGGATAACTCAGCGGGCCAGGCGGCATTTCTGGAGAACGTGGATGGGCGACGTTTCTGGTTGGGACCTTTCTTCAGATGGATAAATAGTGACGTGGTTATTTTCACATGAGCAAATTCATTTAGATGCATTTTTAAGGAACAAGGGACTACAAGGACCTGATTATTTTTTTCATTTGTAGGACGTGGCGCAGCGGTAGAATTGCTGCCTTACAGCGCCAGAGACCCAGGTCCTATCCCGACTATGGGCTCTATCTATACGGAGTTTGTACGTTCTCCCAGTGAACGCATGGGTTTTCTCCGAGATCTTCGGTTTCCTCCCATGCTCCAAAGACCTACAGGTTTGTAGGTTGATTGGCTTGGTATAGATGTAAATTCTCCGTAGTGTGTTAGCGTAATGTTAATGTGGGTCGCTGGTCGGTGCCGACTTGGTGGGCCGAAGGGCCTGTTTACGTGCCGTATCTCTAAACTGAACTAAACTAAGATGCAGTTTTGCAAAAGAAGGCACACAGTGCTGGAGTGACTCAACGGGTCAGGCAGCATCTCTGGCGAACATGGATAGGTGATGTTTTGGGTCGGGACACTTCCTCAGCCTTATTGACTGGTTGAATCATTCTGAAGAAAATGTACCCCTTGCCGGGACAAATCTACAAATAGTGAGAAACGAGGAACTGCAGAAAGGTCTGAAGAAGGGTCCCGACCTGAAACGTCACCTATTTATGTTCTCCCGCTGAGGATCGTGCAGCAACGCTATCTTTAAGAGCCATATCTAGCTCTCTTGAAGGTATCCAGAGAACCGGCCTCCACCGCCCTCTGAGGCAGAGAATTCCACAGACTCGCAACTCTCTGTGAGAAAAAGTGTTTTCTCATCTCCGTTCTAAATGGTTTGCCCCTTATTCTCAAACTGTGGCCCCTGCTTCTGGACTCCCCCAACATTGGGAACATGTTTTCTGCCTTTAGCGTGTCCAAACCCTTAACAATCTTATATGTTTCAATAAGAACCCCTCTCATCCTTCTAAATTCCAGAGAGCACAAGCCCAGCCACTCCAGTCTCTCAGCATATGACAATCACGCCATCCCGGGAATTAACCTTGTAAACCTACGCTGCACTCCCTCAATAGCAAGAATGTCCTTCCTCAAATTAGGGGACCAAAACTGCACACAATACTCCAGGTGTCTCACTAGGGCCCTGTACAACTGCAGAAGGACCTCTTTGCTCCTCTACGCGACGCCTCTTGTTATAAAGGCCAACATGCCATTCACTTTCTTCACTGCCTGCTGTACCTGCATGCTTATTTTCATAGACTGATGAACAAGGACCCCCAGATCTCGTTGTATTTCCCCTTTTCCCAACTTGACGCCATTTAGATAGTAATCTGCCTTCCTGTTTTTGCTACCAAAGTGGATAACCTCACATTTATCTGCATTAAACTTCATCCACCATGCATCTGCCCACTCCCCCAACCTGTCCAAGTCACCCTGCATCCTCCTAACACTTCACACTGCCACCCAGCTTTGTGTCATCTGCAAATTTGCTAATATTACTTTGAATCCCTTCATCCAAATCATTGATGTATATTGTAAATAGCTGCGGTCCCAGCACCGAGCCTTGCATTGCCCCATGGGCAACTGTGGCTCAATGCCACACCGGCATAATACAACATGATGTTAATGTCAATGATGAAAATTCCAGCATCTGTGATGCTGCACCTATTTAATTTTAACAGCATGAACGGACAAAATTCTAGATCTCACCTCATGCCTGGGCAATGCACATGCAAGAATTGACTTTCTGCTATTGTGCAGGCACAATATTGGGGCGACCTGCCGTCGATGGGAAAATGGGGGACAGCATGAGGGAGGGGGAAGAACAATGGAGGACTGCCGGGAGGGGGGACAAAGGACAGTGTGGGGGGAACCGTTGAGAGGGGGAGAACAAATGGAGGAGGCGACGTGCTTTGTAACTTTGTCAGCGCCATAGGTGGCCACTAATTGTGTACATTGGGTATACAAGCAAAGGATTTCACTGTGCCTTGTCGCATGTGACAAAGTATTCTATTCCATTATCACTGTCTGCTTTTAATGTAATGTAACAGTAAAACCACAGTTGGTTATAGGTGAAGAAAAACAGTTGCTGCTTCTGATTGCTACCCAGTATGTCCTGCTGACAAGTTGTATTTGATGACATCTGTCTGAAGCTTGGTCTCGATGCAACTTTAATGTCACATGTACCCAAGTGCAATGAAATGTTTTTAATGCTTACCATTCAGTAAAAAGTTTACTATACGTTTACTATAAATAGAAACATAGAAAATAGGTGCAGGCGGAGGCCATTCGGCCCTTCCAGGCAGCACTGCCATTCATTGTGATCATGGCTGATCGTCCCCTATCAATAACCCGTGCCTGCCTTCTCCCCATATCCCTTGACTCCACTAGCCCCTAGAGCTGTATCCAACTCGCTCTTAAATCCATTCAGTGGCAGGGAATTCCATAAATTCCCAATCAATAACCTGTGCTTGCCTTCTCCCCTTATCCCTCAACTACTAGCCCCTAGAGCTCTATCCAACTCTCTCTTAAATCCATCCAGTGGCAGGGAATTCCATAAATTCCCAATCAATAATCTGTGCCTGCCTTCTCCCCTTATCCCTTGACTCCACTAGCCCCTAGAGCTCTATCTAACTCTCTCTTAAATCCATCCAGTGATTTGGCCTCCACTGCCCTCTGTGGCAGGGAATTCCACAACTCTCTGGGTGAAAACGTTTTTACTCACCTCAGTCATAAATGGCCTCCCCTTTATTCTAAGACTGTGACCCCTGGTTATGGAACTGTGGCCCCTGGTTCTGTAAGTGTAAGAATGGTAATTTATACTGAGGCAGTACATGAGAGTTGCCACGTTTCCACCGCCATCTTTAAGTTCTAAAGCTCTTAAAAAATATTGAGTCTCAGTTTGGCCATTAAGGCCCATTGTCCTGGCACATTGTCCGGTGCTGCAGGGGTTGGCCTGATGAGGTTGTCGATCTTCTCCAGCCCGCCCTATCCGTGCCGCTGCATCTATACAACGATTGAAAAAAAATCCCAACCAAGAGATCTCCAGCGGCGTCTGATCCGATCTATCCCCCGGCCGCTGCAAGACTTCCAGCGCATTAACGCATCCGATAACGACTCCATTGACGCATCCGTCCGCAAGTGCACCGTTCCTCACGACCTACAGCCCTCTCCTTTGACTCCGTGCACCAGGGCGCCTCACAACTCCAACGGTGCACCTTGACCTCCAGTGAGCTCGCCGGCACCATTCTTCTCCTCCATCTCCTGTTGTCGCCATCTTGTGCATTTAGCCAAGAGTGCATAGCTGACAACAGTTATAGCAACGGCTATAGTGTTTTTAGACTTCCAGTGATGTTTTAGGTTTATTTTGGAGATGCAGCATGGAAACAGGCACTTTGGCCCACCAAGTCCAAGCTGACCTTTGATCACCTGTTACCCCACGTTCTCATCCATTCCGGGCATATTGAGGGCAATTAATCCAAACTGGAGCACCCAAAGGAAAGCCTCACAATCACAAGGCAAATGTGCAAACTACACACAGACAGCAGCCAGGTTTAGGATTGAACACTATGTCTTGGGTTAGGGGGAGAATGGGGTTAAGAGAGAAAGATTGAGTGGCGGAGTAGACTTGATGGGCCGAATGGCTTAATTCTGCTCCAACAACTTATGAACCCGAGATTCTGACTTTGAGGCAGCAACTCTGCCAGCTATGCTACTGCCCCACCCTAGGTCTGTGATATCTTCAAGTTGTGTGCAAATGTGACAAACACAATGGTATTACCGGTAACTCAAGATGTAGGTGCAAGGATGCAGATGGAGAGTTATCGCAAAACAAAGCTAGTGAGCCAAAGACATGCACAGCTGGTTGAAAATGAGTGATGTGTCAATGTCAAGGTTGTACTGATCTTGGCGGCTGGTAGAGTTGCAGGTTAGATGAGCAAGAAGGTAAAGGACAGCCAACCAACTGGTGAATGAAAAAGGGGTCGGTGAATAGAATCGGGCTGCATTTAAAAGGCTTAACAGTTCCAGCTCTCAATTTTCTACAGCTTGGCTTCTAGGCATCAGAACTACATGCGTAAGAAGGAACTGCAGATGCTGGAAAATCGAAGGTAGAAACTCAGCGGGTGAGGCTGCATTTGTGGAGCGAAGGAAATAGGCGGCGTTTCGGGGCGGGACCCTTCTTCAGACAAACGCATTCATGTATTTTATCACGGAGTCACAAGACTGCAGATGCTGGAAATGGAGCAAAAAGCAAACTGCTAGAGGAACTCAGCTGGTCGTGCAGCATCTGTAGAGGCAAAAGTATGGTCGATTGGGACCCTGCATCAGGACTGGATGTGTATTTTATCAGTTGGACTTCTAAGTAAACTATAAAGCGCAGTAGATAAAATTATACTGTCCTCAAAACATGACGAGTCTACCTTTTCCATGCGGATTGGTCATTTAGTTTCTATTTGTTGGATCGTACGAGTATCGTGACCTTAAGGGCGGCACAGTGGTGCAGCGGTAGAGTTGCTGCCTCAGAGCGCCAGAGACCTGTTTCACTCTGATTACGGGTGCTGTTTGCACGTTCTCTCCGTGACCGTGTGACTTTTACACGGACGCTCCAGTTTCCTACCGAATTCCAACGATGTACAGGGTAATGTAGGTTAATTGGCTTCTATAAAATTGTAAATTGTCCCAAGTGTGTGTGGGATAGTGTTGGTGTAGGGGGATCGTGGGTCGGTGCAGACTCGGTTGGGCAAAGGGCCTGCTTCTGTGTTATATCTCTAAACCAAACTAAGCATTAACATATAAAATTGTTATTACTAAGGGTAGAATAGAAGAGGAAGTAAGTCGTGCCGTAATTGTACACGGTTTCAATGAGATGGCACGCAGACCACTGCGTTTTATTTTTCTCCAGACTTCAAAAGAAAAGCCTCAATGTCAGTACAGCGTTGGTTCATTGGAACGCCATCTCTGGGACCCTTTACTAAGATTTAAAAGACTGAGAGATGATCTCTCTGGCACAGAATGTTCTGAAGGAGGTTTACAGGGTTGGGATCAAGAGACTGGAACTGGGGGTGCAGTCTCTGGGTAGGGGAGCAGCATTTAGGACAGATCGTGTCTGTACTTGAAGAAATTCTCCACCCCACTGGGTTATGGCAGCGCTGCCTATTCAATTAATCTTCGCCTAACAAGGTAATTGGGCAGGAAAGTGATCCCAAGTTACAGGACTGACCATGATGTTATTGGGTGACAACATGGACTCGTGAGATTAGGACCTGCTTTCTTAAGCTGTTATTTACCACTTACATGCGCCAATGAGAAAAAAGTGTTTTATCGGTTTGCAATATCCGCTCCCTATTGTGAGAAATGATTGAGCTAATTGTGTCCCCCACATCCAAGGCAAAATACTGGGAATAGTCAGCAGGTCAGGTGGCATCTGTAAAAAAGGGAAAGCAGACTCTTCAGGCTGGTCAGAGTTGTCAGTTCTTTACATTATCCATTAAGCCATTCTTCCTCTAATGTTTAACACTGAGTGTTGATGACTTATTTAACTCGGGGGGGAAATGTCATGTACACACGTTCAACATGCAAATCCAATGCAGACCGCACCCGAGGTCAGGATAGCGTGGTGCCCTACTGTGCCGCCCTATCTTGTCCTCCTTGGTAGTTGTGATCAGTGTTATGTGAGGTGCTGAGAATCTGTTAGGACATATGTTTAAGATGAAGGAGAAAAGATTTAATGGGAGTCTGAGGGGTAACATTTTCACACAGAGGGTGGTGGGTGCATGGAACAAGCTGCCAGAGGAGGTAGTTGAGGCAGGGACTATCCCAGTTAGACAGGTACATGGATAGGACAGGTTTGGAGGGATACAGACCAAACGTGGGCTGGAGGGACAAGTGTAGCTGGGACATGTTGGGCGGTGTGGCCGAAGGGCCTGTTTCCACACTGTATCACTCTATGACTATCTGTTCATTTGTCAGGATCCAGGTGGCACAGGTCTGCATTCACGCCCATTCCTAATAACCTTTGGTGAGCTTGAGGCTGCTGTAGTCCATCCAGTGAAGGCGTTCCTTCACTTCTTTTGGAATGGGGTTGGTGGAGATGTCGGGATTCAGGCGCAGAGATAATGAAGGATGTGTTTGCAATCCTGAATGATGTGTGACTCGGCCACATACAAGTGGTGGTACTAATTGTGGTTGTATCCCTTGTACTTTTTTGTGGTACAAGTTGCGAGTTGTTGCTCTTAAAGTAGCCACGATAAACCATGGTAACCGCCCCGGTGGCCGTGATTGCGTGGCATCTTTGGTCTGTGAATGTTATTTGGCACGTAGAGCCTTTTTGCCTCTTAAGCCCTCCTGCGTGCAGATGGGGCAGCTAATCAGCTGAAACGGAATTGAACATGAACAAAAACATTTTAGATTTTCACGCCTTCCCCTTCCTTATCTCTGTATCTCCCTCTCCCCTGACTCCCAGACTGGAAAATGGTCTTGTCCCGTAACGTCACCCATTCCTCCTATCCAGGGATGCTGCGTGTCTCGCTGAGTTACTCCTGAATTTTGTGTATACCTTTGGTATAAACAGCCATCTACAGTTCCTTCCTGCATGTGAATCATTACCGACTGTACTCACTAGGAAGCAGCTGAAGAAGCTCGTGAGACACCACCCAAATGATCGTGTGTAGTCATGTTCTTGGGCTAGGGTTATTAGCCTAGAACAAATCATGGCTATGTTTGTTGAAAGTTATTGCTCAACCACTGGAATGTCTTTGTGTTGATGCCTCCGCTTTACCCGGGGCAATACTTACTCAGGTGCAGCCTTCAGGGGTTTCAAAGGTCTTTTATTGTCACGTATACCTATTAAGGTACAGTGATATGCGAATTACCATACAGCCCTCAATGGCAGTGGCTGTCCATTCACGGAATTCATTCTTGGATCAACGTTGAAGCAGGAAGGTCCTGTGGACGGGGTTGGATTCATGGGAGGGTGGTATTGGAGGGGAGGTTGCTCCTCAAACTGCAGAGCATCTTGGACAATACAGCTCTCACTGGTCAACCTGAGAAGTTGCCTTCAGCAACTGACTGATTCCACCAAGATCCAGTACAGAACGCCACAGGAGATCCTTCTTCCCCGTGGCTATCAAACTGTATGACCCCTTGCCCTTCTGTCGTGGGATGGACTGACTCCCCTCCCACCACCACCAACCACCCCAAAATCTTTGCACATCCCCAATCCTTTCCACTTGAGACTTTAATTTCATGTATCCTGTGTTCTATGACTGTTGGCAGATCAATTTCCCTCCTGGAATAAATAAAGTTCTGTTGCATCGAATCAAATGCCTGGGTTATTGCCAAAAGCCAAACTCACTCATTGGTGAGTTTGTGCCACTGTGGTGCTGACACGGCATCCAAAGCCTTGCTGTTTGCATGCGTGTACTGATTGGCAAGATTGGAATTGTTCTTTCTGTGGGCAGGTGACACCTGACACTTTCATGTATTGTCGACTTGTTGCCAGTGATCTGAACCGTTTGTCTCCAGAGTACAGATAGTTGTGGAGTGAAAGCCTTCAATCCTCCGGTCATAAAATGCTGGAGTAACTCAGAGGGCCAGACCGCATCTCCGGGGAGAAGAAATGGGTGACGCTTTTCGGGTCGAGGCCCTTCTTCAGACTGAGAATCAGGGAACATGGCGTCTAGGCACTTGTATAGGCCCCAGCCATGCCTGCCTCTTTGTAGGGTACTTCGAATAGGAAGGATCTCGGCCTGAAATGTCACCCATTCCTTCTCTCCAGAGACGCTGCTTGTCCCGCTGAGTTACTCCAGCATTTTGTGTCTATCCTCGGTGTAAACCAAGCATGTCATTAATCTTGTGTTTAAGAAGGAACTGCAGATGCTGGAAAATCGAAGGTAGACAAAAGTGCTGGGGAAACCTAGCGGGTGCAGCAGCATCTATGGAGCGAAGGAAATATGCAACGTTTCGGGCCAAAACCCTTCTTCAGACTGGTTTCGGCCAAAACGTTGCCTATTTCCTTCGTTCCATAGATGCTGCTGCACCCGCTGAGTTTCTCCAGCACTTTTGTCTACCATGTCATTAATCTTAATGACGTGCATATAAACATATTGAAGGTAGTACAATGTGGTACAGCTCAGCAGCAGGCCCTTCAGCCCTTCCAATCCATATTGGCTATCAAGCGCCATATGTTATGCCTACTGTGCTGTATCCGTGTGTTCCATTGGTTTTAGCATAATTTAAAAACCGTTGTTGTTGAGCTGCTGGAATGGATAAGTGGGAGAGTCTAGGACTAGAGGTCACAGCCTCAGAATTAAACGACATTCCTTTTGAGAAGGAATTTCTTTAGAGGGTGGTGAATCTGTAGACCTCTTTGCCACAGAGAGCTGTGGAGGCCAAGTGGATTTTTTAAAGGCAGAGATTCTTGATTAGTTCGGGGGGGGGGGGGTTGGAGGGAGAGATGGATCAGCCATAATTGAATGGCGGAGTAGACTATTGATCACGTTGACTGAAAGATTTGCCCGTTGTTGGGCTCTTCAGAATCACAAACCCATGTGCCCTGTCCCCGCTGTGCCATATTACCTAATCAAAATACTGTGCCATTGCTTATTATTCACCAGTACTGTTACCATACATGGTTAGCATAGAATTGGTGGTGTGCACTATGCCTGCTTATCCATGATCATATTGAAGGGCCGAATGGCCTACTCCTGCACCTATTTTTCTATATTTCTTTATTCAAAGTGTTGTGGTCTGTGTGGTTCCAATTCGTGGGACATTAAAACAAATGCAAAACCCTTTCTCAGTGTATATTGAAGGGGTGGTGAGGTACTGCCGTTTCCATTTTAGATTGAAGGAAATTTTATGAAACAAAGAAATATGAGGGGTGTTCCCTAGTCACCTCCCATGAAAAAAAGTTTCTCCAATCTGATTTTGACTTTTATTTTTAGAACACGATGACCGCGTTGGTGGAAATTTCCCCGTCCGTAAGAAGAAAGGACGCGGTCCATTCCGGTGGAAGATGTACAGTGACGCAAATCACAAGCCGAGAAACCGGGGCGGCGGAGGTGGCAACCCACGCCTGCGGTTCGAGGACGAAGACGGTGACGTAGCCATGAATGACCACGATGCGCCAAGACCGCGGTTGTAAGTAGCAATCTGTACCTGTAGGCTGAATAGTGAAAGGCTTGGATTGAGGACAAAGGACATTTGTTGTCACACACACCAATTGGTGGAGTGAAATTTGTCTTGCCATGCAGCACACAGATAAAGATAGGACATAACATTGAAGAATTTAGCATAAACATAAAAAACATCCCCCCACAATGGTTCCCATTATGAGGGAAGGCACAAAGTCCAGTCCCCATCCCCAGTTCACCCATACTCAGGCCTGTTGAGGCCCCAACAGTCGCCGCTATGGGGGCCGATGTTCCAGGCCCTTCTTCGCCGGGTGATGGTGCTCCGGCGACGGGAGAACCCTCTCAGCGGCTCGGGGTGCCTGTAACGGCCGCTTCCTTGCTGGAGACCGCGGCTTCCGACGCCAACAGGCCGCGCTGGATGGAGCTCCGCAACTGGTGATCTCGCCGAGAGATCCCAGGCTCCCGATTTAAATTTCAGCTCCGCGAAGTTCACCTGCGGTCTTCAGCTCACCGGAGTTCCAGTGCGGCGACCCAGGCAAGGCATCGCCCGCTCCGATCCGCTCCACGATGGCTCCAGGCCCGCTGGTAGGCTGCGAGGACGGGTCGACGGTGCAGCCCGGAGGAAGCTGCCTCTCCGACCAGCTAGTCACCACATAAAGAGCGCTTACAAAGTCTCAACGCCAGGACCCCCTTTGTTCTCCCCCCTCCTCACGGCGGTCCCCCCCTTTTGCTGTGTCCTTCATTGTTCTACCCCCTCCCCCTCCCTCACAGCGGTCCCCCCCACGCTGTGTCCTTCATTGTTCTACCCCCTCCCTCACGCAGTCCGCCCCACGCTGTGTCCTTCATTGTTCTAACCCCCTCCCCCTCACGGCGGTCCCCCCACCCTGAGTCCTCCTTTATTCCTTCCTATAACAATAGGGTGTTGAGTTTCCATTTTATATCAAATTATTCCTGCAATTATTCTATGGAGAATGAAGCGCATACATGCTCAAGATGCACAGGAGAGGGTCCAGATGAGGTTTGCGTGAATGATCCCAGGAATGAGTGAGTTAACATATGAAGAGCGTTGGCCAGCAGTAGGCTGGAGTTTAGAAGGATGAGGGGGGACTAAATTGAATAGTGGAAGGCCTGGATCGAGTGGGTGTGGAGAGGATGCTTCCACTAGTGGGAGAGTCTAGGACCAGTGGTCAGCCTCAGAATTAAAGGACGTTCCTTTAGGAAGGAGACGAGGAGGTATTTCTTTATTCATCAAATCATCACAATCTTTACTCTGAGGGAATTCTTTCTACACAGTAAACTAGGGAGGCCTTCCTTCAACTAATATATTTAAGGCAGAGCTAGATAGATTCTTGATTACTAATGGTGTCAGGGATTATGGGGAGATGGCAGGAGAATGGGGTTAGGAGGGAGAGATAGATCAGCCATGATTGAGGTGGAGTGGACTTAATGGGCCGAATGGCCTAACTCTGCTCCTATCACTTTTAACCTTAAAACAGAATGGTCTTCAGCTTTTTGTTTTAACTGCTGATTTATTTTGTACAATTTCACCAGTTTAACTATAGCAGAACTAAAGTTATGAGTTAATTGTGGTGATTTGCCTGAGTTCAGCACCCGGATCGAACCGGACACAAAAAGCTGGAGTAACTCAGCGGGTCAGACAGCATCTCTGGAGAAAAGGAATAGTGACGTTTTGGGTCAAGACCCTTCCTCAGACTGGGTCGGGTGACCCGAAACGTCACCTATTTTCTCCAGAGATGCTGCCTGACCCACTGAGTTACTCCAGCTTTTTGTGTCGAAGTTCAGTTTGAACCAGCATCTGTAGTTCCTTCCTGCACAATACCCCTGTGCCGCCCTCGTGGTAGGTTTGTCCAGAAGATTATGTTTCATGGGATTCAAGGCGAGTTGTTCAGGTGGATGCAAATATAAGACAGTGGATAGTGGTGACTGCAGATCTGTGACCAGTGGTATCCTACAAAGATCAGTGCTGAGACCTTGGTTGGTTGTGGGATATATGAATGATCCAGATGATAATGTGTGTGTTAAAGAAGGAACTGCAGATGTGGGAGAATCGAGGGTTACACAA
The DNA here is from genome assembly GCA_963514005.1 of Raja brachyura. The sequence continues at coordinate 2,744,001 of OY740822.1, read as the reverse complement.
AAAGCTGGAGAAACCCAGCGGGTGCAGCAGCATCTAAGGAGCGAAGGAGATAGGCGACGTTTCGGGTCGAGACCCTTCTTCAGACTGGTTAGGGATCAGGGAAACGAGAGATATAGACAGTGATGTGGAGAGATAAAGAACAATGAATGAAAGATATGCAAAAAAGTATCGATGATAAAGGAAACAGGCCGTTGTAAGCTGTTTGTAGCGTGAAAATGAGAAGCTAGTACGACCTGGGTGGGGGAGATATAGAGAGAGAGAAGGAATGCCAGGGCCCGAGGGCTGAGGGAGAGGTGGGGAGGGGGAGGAGGCAGCCTGGGTTAACAGAATTGAGAAAATTCAATGTTTAAGCCCAGAGGATGCAGACTCCCCAAGCGGAATATGAGGTGCTGTTGGTCCAACTTGCGGTGTTGCTCACTCTGGCCGTGGAGGAGGCCCAGGACCGAGAGGTCGGGTACGGAATGGGAGGGGGAGTTGAAGTGCTGAGCCACCGGGTGGTCTGATTAGTATGTTAGCATCACAGAATGCCACAGGAGATGCATTTTCGCTGTGGCTCTCAATCTGTGCAACTCCTCCCCCTTCTATCGTGGGGTAGAGTGATTGCCCCCCCCCCCCATCCCCAATCTTGGACTTTCCAGTCGTCACTTTAATTTTATGTTTCCTGCATCTTGTGGTGTTTTATGACTGTTGGCAGACCAATTTCCCTCCTGGGATAAATGAAGTTCTATCGTATTGAACAGAAGTTTGCAGAGTTGTAGACAGTGAGGAAAGCTTTCAAATGTGCAGCGGGATTGAGATTATATCTGGACTATATTCCGCACTTCCTTCTACCTATTGCGCTTGAGTTTGGCATGATTGCATTTGTAGATAATATTATCTGATTTGTTTGGTTGGCTGGCTGGCATGCAAAGGAATGCTTTGCATTGTACCTCCATATACATGACAATAATAAACATCAGTCTGAAGAAAGGTTTCGGCCCGGAACATTGCCTATTTCCTTCGCTCCGTAGATGCGGCTGCACCCGCTGAGTTTCTCCAGCGCTTTTGTCTACCTCAAAAACTTAGATTAGTTTGAAATTTGTGTGGAGAACTGCTCAATGGACTTTCATCTGGACAAGTTCAGTTCAGTTTAGTTCATTGTCCCGTGTGCTGAGGTACAGTGAAAAGCTTTTGTTGCATGTTATCCAATCAGCCAAGTGACAATACATGATTACAATCGAGCCCTTTACAGTGCACAGATACATGATAAGGGGATAGTGATACCTGTAGAGTCCAGTCAAAGTTAGATTGAAGGTCACCAATGAGGTAGTTCAGGGTTGCACAAAAAGCTGGAGAAACTCAGCGGGTGCAGCAGCATCTAAGGGGCGAAGGAGATAGGCGACGTTTCGGGTCGAGACCCTTCTTCAGACTTCAGGACTGCTCTCTAGTTGAGGTAGGATCATGCAGATTGCAGCTGGGAAGAAATTGTTCCTTATGTTATAATGTTATGCTATCCCTGATATTATGTATAATATGAGATTGGATTGAGCAGCATGCAAAATACTGCTTTTCACTGTACCTCCGTACACCTAACAATAATAAATCTAAAAACTTTTTTTAATTAAAATTTATTTTTAATTTATTAGAGGCAAGTGTACAAAAATAGAACCAACAGAATATAAAATTATGCAGTTATTGTACAGTTTCAATTTTAACTCTTTAGCTATAGTTAGAAGAAAGGAAAGGAGAAAAAGTGAAGAAGGGTCTCGACCCGAAACGTCGTCTATCTCCTTCGCTCCTTAGATGCTGCTGCACCCTCTGAGTTTCTCCAGCTTTTTGTGTAACCCTCGATTCTCCAGCACCTGCAGTTCCTTCTTTAACACAGGAGAAAAAGTGAGACGTGCAAAGATAGAGCCCCCTAGACTGCCAAAGCGGTGTCGCCAAAGAGTGAATAAATGAAAGAAAGTAAAGAGGAATAGAAAAAATAAATAAAATAAAAGGACAAAAAGAGAAAGAAAGAAAAAACGTGGTGATATACCTGCCTCACATCCCTCCCCGCCCAATTAAATCTGAACACCTAAACTGAAATTAGTTGGAAATTTGGGTGCAGAAATGCTCGATGGGCAAGTGTGGGGTGTTGCGTTTTGGGAGGTCCAAATGCAAGAGAAGCTTAGATGGTAAGATGGTGGCATGAATCGGATATCTTGGGATAGCCCCCTGAAAGTGACAACATAGGCAGAGACAGAAAAGAAGCACTGGTATGCATGGCTTCGTCAGTTGGGACGTTGAGCATCGTAGTCGTTGTGTTGCAGCTTCATGGAATCTTGTTTAGGTCACATTTGGAGCATTATTTAGTTCTGGTTGCCACATCAGGGCAGCGGTAGAGTTGCTGCCTTACAGCGCCAGGGACCCGGGTTCGATCCCGGCCACAGGTGCTGCATTATGGAGAGTTTGTACGTTCTCCACGTCACCTCCGTGGGTTTTCTCCGAGTTCTTCGCTTTCCTCCCACAATCCAAAGACGTACAGGTTTGTAGGTAAATTGGCTTTGGTATGAATGTAAAGTTGTCCCTGGTGTGTGTAGGATGGTGATGATGTGAGGGGATCGCTGGCCGGTGTGAACTTGATGTGTTAAAGGACCTGTTTCCGCGTGGAATCTCTAAACTAAACTAAATTTACAGGAAGGATGTGGGAGGTTGAGGAAAGGTTCATCAAGATGTTGTGTGGATTGGAGAGTATTAGCTATCAGGAGAGAATGGATAGAGGTGGATTATTTCCACTGGAAGTCTGAGGGGCAATCTGATAGGTTTATAAAATTATGAGAGAGCATATAGATAGATGGTCAGTCTTTTTTCCTGAGTGGATATGTTAACTACCAGAGGGTATAAACTGCGGGAAAGTTTAGATGAGTGGGGCAAGTTGTATTTTAGTGTGGTGGGTGCCTGCCGTTCGTTGCCGAGGGAGATGGTGGACTCGGATATGATAGCAGGGTTCAAGGGCATTTGGAGGGACACTTGAATATGCAGTGAATAAAGGAGTGGGGATGGTGTGCTGGCAGATAAGATGGCTGTGTACAATAGTGTTAATGTGTGGGTCGGCATGGGCCCAAAGGGCCTGTTTCCACACTGTATATCTAAACTAAACAAAAAAAGTAGTCATGTTGATACACAAAAATGCTGGAGAAACTCAGCGGGTGAGGCAGCATCTATGGAGCGAAGGAAATAGGCAATGTTTCGGGTTCTTCAGACTGATACAGTCACATTGGTATCATGGTCAGTGCAGACTTTTTTAAGGCAGAGATAGATAGATTTTTGATTAGTACAGATGTCAGAGGATATGGAGAGAAGGTAGGAGAATGGGGTTAGGAGGGAGAGATAGATCAGCCATTGAATAGTGGAGTAGATGATGGGCCAAATGGCCTCATTCTACTCCTCTCACTTATGACCTTATGACATGATAGACTGAAGGGTCTACTCCTGGCGATATAAACCCACACAAACCCATGGAGAATGTGCAAACTCTGCACAGACAGCAGCCGTGGTTATGAATGAATCTGGGTGACCACCCGTTGTTTCACTCTGCCGTCCCTACCTCTCAATGGAAAAGGTGTTAAGGAAAATCTGGTCCCGTTTATTTACTGAAGTAATATTTGGATGAGAAAATTATATTTGGCTGACTGTTCACTGGAGTACACCATGTGCATTAAGATTGTGACTTCCCAGAGTTGCACAAAAGTATGAAGTGCCATCCCTATTAATATATATATATATTGATTATATATATTACAAGAGTGGGGAGGGGAAAGATAACAGTCCTGCTCTTTTGAAATAGTGTTGGCACACCTACAAGATATCCTAACTTTTAAGTTAAAAAATCCTAATGCAGCATTGTTTTGAACTTGTACATGTCCTTGAATATAAAATTAGCATTCAGCCAGTGAAAACAGGAAGCATGCTTTAACAATAAAAGGCTGGTGGAAATCTAAAACACTCTGAAGGCTAGAAGGGTTAATTTAAAATGTACTTGGGATGTTTTTGTCAAAGGCAAGCAAGTGTGTTAGTGATATGTTGTCAAAGCTGTGTGTTCTCACTTTCTTTTGTCACCAGGGGCCTCTTTGGTCCTTGCGTGTACCCAGAGAGTTGTGAATCTGTGGAATTCTCTGCCACAGAAGGCAGTGGAGGCCAATTCACTGGATGTTTTCAAGGGAGCCAGATTTAGCTGTGTAGGAAATAACTGCAGATGCTGGTTTAAATCGAAGGGAGACACAAAATGCTGGGGTAACTCGGTGGAACAGGAACAAAATGCTGGATAACTCAGCGGGACAGGAACAAAATGCTGGAGTAACTCAGTGGGACAGGAACAAAATGCTGGAGTAACTCAGCAGGACAGGAACACAATGCTGGAGTAACTCAGTGGGACAGGTTAGATTTAGCCCTTGGGGCTAACGAAATCAAGGGATATGGGGATAAAGCAGGAACGGGGCACTGATTTTGGATGATCAGCCATGATCATATTGAATGGCGGTGCTGGCTTGAAGGGTTGAATGGCCTACTCCTGCACCTATTTTCTATGTTTGTATGTAATAAATGCACACACTGTTCACACCATTGAACACGCCATTGGCATCTCGCTGGACATTCGGGAGTGAGATTGGAACTGAAAATGCTCCACCAGGTACAAGATTTCAACCACCCTCTGGGTGGAAACGTTCTTCCTTGAATTCATGTACAGACGGATCTTGGGCATAAGTCCATAACTCTCTGAAACGGGCAACAAATATAGATACAATGGAAAAGATGGCGTATGGTATGCTTGCCTTCGTCAGTTGGGGCACTGAATATAGGAGTTAGGAAGTTATTCGGAGTTACAGGCTGCATTTGAATGAATGAATGGTTTATTTCGGTCGTGCATTAAAAAGAATGGAGCACTGGTTGCAGTTCTGGTCACCTCATTGCAAGGATGGCTGTGGAGAGGGTGCTGGAGGTTTACCAGAGTGCAGCCTGGAGTAGAAGCTATTAATTATGAGGAGAGGTTGGGCAAACTTGGGTTGTTCTCTCTGGAACGTCGGAGTCTGAGGGGTTGTAGAAGTATATAACATTCTGTGGGCCATCAACAGGGCAGCTAGAACCTTTTCCCAGGATGGAAATGTTCTCCGAGCAGATTTAGGTCATTCAGACCATCATGGGCAATCAATCTTTCCCTCTCAACCCCACTCTTCTGCCTTCTCCCCATAACCCCCGACACCCTGACTAATCAGCAATCTGTCAAAGTCCGCTTTTAAAATACCCACTGACTTAAAATATCCACAGATTCACCACCCCCTGACTTAAGACGTGAGGGCACAGCTTTTTGCTGAGTGGGGCTAAGTTTAATAGAGATGTACGAGGTACGTGATTTTCAGAGGGGGTTGGGTGCTTGGAATATCCACCAGGGGTAGCGGTTGACGCTAATACGATAGCAGCATTTGAGAAGCTTTTAGGTAGGCGCATGGATATGGAAGAATGTGGTTCGTGTGCAGGCAGATTAGCATAAATTGACATCATGTTCGGTACAGACATTGTGTGCAAAGAGCCTGTTTAGTTTAGTTTTGAGCTACAGCGTGGAAGCTGGCCCTTCGGCCCACAGTGTCTGCGCCGACCAGCGATCCCCGCACATTAACACACAAGCCTACACACACCAGGGACAATTTACACTTGTACCAAGTATACAGACCCAAGCCGATAAATCTACAAACCTGTAGGAGTGCGGGAGGAATCCGAAGATCTCAGAGAAAACCCATGTGGTCACGGGGGAGCGTACAAACTCCGTACAGACAACACCCGTAGTCGGGATCGAACCCGGGTCCCCGGCACTGATAGGCAGCAACTCTACCTCTGCACCACCGTTCCTATGTTTAGATTTAGGTTCCAATTAGCACTAAAAGGAATCGGCTAGCATCATGTATAGGTAGGAATATGCTATTAATAATACTGCTTGGCCCTTCCCTGCTGTGCTAAGGTTATAGGTCTAGCCCTCTAGTGTTCCTGACACAGTGCAACAATTGAAATGATCTCACCCTTGCGGCTATTTAACCTACAAACACATCTTTTGAATGCAGGGGCAAAATCAGGGCATCTGCAGAAAGCATAGATCATAGAATAGCACAACAGAGGAACAGGCAGTGAATCTGTGCCACAGAAGGCCGTAGAGGCCAAAGTCAGTGGATATTTTTACGGCAGAGATCGATAGTTTTTTTATTATTACAGATGTTATGAGGAGAATGGGGTGAGGAGGGAGAGATAGATCAGCCATGATTAAATGGTGTAGCAGACTTGATGGGCCGAGTGGCCTAATTCCACTCCTATCTCTTATGACCTCCAACACGCTTGGATCGCTGGCAGATAGGGTGGTCAAAAAGGCTTTTGGTACATCGGCCTTCATTAGTTTGAAGTATTGATTATAGAAGTTAGAGGTCATGTTGCAGAAGACCTTGGTGAGGCCACATTTAGAGTATTGTGTTCAGTTCTGGGCACCATGTTATAGGAAAGACGTCAAGATGCAAAAGGGTGCAGAGAAGATGTACGGGGATGTTGCCAGGACTAGACGGGTCTGAGCTACAGGGAGAGGTTGTGTAGTTAGACATAAAATACTGGAGTAACTCAGCGGGTGAGGCAGCATCGATGGAGAGGAGGAATGGGTGAGGTTTCAGGTCGAGGTCTTTCTTCAGACTGATGTCAGGGTAGCAGTGAGACAAAGCTAGAATGTGAGCGGGGGCAGGAAGACTAGTGGGAAGGGGATGGGGATATGAAGCAAGGGCTATCTGAAGTTAGAGAAGTCAATGTTGTGTAGGCTGGGGTTCTATTCCCTGGACCACAGGAGGATGAGGGGTGATCTTATAGAGGTGTATAAAATCATGAAAGGAATAGATTGGGTAGACGCACAGAGTCTCTTGCCCCCAGAGTAGGGGAATTGAGGACCAGAGGACATAGGTTTCAGGTGAAGGGGAAAAGATTGAATGGGAATGTGAGGGAAGATTAGCATCATGTGTCACATGGACTTCGTGGGCCGGCGGGCCTGTTCCTGTGTTTTACTGTCCTCTCAGAGTGAGTCGCCAGACTGAATATTGTTCGTTTTTGGTTTTAGAGATACAGCGCGAAACAGGCCCTTCGGTCCACTGAGTCTGTGCCGACCAGCGATCCCCGCACGTTAACATTATCCTACACACACAAGGGACAATTTTACATTTATACCAAGCAAATTAATCTACAAACCTGTACGTCTTTGGAAAGTGAGAGGAAACTGGAGCTCCTGGAGAAAACCCATGCGGTCACGGAGTGGAGGGGGGGGGGGGGACGGGGACACATGCAAACTCAATACAGACAGCACCCGGGGCACCAACTCTGCCGCTGTGCTGTATTATTCATGACTGTGCAGGAAAGTGCAAATTCCTGGAGGAAACGTTCTCAATGACAAAAAGAACGTGCTAACACCACACAAACAACAGAGGTCAGGATTGCACCTTGGCTGGAACTGTGCCACTCTAGTCCTGGCAACATCCTCTTAAATCTAGTCTGTATCCTTTCCAGCTTGACAGCAGCTTTCCTACAACATGGTGCCCAGGACTCTGCACTCTGCAGTACTTTATGTCAAAGATCCTACAGCGAGCGAGATGGTCCACTGGACGAAAAAGACGTAGTACGGTCATGGGCAGGTTCATGGGTAATTTCCGGCCCCATTTCCGTAGCCGGCTTCCGTCTCCGCACCAAAGATCCCAAAGTATACTAGTGCGGAGACGGAAGCCGGTTACGGAAACATCCTCGTAAAAGTTATTTGGTAAAAACCTGCTCCTCATTTTCAGAATTTTAATTCATTTACACAAACTGCTCCCCCGCAGCGTTGATTACACTGCGAGTCGGGTCCGGTTACAGAAATGGATGCCAAAAAAGGCCCACGTTCCGCTCCGTTGCGTACTACACATCAGCCCATTGCGTTTAGCGGGAGTGTTCTATCTTGGTAGGATTTTTGCTTTATATTTGGTCTGTACCCCTCGAATCCTTTCCAGTCCACGGGCTTCTCCACAAGCCTTTGAAGAGAATAGTTTTGTGTTAGGTCGCGTTGCTCAACTGCACAGCATTGTGTGAAGACTTGATTTTGGAGACTTTTTGATTTTTTTGTGTACTCGGCAGTGACAGATTTTAATGGTGTGCCGTTGCAGGCGAGAAGGTGCTAACCTGAAGTTCGCATTGAGTTTGAAGGGGACAATAGATGGTTTGTAGCGTTTGAGTCGCACAATAAAGTCGGGACTTAACGATTTAACATGAGCTGGAACTTGCACATTATTCTCCTGGTAGTGATTTTGACCCACTGGTGGACAAAAATGCTGGAGAAACTCAGCGGGTGAGGCGGCATCTATGGAGCGAAGGAATAGGTGACGTTTCGAAGGTCGACAGAAATGCTGGAGAAACTCAGCGGGTGGGGCGGCATCTATGGAGCGAAGGAATAGGTGATGTTTCGAAGGCCGACAAAAATGCTGGAGAAACTCAGCGGGTGGGGCGGCATCTATGGAGCGAAGGAATAGGTGACGTTTCGGGACGAAACGTCACCTATTTCCTTCGCTCCATAGATGCTGCCCCACCCGCTGAGTTTCTCCAGCATTTTTGTCTACCTTCGATTTTTCTAGCATCTGCAGTTCCTTCTTAAACATTTGACCTACTGGTGACTCCTTTTCAAATGTAATTCGGCGGCTGAAAATGCTTTGAGCATTTTGAAGTACTACACAAATGCAATATTTAATTGCATTTTGCTTACTGCGATAATTTCATAACAAAATGTTGAAAATTTAATTTTGCTCGGTCTCCCTTTAGAAATACATATTTAAAATATTAAATATTAATCATAGTGCCATACAACGTGGAAACAGGCCCAACATGCCCCAGCTCACCAGTCCCACCTGTTTGGCCCATACCTCTCCATATCCATGTACCTATCTAACTGTTTCTTAATCATTGGGATAGTCCCAGCCTCAACTACCTCCTCTGGTAGCTCGTTCCATACACCACCAGCCATTGTGTGAAAAAGCTACCCCTTCAGATTCCTATTAAATCATTGCCATTTCACCTTAAACGTATGTCCTCTGGTCCTTGATTCCCCTACTCTGTGCATCTACCCTCTCTGTTCCTCTCATGATTTTATACACCTCAATAAGATCACCCCTCATCCTCCTGCGCTCCAAGAAATAGTTCCAGCCTACTCAACCTCTCTCTGTAGCTCAGACCCTCGAACCTGGGCAACATCCTCGTAAATCTTCTCTGTACCCTTTCCAGGTTGACAACATCTTTCCTGTAACACTGTGCCCAGAACTGAACACAATATGCTAAAAGCGGCCTCACCAACGCCTTGAATAACTGCAACATGGCCTCCCAACTCCTATACCGAGTATCTCTTAGTATTTAATCTATGCAATGTGTTCTTGGATGTTTCAGTTTTCCGGTCGGCAGATAAACTTGCACAGGTTCTCAGAAGCTCCAGTTTTACAAAGTGCTCGAATGTTTGGACATCTCTGTTTTAATTGTTTCCAGTTGTGCATGTGTATGGCGTGCCTTTGCAGTGCGGCAGTCAAAATGCCTGCTCAGTGTTTTTCAGTTAATACATTTACCAGGAAACCAGTCCTAGTGAGGGTGGTTGTTCCAGACATACAACATAGAAACATAGAAAAATAGGTGCAGGAGTAGGCCATTCGGCCCTTCGAGCCTGCACCGCCATTCAATGTGATCATGGCTGATCATCCAACTCAGTATCCCGTACCTGCCTTCTCTCCATGCCCCCTGATCCCTTTAGCCACAAGTGCCACATCTAATGCTCTCTTAAATATAGCCAATCAACTGGCCTCAACTACCTTCTGTGGCAGAGAATTCCAGAGATTCGCCACTCTCTGTGTAAAGAATGTTTTCCTCATCTCGGTCCTAAAGGAATTCCCCCTTATCCTTAGACTGTGACCCCTTGTTCTGGACTCCCCCAACATCGGGAACAATCTTCCAGCATCTAGCTTGTCCAACCCCTTAAGAATTTTGTAAGTTTCTATAAGATCCCCCCTCAATCTTCTAAATTCCAGTGAGTACAAGCCGAGTCTATCCAATCTTTCCTCATATGAAAGTCCTGACATCCCAGAACACGTACGGGCGGCACAGTGGTAGCGTTGCTGCCTCACAGCGCCAGAGACCCGGGTTCGATCCCAACTACGGGTGCTGTCTGTACGGAGTTTGTACGTTCTCCCCGTGACCTGCCTGGGTTTTCTCTTGAGATCTCCGTTTGGTTCCCTCACTCCAAAGACGTAGGGGTTTGCAGGTCGATTGGCGTGGTATAAATGTAAATTGTCCGCAGTGTGCGGAAGATGGTGTTAATGTGCGTGGATCATTAGTCGGTGCGGACTCGGTGGGTCAAAGGGAGCTGTATCTATAAACTGAACTAAATGAAACAGCACAAGATGAGACCTCCCTGGCCCACTATGTCCGGGTCGAACACTATGCCTAAGCCAGCACTTACCTGATCAGAATAACTGGGTCACAATCTGGAAAGGCAACAATACGCACCATATGACTGAAATGATTCACATGAGCACCCTCGATATAATCCTATCAGCGTGGCTTGCCTTCTTTAACCCCCCTCTTTACCTAGTCTCTACTCTACTGGGACCATATCACATTGTAGTGTTCTTCAAGAGACCTGAACCCCTCTGTTGCTATGTTGCACAAGACGAAGCTACACCTTGGAAGTGCCTAACATTAACACTGAAGATGCTGTAATACACAATGAACCAATCAACGTTTGGAAAAGCATTTGAGTCTAGACCTCTGAGGCGGAGGGTTTACAAAGCCCAGCTTTTTTAAATCCAAAAATATGCTTTATTCAGAATATTAAATATATACAAAGCAAGAACTGTGCAAAACTTCTGACATCCCCAGCAACTATACATGTGTTCATTAGTAGTGTTCACAAAACCATCATTAGTCAGGCAAAATGTGTAGGAAGGAACTGCAGATGCTGGTTTAAACCGAAGATAGACGCAAAATGCTGGAGTAATCAGTGGGACTGGCAGCATCTCTGGAGAGACGGAATGGGTGATGTTTCGATTAAAATTGTACAAGGCATTGGTGAGACCAATTCTGGAGTATGGTGTACAATTTTGGTCGCCTAATTATAGGAAGGATGTCAACAAAATAGAGAGAGTACAGAGGAGATTTACTAGAATGTTGCCTGGGTTCCAGCAACTAAGTTACAGAGAAAGGTTGAACAAGTTGGGTCTTTATTCTTTGGAGCGCAGAAGGTTAATGGGGGACTTGATTGAGGTCTTTAAAATAATGAAAGGGATAGACAGAGTTGACGTGGATAAGCTTTTCCCATGGAGGGTAGGGAAGATTCAAACAAGTGGGCATGACATGAGAATTAAGGGACAGATGTTTACAGGTAACATGAGGGGGAACTTCTTTACTCAGAGAGTGGTGGCTGTGTGGAATGAGCTTCCAGCAGAAGTGGTGGAGGCAGGATCGATTTTAACATTTAAAAGTAAAGTGGATAGGTATATGGACGGGAAGGGAATGGAGGGGTATGGTCTGAGTGCAGGTAGATGGGACTAGGGGAAAATAAATGGTCGGCACGGACTGGAAGGGCCGAGATGGCCTGTTTCCGTGCTGTAATTGTTATACGGTTGTTATATGGGTCTCGGAAGAAGGGTCTGGCCCTGAAACGTCAGCCATTCCTTCTCTCCAGAGATGCTGCCTGTCCCGCTGAGTTACTCTAGCATTTTGTGTCGTATCATTGTGCCACTCGTCTGGCCCTCTGCGGTGATATCCCTTCCCTTAATTTGATTGGCGTCTCCACCACACCCTGCCCCCCATGTCCAGCAGCGGAAGGACCCTAGACTGTGGCCTACCCCCACCGAGCCATGATGTTGGCTGCACCGAGCTTCAGTGCGTCCCTCAGCACGTATTCCTGCAGTCTGCAGCGGGCCGGTCGGCAACATTCCCCGATTGGACATCTTGCTCCGCCGGGAGATCAGCATGTTTCGGACTGACCAAAGAGCCAGTTTTCCTTTTTTGGTCTACCACACAAATATGACTGAGGTGTGGAGGAAGGAAGTACAGATGCTGGTTTACACTGAAGATAGACACAAAATGCTGCACTGTCTGAAGAAAGGTCTCGATCCAAAATGTGTGTCGACCTTTTGTGCCCATTTTTGACTGAACTGTGGCTTGTCGTTTCTGGATAAGATAAGAGCTGTCGGTGGAACTGTTAATCATACCTTTCTGTGCATTAAATGTAACCATTGGCGTACTGAGCCGCTATGAATGAACTGCTAAAACACTGAAGCAGCTGTTAAGTAAGTGTGGGTCATTCAGTACTGATTAGAATCACAGCTATACAGCAGAGCAGCATGTGGTGACCTTGGATTACTGCAGAGTACATACTCTCCGAGAAGCTGCCTGTCCCGGCTCAGTTACTCCAGCATTTGGTGTCTACGGTGTCAACCAGCATCTGCACTTCCTTCCTACACATCTTAGACAATAGGTGCAGGAGTAGGCCATTCGGCCCTTCGAGCCAGCCTCGCCATTCACTGTGATCATGGCTGATCGTCCACATCTTGGCTTTTTAAGGAAGAAGGGTCTCGACCCGAAACGTCGCCTATCTCCTTCGCTCCTTCGATGCTGCTGCACCCGCTGAGTTTCTCCAGCTTTTTGTGTAACCCTCTTGGCTTTTTAACATTGGCAAATAAGAAACCTTTTTAACATTGGCAAATAAGAAAAACTTCATAACGTGTTAAAGAAGGAACTGCAGATGCTGGAAAATTGAGGGTACACAAAATGCTGGATAAACTCAGCGGGTGCAGGAGCATCTATGGAGCGAAGGAAATAGGCGACGTTTCGGGCCGAAACCCTTCTTCAGACTGGCGTACTTTATTTTCCGATCCCAACAGTAATTCGTCATTGAGTTGAAGACCTAGAAATTAAACATATCCCACGCAGGCTGAGGTTAATATCAAAAATGTGGAAAAATTAATATCATGCAAGCTGTGATTTAATAGGTGGGTTCATATGTTATTGGAGCAGAATGAGGCCATTCTGCCCACCAGGTCTACTCCGCCATTCAATCATGGCTGATCGGTCTCCACCGCCTAACCCCATTCTCCTGCCTCCTCCCCATAACATTCTCCCACTGACACCCGTACCAATCAAGAATCTATCTATCTCTGCTTTAAAATATCCATCGACGGCCTCCACGGCTTTCTGTGGCGTAGGAAAGGTTTAGAAGGATATGGGACAAACACGGGTAGGTGGCACTGGTGCAGATGGGGCATCGTGGTCGGCATGGGCAAGTTGGGCTGAAGGGCCGGTTTCGATGCATAGTGACTGACTCTCCCAAACGGGGCAATTATGTGCCCATTTAGGAGATGGGATGCGGTCCGCAAAGAGAATTCCTGAATTATTCCATGAATAAGATTGTTTTCATAGTTCATTTGTTATTTTTTTTATCCTCTCTTTACCACCTTGATCTTTTCCATACTCTTATTGTTGCATTATTGTATTCATTTTGATGCTGATTATATTTAGTTTGAATTGAATGGAAAGATGCAAACGGGCCCTTGGGCTCACCGAGTCCACGGTTGACCATCAATCGCCCATTTGTACTAGTGCTACATATTCCACTTTTGCATCCACTCCCTACACTAAAGGGCTAATTAACCTACAAACCCACCCATCTTTGGGATGTGGGAGGAAACCGGAGCACCCGGAGGAAACCCACATGGTCACAGGGAAAATAGACGGCAGCCGAGGTGAGGGTTGAACCGTGTTTCTGCCACTGTGAGGCCGCAGCACTACCTACCGCGTCACTGTACCTATTCAGTTTCTTCAACATCATACACAACAAAGTAGCATGTGGGAAGACAAAAATGCTGGAGAAACTCAGCGGGTGAGGCAGCATCTATGGAGCGAAGGAAATAGGCAACGTTTCGGGACGAAACGTTGCCTATTTCCTTCGCTCTATAGATGCTGCCTCACCCGCTGAGTTTCTCCAGCATTTTTGTTTTGGGACGAAACGTTGCCTATTTCCTTCGCTCCATAGATGCTGCCTCACCCGATGAGTTTCTCCAGCATTTTTGTCTACCTTCGATTTTCCAGCATCTGCAGTTCCTGCTTAAACAAAGTAGCATATGGGATTGTAATAAGTGCATACAAGTTCTTGGCTGTCTAAGATTGACACACAATCCTGGAGTAACTCAGCAGGTCAGGCAGCATCTCTGGAGAGAAGGAATGGGTGACATTTCAGGTCGAGACCCTTCTTCCTTCTGCGGCCAGTCCTGCTGAGCCTCTTCAGAATTTTGTGTCACAGTCAGGTCTTTAATCAGCTGCCTTTCAACATAATGTACATTGTTAGGGGTATGAGCAAAGATACATTTGGAGGGTAAACGTTCTTGACTGTTAAAGCCACGCGTTCTGATAAATGGCACCAACAGAAGAGACCCACAAAGGTATTATTGGGAAGCAGTGATGTAAATGAGGGTTTCAGAAGGAACTGCAGATGCTGGAAAATGGAAGGTAGACAAATGAGAGCGTTGTCCCTTGGCATGAAGGATTCAGGGGGCAGGTGAGAGGAGGGGTAGACTGACTGATTGCTGCAGATTTGACAGATCATGAGGATTTACAATGGTGTAAATAGGTTCAATCCATTAATTCACATGTCAGTAACGAGGGAGAGGAAATTTACAGTATCACAAGTCATTATTTCAAAAAGTAATGTCAATAAAGATTAGAATGCAGCCTCCCCCACCTCCCCCCCTACAGATCATTGTTGAGGCAGGATCCAAAAGCTGTTAAGAGGATTAAAAGTTTGTCAAAGGAATATGGGACATTGTGGATGAGAGCGGCACGCTGGGTTTAGACTAGATGGCTCATGAAGATAAACAGCATGAAGTTGGGCCAAATAGCCAAAATGTCTGATTGATTTTGGTTTTCCATGGCCCTATCAAGGATTTGTGTTATCAGTGAGTTGTTTCAGCATTTAACGTCAGCAATCAGTCTGATTAAAAGTCCCAATGTAGACATATCAGGGACCTTATCATACGTGGGACCTTGTCTGTTTCCTGATTTGTTTTGCATAAACCCAATTACCAGGGACGTTGGCCATTTGCATCAATAATAAGAGGAAAAGACTAACACACACTGTTGAACTAGACTTGTATTTGCACTGCTCTGTAGCGGGCAGTGGATTGCTGAAGTAGTGTGCAGTGACTTATTTTTGAAATGGAAGCTAATTTAGATACAACATTGCCAGAAAATCAGTGCGAGATACGGATAGTCAATTTTAAGTTCATTAAAATGGTGGAGGAGTGCTGGCTAGGTTAGGAAGGAACTGCAGATGCTGGTTTAAACTGAAGATAGGCACAAATAGCTGGAGTACCTCAGCGCGACAGGCAGCATCTGTGACACGTTGGCCTGGCTCGCCTCAACGGAGCTGCAGGTCTAAAAGACATACGACAGAAGAAGAAGACAGGCAGCATCTCTGGAAAGAAGGAACGGGTGGCGTTTTGGGTCGAGATAGTTCTGCAGACTGAGGAAGGGTCTCCACCCGAAACGTCACCCATTCCTTCTCTCCAGAGGAGATGCTGCCTGTCCGAGTTACCCCAGCTATTTGTTTCTATATTCTTCTTGTTGATGAAGGACCGCTAGGCTGGGCTAGACTACACCAATCTATTGCTCCATCAAACTGCGATCTCCCTTCTCAAACCAGTTTAGTTCACCTTTGAAGGCAATATTATCCCCGTTCAGAAACAAGGAACTGCAGATGTTGGTTTACACAAAGTGCTGGAGTAACACAGCGGGTCAGACAGCATCCCTGGAGAACTGGAATAGGTGAAGTTTGGGGTCGGGATCCTTCTTCAAACTAGGTCAACATCATTTGTATTCTCAGCTTTTTTCAGAGCTTACAAGTGCGTACGTCTGTCTGTGTTTTATAGTGGGACGTAGGATTTTGGCTCAAGTTCCTATTTTACGGTTTTAGATTGTTTCTAATGTTATTGACAATTCTGTCATATTTGATCACTGTTTTTCTTCATATTGTGATCACTGCTCCTTACAATCAGATCTCGACCCGAAGCATCACCTGTTCCTTTTCTCCAGAGATGCTGCCTGGCCCATTGAGTTACACCAGCTTTTTGTGTCTGTCTTCAGTTTAAACCAACATCTGCAGCCCCTTCATACACAGATTATTGATTAATTACCCTCACCGCACAACACTAGATCTAAAATAGGCTGTTGTACTAGAATGCTTGTATCTATTCTGGATTGGGGGGGGGGTTTAACCCCAGATGGTGCTGGAGTAACTCAGCAGGTCAGGCAGCATCTACGGATGGATAGGTAACCTTTCAGGTCAGGACCCTTTTTCAAACTGAAGGGTCTGACCCTGAAACGTCACCCATTCCTTCTATCGGGAGATGCTGCCTGTCTGTATGAAAGAATGGGTCGACTGGGCTTGTATTCACTGGAATTTAGATGGATGAGAGGGGATATTATAGAAACATATCAAATTCTCGAAGGATTGGACAGGCCAAATGCAGGAAACGTGTTCCCGATGTTGGGGGGAGTCCAGAACCAGGGGTCACAGTTTAAGAATAAGGGGTCGGCCATTTAGGACTGAGATGACGAAAAACGTTTTCACCCAGAGTTGTGTATCTGTGGAATTCTCTGCCACAGAAGGCAGTGGAGGCCAATTCACTGGATGTTTTCAAGAGAGATTTAGCTCTTAGGGCTAAAGGAATTAAGGGATATGTGGAAAAAGCAGGAACCCAGTACTGATTTTGGATGGTGGGCCATAATCATATTATGGTGCTGGGCCGAAAGGCCGAATGACTCCTCCACCTATTTTGTAATGTCCCGCTGAGCTACTCCAGCATTTTGTATTTATCTTCAGTGTATACCAGTATCTGCAGTTCCCTCCTACACATGTTGTCTGACCTGGAATGTTGCCTGTTCATTCCTTCCAAGTCAAGTCAAGTCAAAGTCAAAGTCAAACAAACTTTATTGTCATTTAGAAATACATCGATATATGCAGTTCCAAACAAAATTCTGTTGCATTTGGCTCCCTGTGCAACACGATAATTAACAGAAGGATAAACATGGATAAAAAGGATAAAAGGATAAATAGACAATGGTGGCAGCCCATTACATGGCATTCAGGAGACTGGTGACTCGTGGGAAGAAGCTGTTGCAGAACCTTGATGTTCTGCTCCTTATGCTGCGATATCTTTTGCCCGAGGGCAGCAGAGTGAACAGTCCGTGATGGAGATGTGTGGGGTCTTTTATAATACTGCTGGCCTTAGACACGCAATGTTTGGTCGCAATATCCCCGATTGAGGGGAGAGAAGTCCCGATGATTTATTTTTTTCAGAGATGCTGCCTGACCCGCTGAGTTACTCTAGCACTTTTTCTCAATTTAGGTTAAACCTGAACGGTTGTCATCTTAAGCTGAAAATGTGACTTGTCAAGTGAGGATCCTGCGATGTCATTAAACCCTAACATGTTCACTTTATATTTTGCGAGTAGCAAATGGAGTGCTGCGCTCACTGTCCCATCTACTGAAGCTTTTTGAATTGATGTGTTGCCTAAAGTTTGTGAAGTAAGCAAATCAACAAAGTCAATGTAGATGCTCAGAGTCTCTTGCCCAGAGTAGGGGAATCGAGGACCAGAGGACATAGGTTTAAGGCGAAGGGGTAACGTTTTCACATAAAGGGTGCCGGGGGCATGGAACGAGCTGCCAGAGGAGGAAGTTGTGGCAGGGACTATCCCAACGTTTGACAGGTATGTGAATAGGACAGGTTTGGAGGGATGTGGACAAAACATAGGCAGGTGGGACTAGTGTAGTTGCGACATTATGGCTGGTGTGGGCAAGTTGGACCGATGGGCCTGTTTCCACACCGTATAACTCTGTAACCGCTCCTGGCCACATGTTGTGACTGTTTTCCCCTTTGTTGTTGATCCGCAGCTCGCCCTATGGATCCAGACCGTCTCGCCGCCCGGGCAACTGGCACGATAGTGAAGGAGGACCCTCCAATATTCATGTTACAGTGAAGCCAAATTCAGAGAGGGGCTCGAGTAACGCCAACACAAGGAGGAATTGGTTTAAAATCACTGTAAGTCTTGACCCTGGGAATTGATGTTGATGTTCTGTTGTACATGTGTGTGGGTCAGCATTTGTGAAGGCAGAAATTTGAGCCTCGCTTTATTTTGTTTGTTGCTGCTAGGTATGTGATATAATTAGCATATGTGATGGCTTGTGCAAGGATGCATGCGCTGGGAGAGACTCAAGGTGGCGTCCTGGAATAAAGAAGCTTGGCAGTGTACTCCTCCCGTGTCCGAGTGTTATTTGAAGTCTGTTCCAAGCACCCAAATACACAACAGTTGCCTTTTTAAGTTTCCTTTAGTTTAGAAATATGGAATAGAGATGAACAGCATGTTCGCCAAAGGATTTAATTCAGACTGCTCTTTCCTTGCAGACATTCCACTGATATGAACGCCTCCTTAACAAAAACATTGAAGTAGTTTGCATGGATCAATCCCTGTGTTCCATCTAGTTTGGTTTCCTTTAGTTTAGAGATACAGCGTGCAAACGGCCCTTTGGCCCACCGAGTCCACGCCAACCAACGATCACCCATACAAGCTAGTTTGGCAGGAAAAATGTTCCTCGTGTTGGGGGGGAGTCCAGAACCAGAGGTCACCGTTTAAGAATAGGGGGTCGGCCATTTGGGACTGAGACGCGGAATAACGTTTCCACCCAGAGAGTTGTGAATCTGTGGAATTCTCTCCCACAGAAGGCAGCGGAGGCCGATTCACTGGATGTTTTCACGAGAGAGTTAGATTTAGCTCTTAGGGCTAACGGAATCAAGGGATATGGGGAGAAAAGCAGAACGGGGTATTGATCAGCCATGATCATCCAAAATGATCAATGATCAATGGCCTACTCCTGCACCTATTTCTATGTTTCTAGCTGCTCCACCGAGCCGCCCAATTTCCTAATACATTAAAAATAAAACGCTTTCCCTCCAAAAGAAATGCCACCTCAGAGCGCCATAAAGGATCAACCCTTCAGGTCTGATGGGTAAGCCCGGAAAGGACTTGCCCTTCTGAACACTGACCTATACAAAATATGGGTGATAACTTCTCAGCTTCATCTCACTCTCCTTGAGGGACTATAAGTTGCAGTGGAGTGCACAGAAGGTGGTGGTCTCATGTCCATGTGCACCACCCTGCAACTTGTGCACGTTGCCACTTCATTTTGCGGTGTTGTATTCATTCCGTACGGTGGTCTTATGTGTACAAGTCTTACGTTGAACAACTAACCCAGAAGCCTCAACTAAGTACTCCGGGGAACACATACGCAATCCCGCAGTCGTAGTTTGGATGTTTCTGCCGTTTGCAGTTAGAAATTGGTGTCAACAAGAGCGATGATAGACACAAAAAACTGGAGTAACTCAGCGGGACAGGCAGCATCTCTGGAGAGAAGGAATGGGTGATGTTTCGGGTCGAGGCCCTTCTTCAGACTGAAGAAGTTCTCCAGAAATGGTGCCTGTCCCGCTGAGTTACTCCAGCATTTCGTGTCTATCTTTGGTGTTAACCAGCATCTGCAGTTCCTTCCTACACATCAATAAAAGCCATAGCAATTTTCAATTATGAGTACAGTCTTGCTGCAAAAATCCCAGTGTTACACCACCTGCTACATGCCTCCACTCATTTTAAGTAAAGTTGAGACTTTTAGTTTTGTTTAATTTTTGCATAATTTGGGGTATGTGTTTCCTGTGGACAAAAAAATTGCCAGAACACGGGTTATTCCTTGTCCTTAGTGTATAACAGATCATTGCCCTGTAGGGTGCTTATGTTCTTTACAAGGGCCCAGCTGCCTAATTTAATTAATCAATTGAACTTTTGTAATAAAAGTCCACAGATGTGAAAAATCTAGTTTTTTACTTTTTTTGGAGGAAGCAGTTTGGGGAAAAAAGGACTGATTTGGGATATATTTATATAACCAAACAACAATGACAAGGACACACACACACCACACACACACACACACGATATGAGATAGATCAGCCATGATTGAATGGTACAGACTTAGCCGACCGAATAGCCGAATTCTATTCCTATCACTTATGATCTTATGACATGCACTCATACTAACACGCGTACTAACATACAGGGTGGAAAGAGGCCCTTTGGCCCAACTTACCCATGCCAACCAACATGCCCCATCTACACTAGTCCCGTATGCCTGCGTTTGACCATATGCCTCTAAACCCATCCTCTCCATATACCTGTCTAAATATTTCTTACACTTTGTGATAGTACCTGCCTCAACTACCTCCTTCTGCAGCTCGTTCCATATACTCACTAGCCTTTGTATTTAAAATAAATGGGTCCCCTCAGGTTCCTATTAAATCTAACCCCTCCCTCCCTCACCTTAAACCTATGTTCTCTGGTCCTCGATTGCCCTACTCTGGGTAACAGACTGTGCATCTACCCGATCTATTGCCTGTCTTTGACTATAACTCTCTGTAACTGTCTTTGCTCTCTCATCAGATTCCCTATGGAAAGAAATACGACAAGACCTGGCTTGTATCAAACCTGCAGTCCATGTGTTCTGTTCCCTTTAGTCCTGTCCAGGTAAGAATGAAGGCATCTCATTCTTCAGAGAAACCAGTATGTCGAAGATTATGGCTTTGGAATTAGATTTTAGTGCTGCTGCTCAGATATAACAAAATCATGGATGGAAAATGCACCACTTCTGCTTTTGACCATGTCCGTGCTTCCTTGTGCAGCGGGCTGGAAACTCTGACACTACTTCTTCTTTCGTGTGGCGTGCACAGCCTAACGTTGTCGGACAACTTGTTCTATTTGATCTTCTGTTTGTGCACGTCGAGTTGACTGCATTAGGGGGGACCACGTGAAGGTTGCAATCTTCCACCCCGAAATTCTGACACGATACGATTTGAATTATAATTCCGTACAGGAGTATAGAATATATCAGTGGCAGTTGTATCCCAGTAAATATTAGTGCCTTCAAGTTTAAAAAAAGGACAGGAGGAACCGTGTGTAACAATGTGCGATCAGCCATTTACTGGTCGAGTAATTCATGAGGTAATGGGTGTTTAAGTCAAGTTGACGGACTTGAGAGTTTGAGATCAGTGGACAATAATTAATTGTTGTATTTTTTTTGCAGTTCCATTATGACGGTAATAAGGCATTGTTCTATGTAGAAGATTCAACAACTGCAAATGCTCTGAAGCAGATATCCAGAAGGATCATTGACAAAGATTTATACCGGGTAACTGGCTTTATATATTTCTCACAATAAGGTGGTCTTGTGTTTCTATCTATGATTTAAGCATTGGACAGAAATTATATACCATCAAAGCTACTTGCGGTGAGCCCTCCAGAAAAAAACCCTTGATTCGGCACTTCTTCTTGCGAACGGCGTGCGCAGCCTAAAGTTGCAGGACAACTTGTTCTATTTGATCTTTTTGATTGTGCACGCCAGGTTGATTGCATTCGTTGAAACAGGGCGAACCACGTGAAGGTTGCAATCTCCCACCCCGATTCGGCACTGAACCAACTTTACTGGCCACAGTTTCACGTTCCTCAGGTGCTCACCAGAACCCACTGTTATTGAGTGTCAATAGCCCAGCCATGTGTAGGAGGGAACTGCAGGTGCTGGTTTAAACCGAAGGTAGACACTAAAAGCTGGAGTAACTCAGCGGGACAGGCAGCATCTCTGGAGATGAGGAATGGGTAACGTTTCGGTTTAAGACCCTTCTTCAGACTGCAAAGTCTTCGGTCTCCAGTCTGAAGAAGCATCTTGACCCGAAACGTCACCTATTCCTTTTCTCCAGAGATGTTGCCCGACGCGCTAGGTTGCGCCTATCTTTGGTTTAAGCCAGCATCTGCAGTTCCTTCCTACACATCTCCTTGTTGGAGGCCCATTTGCTTTGACAGGTTGACGCAAACAATTGTCATAGTCATACGGCGCAGAAACAGGCCCTTCGGCCCAACTTGCCCTTGCCGACCAAGATGCCCCATCTACACTAGTCCCACCTGCCCATGTTAGGCCCATATACCCCTCTAAACCTAACCTAAAGCTCCGTTTTGAAGATGAGTGATCTTCTGATCAATGAAGATCAGATTATTTCCATTACCTGGTTAAATAATTGCCCTTAGTCTTTGACTAATTGCCACCTTGCCATGTGGCTGTAAGTCATGTAAAAAACCAAGGCGCATGTGAATAAGCCATAATGATGAAAGATGCTATTTAAATACAAATCATCCTTTCTCTGAAACCATAAAATGAATTTAACATGAAACTTTCACCCTTGCAGGTTGCGATCACAATAAACCCATCTACGCCGCCATCTTCTGTCTCAAATGAGCTCAAGGCTGAAGAAATAGTGCACATAAAGGTAAGGGAAAGGCAGAGACTGCTGAGGGATGTGCAGCGCAGACTTGCTGCCTTCACTCACTGTGCGCTTTGACGCAGTTGCTTTTCGTGGGTTCACCCTCAGGACGGCTACAGTCACTCTGGGCAGAGGCACACTGGTGTCTGAAGGGCCATTTGTCACCGCCCTGTTGGCCTTCTGCTCAAAGCAAGCACAGAAAGCATTCAGTTCATCGGATAGAGTCACAGTGTGGAAACAGGCCCTTCAGCCCAACTTGCCCACATCAGCCAACATGTCCCAACTACACTAGTTGCCTGCGTTTGTTACATATCACTCCAAGTTTGTCCTATCCATGTACCTGTCCAAATGTTTCTTAAACATTGCAATAATACAAGCCTCAACTACCTCCTCTGGCAGCTTGTTCCATACACCCACCACCGACGGAAGCATTACAACAAAAAAATGGTCTGATATTCGACCACTCACGTATACACGAGGCGATTTTCAGTCAAAATAGCGATCCCGACCCGGCAAACCTCCCCCCAACTGCGCAGGCGCGGTTGAGTGACGCGACAAGCCTGGCAAGTGGGAGCCCACCGCTCAGGCACGACTGCCATGTTGATTCACAGTATATAGTCAATTAAAGTTTATTGAGGGAATTACTTTGTCAAATGGAACGAAACATCCTACTGCACACCCCAGGCGAGTAAGGTGAGTAAGGCGCTTGTTTTCTATGTGTGCGTGTAGAAACATAGAAAATAGGTGCAGCAGTAGGCCATTCGGCCCTTCGAGCCTGCACCGCCATTCAATACGATCATGGCTGATCATCCAACTCAGTATCCTGTACCTGCCTTCTCTCCATACCCCCTGATCCCTCTAGCCACAAGGGCCACATCTAACCCTCTTAAATATAGCCAATGAACTGGCCTCAACTACTTTCTGTGGCAGACAATTCCACAGATTCACCACTCGCTGTGTGAAAAATGTTTTTCTCATCTCGGTCCTAAAAAGACTTCCCCCTTATCCTTAAACTGTGACCCCTTGTTCTGGACTTCCCCAACATCGGGAACAATCTTCCTGCATCTAGCCTGTCCAACCCCTTAAGAATTTTGTACGTTTCTATAAGATCCCCCCTCAATCTTCTAAATTCCAGCGAGTACAAGCCGAGTCTATCCAGTCTTTCTTCATATGGAAGTCCTGCCATCCCAGGAATCAGTCTAGTGAACCTTGTCTGTACTCGCTCTATGGCAAGAATCCCTTTCCGCAGATTAGGAGACCTAAACTGTACGCAATACTCGAGGTGTGGTCTCACCAAGGCCCACAACTGGTGTGTGTGTGTGTATACACACGCTGGACTTTTCTTTTCTCATTTATTATATTGTTCTCAGTTACATATTCTGTTGTGCTGCTGCAAGTAAGAATTTCATTGTTCTATCTGGGACGTGACAATAAAACTCTATGTTATATACAGAAGATGTTGTGAATACACAGTGGGTCAGGCCCCACCTTTGGGAAGAGAAAAAGATGCCTTCAGATATGAGCTGGCCTGAGGAATGGCAGCATTTTCTGGTTTTATTCCACATTTGCAACATGTGCAGTATTTCAATGAGAGGATGCAGGGCTGTTTTCCAGAATACTGCTTGGATCAGAGGGTTTCAGCTCCAGGATAGACTTGGAGAGACGTGGCTTGTGTTCCCTGAGACATCAGAGGTGGCAGGGGAGAGACTTGATCGGAGTGTATACAATTATAAGAGGCCTAGAAAGGCCTCTTTCCCAGGGTAGAAATGTCCAACACTTGAGGGCTTAGCTCAAGATGAGAGGGGATACGTTTAATGGTGTGATGTGCGGAACAAGTTATTTGTACGCGGTAGTGGGGGCCTGGAATGCATTGCCAGGGGTGGTGTGGAGACTGATGCGATAATGGCTTTTTAAGAGGCTTTTAAGTACCTGTCCCACTTACGCGATTTTTTTCGGCGACTTGCCACCCCCCGTCATAGTCGCAGCAGGTCTCTGGAAATCTTCAACGTGTTGAAAATCCGGCGGCGACCGGAAAAAAGTCTCTTTGGGAGACTACTCAAGACCGTACAGGCATCACGTGTCGACATGTCGCGGGGCGATGCCTGTATGGTCGTGAGTAGTCGCCCAAACAGTCGTTCCTTTTTCTGGTCACGTTGGATTTTCAACATGTTTGAAATTTTCGGAGACCTGCTGCGACTATGACTGGTGCCGGCATGTTGCCGAAAAAATCACATAAGTGGGACAAGCCCTTAAGATAGGCACATATGAAGTGTAGGGAATAGAGGAATATGGATGATGTACAGGCATATGAGATCATTTTATCAGCATTGTGGGCGGAAGGGCCTGTCCTGTGCTGTACTGTTCTATGTTTTATCCATAAATGGTATTTCGTTTCACCAGAGTAAGCTCGCAAATAGTGGTGCTGCTAACAGTGCAGCTCCAGCAATCCAGCTTCATCTCCGACCTCCGGTGATGTCCATGTGGATTGTGCATGCTCCCTCTGTGATTGCGCGGGCTTCAACGCAAAGTCATGTTGCTTGGGGAGGGTTGTTGTTAATGGACACGGCGGAGAATGAGGATGTGGGAGCCGGAGGTTACGGGGAGAAAGGGGTTGAGAGGGAAAGGTAGATCAGCCACGAGTAGACGTAATGGGGCCGAATGGCCTTATTCTGTTTCTGTAACTTACAAACTTATGAACATGGGTTGCAGTGAAAGGAATGAGGTACTGGAACAGAAGGGGTTGTTTTAAAGCCTGCCTGCATATATTTGATGGGCTGAATTGTCCCTTTCTATGACATAAAAATCCATTAATAAATGAATTCCAAGGATGAAATAATCATTGAAATAAAACTCTTATTTTCCAGCAATGCATGAGTAAACGTTATGACGGATCACAGCAGGCGCTCGACTTAAATACCGTACGCAGTGACCCAGGTATGGATTTACAGTTTAATTTTTCATATTCTAGGACTTAGTTTGGAGATACAGCAGGGAAACAGGCCCTTCAGCCCACGGAGTCTGCGCTGACCAGCGATCCTCGCACACTAACACTATCCAACACACACTGGGGACAATTTACAATTTTACTGAAGAGAATTAACCTACAAACCTGTACGGTCTTTGGAGTGTGAGAGGAAACCAGGGCTCCCGGGGAAAACCCACGCAGGTCACGGGGAGAACCATATAAATAACCATATAACCATATAACAATTACAGCACGGAAACGGGCCTTCTCAGCCCTTCCAGTCCGTGCCGACCATTTATTTTCCCCTAGTCCCATCTACCTGCACACAGACCATACCCCTCCATTCCCTTCCCGTCCATATACCTATCCACTTTACTTTTAAATGTTAAAATCGATCCTGCCTCCACCACTTCTGCTGGAAGATCATTCCACACAGCCACCACTCTCTGAGTAAAGAAGTTCCCCCTCATGTTACCCCTAAATTTCTGTCCCTTAATTCTCATGTAATGCCCTCTTGTTTGAATCTTCCCTACCCTCAATGCGAAAAGCTTATCCACGTCAACTCTGTCTATCCCTTTCATCATTTTAAAGACCTCAATCAAGTCCCCCCTTAACCTTCTGCGCTCCAAAGAATAAAGACCTAACTTGTTCAACCTTTCTCTGTAACTTAGTTGCTGGAACCCAGGCAACATTCTAGTAAATCTCCTCCGTACTCTCTCTATTTTGTTGACATCCTTCCTATAATTAGGCGACCAAAATTGTACACCATACTCCAGAATTGGTCTCACCAATGCCTTGCACAATTTTAACATTACTTCCCTACTCCTATATTCAATGCTCTGATTTATAAAGGCCAGCACATCAAAAGCTTTCTTTACCACCCTATCTACATGCGATTCCACCTTCAGGGAACTTAAATACAAACTCCGTACAGACAGCACCCATAGTCGGGATGGAACCCGGGTCTCTGGCGCTGTGAGGCAGCAACTCTACCGCTGCGCCACCGTGCCGCCCACTTGTCTACCATTCATCTTTGTGCCACATCTTATTATTGTTTTTTCCCTGGTTCCCGTTCCAGGAACATTTGATATGTGAATCTAGACACACACAGGGTTATAACCTGACGCCCTGCACCCACTTCTAGTTCCAATCAAGGTACTGGACAGGGTTTGGGCAATCAAATAGTTCCTTGACCCTGGTTGTCCAATCCCATATTATTTTTAACACTATAATCTTATTAAACATCTTCCGGGTTGAGATCATAAAATAGAATGAAGCCAATCAGCCCATCGAGTCTACATGCAATCATGGCTGATCTATTTTTCCCCAAAATGTTTTTCACTGCACATAAACTAAACTCTCAACCCCATTCTCCTGCCTTCTCCCCGTACCCTTCCACACCCTTACTAATCAAGGAACTAAAAATGTGCAGGAAAGAACTGCAGATGCTGGTTTAAACCGAAGACAGACACAAAATGCTGGAGTAACTCAGCGTGACAGACAGCATCTTCAGAGAGAAGGAATGGGTGACGTTTCGGGTCGAGACCCTCCAGTCTGAAGAAGGGTCTCAACTTGAAACGTCACCCATTCCTTATCTCCAGAGATGCTGCCTGTCCCGCTGAGTTAGTTACTCCAGCATTGTGTGTCTAACTTGTAAATGTCTTGTTCCTGGAGTTGATGGCACACCTCTTACTCCCATTGAAGAGAAGTAGCATCTCTATTTAATATTGACAATACATTGGAATAATCAATGCTTTTGTTGTGTCCAGATCTTGTCTCCCAGAATATTGAAGTGGTGTTAAACAGAAGGAATTCCATGAGCACGGTTGTCAAAATAATAGAAGAAAATATTCCAGAGGTAAGCAGTGCACATTTTCCAAGGAACCTCTCTGATGGGGAAAGTTTAGGCAGCTATTTTCAACTTATAGAGTGTAAATGGGCCCTTCGGCCCAACTTGCCCACGCTGACTAACATGTCCCATCTACACTAGCCCACCTGCCTGCGTTTGGCCCATTTCCCTCTTAACCAGTCCTATCCATCTACCCGTCCAAATGTTTCTTAAACGTTGCGATAGTACCTCCTCTGGTTGTGTCAGCTACCTCCTCCGCCAGCTAGTTCCATACACCCACCACCCTTTGTGTAAAGTTGTTCCTCAGGTTCCTATTAAATCTTCCCCCCACCCCCCTGCACTTCAACCTATGCCCTCTGGTTCTCGATTCCTCTACTCTGGGCAAAATATTGTGCATTTACCCGTTCGTAACCTCTCATTATTTTATGAGTTCACCCTTCATCCTCCTGTGCCCCAGAAATAAGCTCTGTGGATTTACCCCATGTATTCCTCTCATGATCTTATACACCTCTTACATCTGTGTAAGATCATCCCTCATCATTCTGTGGTCCAAGAAATAAAGTCCAAGCTTTCTCAACCTCCCTGTAGCTCAGTCCCTCGACTCCTGGCGGCATCCTCGTAAATCTTCTCTGCGCCCTTTCCAGCTTTCCTATAACACGGTGCCCAAAAACGCCATGTAGAGCTGCTCGACAATTTAAAGCTTGAAAAACTTAGGTTTTCTCTCAAAGGCTCTACCAAGACATTCCTAGATACATGGAACCCTTTCCTGGAACTTGTTAACTCTCCCAACTTGTTTCCGGACTCGGAAGAGGACTGAGTGCCTTCTATCACTGCTCTGTCTCATTTGTGTGGATGTGTACGTATGTGAGTGTTGTTTGTCCCCGTTTGGTTCCGACCTGATTCGGGTGGATTGAGGGGGGGGTAAGGGTAAGGGCTTTGAGGGTCGCTTACATACTGTTGCACAATTATGTTTAAGAGGACTATATTTAAGAGGCAGTTAGATGTGGCCCTTGTGGCTAAGGGGATCAGAGGGTATGGAGAGAAGGCAGGTACAGGATACTGACTTGGATGATCAGCCATGATCATATTGAATGGCGGTGCAGGCTCGAAGGGCCAAATGGCCTGCTCCTGCACCTAATTTCTATGTTTCTATGTCCTGACTATCACTGCCTGTTATCATTGTATGTATGCAAATTGCTGTGAAATTCAAATAAAAAGATTTAAATATAACATGGTGACCAAAACTGAACGCAATACGCGTAGCAGTAGTATTTATCATGTGTCGGAAAGAACTGCAGATGCTGGCTTGCACCGAAGGCAGACACAAAATGCTGGAGTAACTCAGCGGGACAGGCAGCGTCTCTGGGTTGTTGCCTGTCCCGCTGATGTACTCCGGCATTGTGTGTCCATCTGCTGTGTGTGTGTGTGTATCTTATTGTCTCGGATGCTTCGACAGCAAACGCCATTGTAATTTGTCTACTATTTTCCAGCTGCTCTCCCTCAACCTGGGCAACAACAAGCTGTACAGATTAGACGACCTGGCAGACTTGATTTCTAAAGCACCTGGTTTGAAAATTTTGAATCTTTCCAGAAACGAGGTACGTGTGGGTTAATGACCAGAAATGTCGTTGCATAATCCTGCCATTGCCCACTGCCTAAATCAGAGGATCCTCCAACACGTCTGGATAAATACTTGTTGCCTTTCATCTTTTTTTTATTTTTTGTTTCCTATTCTTCACCTAATCACTTTGTAAGGAACACGGTCACAGTTTAAGGATAAGGGGGACGTCTTCTAGGACCGAGAGGAATTTCTTTCAACAGAATCGTGGTGAATAGCGTACAGTTTTGGTCTCCAAATCGGAAGAAATACATTCTTGCCATAGAGGGAGTACAGAGAAGGTTCACCAGACTGATTCCTGGGATGGCAGGACTTCCATATGAAGAAAGACCGGATAGACTCGGCTCGTACTCGCTAGAATTTAGAAGATTGAGGGGGGATCTTATAGAAATGTACAAAATTCTTAAGGGGTTAGACAGTCTAGATGCAGGAAGATTGTTCCCGATGTTGAAGAAGTCCAGAACAAGGGGTCACAATTTAAGGATAAGGGGGAAGTCTTTTAGGACCGAGATGGGAAAATCATTTTCCACACAGAGAGTGGTGAATCTGTGGAATTCCCTGCCACAGAAGGTAGTTGAGGCCAGTTCATTGGCTATATTTAAGAGGGAGTTAGATGTGGCCCTTGTGGCTAAAGGGATCAGGGGGTATGGAGAGAAGGCAGGTACAGGATACGGAGTTGGATGATCAGCCATGATCATATTGAATGGCGGTGCAGGCTTGAATTTTCTATTGTCTATGTTTCTATCTTTTTATTGTTGTGAATATTAAAGAACGGGAATAGGTTGGAAGAAGGATGGTTAAAGTGCTTGTTACTTGTGGCGTGAGGTGGGGGGAGTGGGGTAGATATAATGGGAACCTGAGAGGTATCTGTTTTACACAAAGCTGCCGGAGGCGGTAGTTGAGGCAGGGAAAATCGCAGGGTTTACGAAGCATTTATACCGGTAGATGGATAGGGTAAGTTTACAGGGACGCGGGCCAAAAGCGGGCAGGTGGGACTCGTGCAGAATGGGACGTGTTGGTCGGCATGGGCAAGTTTGGCCGAGGGGCCTGATTCCACACTGTATGACCACAGTTTAAGAATAAAGAGTAAGCCTTTCAGAACGGAGACGAGGAAACACTTTCTCACAGAGAGTGGTGTCTGTGGAATTCTCTGCCTCAGAGGGCGGTGGAGGCCGGTTCTCTGGATGCTTTCAAGGGAGCTACATAGGGCACTTAAAAAAAGCGGAGTCAGGGGATATGGGGAGCAGGCAGGAACGGGGTACTGATTGGGGATGATCAGCCATGATCACATTGAATGGCGGTGCTGACTCGAAGGTTCGAATGGCCTACTCCTGCACCTATTGTCTATGACTCTATGACTAATGTTTGCCAATAAACAAGTCTCAGTTCGATCCTGACTACATTCACGTTGTACGTTCTCCCTGTGACCACGTGGGTTTTCTCCGGGTGCTCCGGTTTCTCCCCCCCCCCCACGCTCCAAAGACGTACAGGTTTGTAAATTAATTGGCTTTGGTATAATTGTAAATTGTCCCTAGTGTGTAGGCTAGTGCCAGTGTACGGGGTGATCGCTGGTCGACGCAGTCGGGCTTGTTTCCACACTGTACTGTATCTTTGGTCGCCTAATTATAGGAAGGATGTCAACAAAATAGAGAGAATACAGAGGAGATTTACTAGAATGTTGCCTGGGTTCCAGCAACTAAGTTACAGAGAAAGGTTGAACAAGTTAGGTCTTTATTCTTTGGAGCGCAGAAGGTTAAGGGGGGACTTGATTGAGGGCTTTAAAATGATGAAAGGGATAGACAGAGTTGACGCGGATAAGCTTTTCGCATTGAGGGTAGGGAAGATTCAAACAAGAGGGCATGACATGAGAATTAAGGGACAGAAGTTTAGGGGTAACATGAGGGGGAACTTCTTTACTCAGAGAGTGGTGGCTGTGTGGAATGATCTTCCAGCAGAAGTGGTGGAGGCAGGATCGATTTTAACATTTAAAAGTAAAGTGGATAGGTATATGGACGGGAAGGGAATGGAGGAGTATGGTCTGAGTGCAGGTAGATGGGACTAGGGGAAAATAAATGTTCGGCACGGACTGGAAGGGCCGAGAAGGCCTGTTTCCGTGCTGTAATTGTTATATGGTTATATGGTATCTCTGGTCTAAAGGCTGATGGGTGAGAATGGGATTGACTGCTTGTAATGATATGAATTAAATAGCTTGAACAAGGTTGTGGCTACGAGGTTAGCTAACAGTGGAGAGATTAGAGATGCAGCATTGAAGCACACCTCATCACTGAGTCCAGGCTAACCATCGACCACCATTTGGCATGAGCGAGAGAGTCCATAGCGGGGACGCAAGAATAAATCTTAATTCCAGGCTATTGTTTCATGGAGGGTTTGTTTTATGTACAATACACTTTAATTTATTCCTGAAAAATTCCTAATGCCAGGAGCTGGGAAATGCTGGCATGAGTAAACATCTTATCGACTGCTCAGGGAACAATTAACGCACGGCACTGATTCTTACAACTATTAAAAGAACGCAGAAAAGTTCACACACTACATATATTTGGTGGAAAATGCTCAGAAATGCACAAATGTACTCTTTAATAAGTAACTTTGCAATGTGATGAACAAGCTGGAAATAACACCTGTTCTTTATCTTGTTTAAGAAGGAACTGCAGATGCTGGAAAATCGAAGGTGGACAAAAATGCTGGAGAAACTCAGCGGGTGCGGTAGCGTCTATGGAGCGAAGGAAATAGGCGACGTTTCGGGTCGAGACCCTTCTGTAGATGCTGCCTCACCCGCTGAGTTTCTCCAGCATTTTTGTCTACCTGTTCTTTCTCTTAACATTTGTTACCTTTCATCTTCAAACAGGCTGAGTTCCCAAACGACCATGGGTTTAACACCATTGGCTTTTATTTGGAGTTGTTACTATTTTAATGGTTTGCGTTCTTAAATGTCAGAAACGAATAGTGACATGTATACAGATGCCCCAAATTTGTGGCGAAGGATTAGTTTAGTTTAAAGGTACAGCGCGGAAACAGGCCCTTTGGCCCACCGAGTCCGCGCCGACCAGCGATCCCCGCTCACCGAAGATCTCGGCGAAAACCCATGGAGAGAATGTACAGGCAGCACCCGTGGTCAGGATCGAACCCGGCTATCTGGCGCTGTGAGGCAGTAGCTCTACCGTGCTGCCCAAGAGTGAGCATTCATGGTATGCAAAGCTGCGTACGCAACGCTTGCAGCGATCTGTTGCTCTAAGCCATGCATTGTGAAATAGTGGTGATAAACAACATTTGTTTTAAATTGCGTTATCTTGGCTTTAACTTATCCAGTCAAGTATCGACCCCCCGCCCCCCCCCCCCCCCCCTCAAGCTGCAGTTTTAAATAGATAGCCGAGGGGCGAGCGTGGACAGTGGCTTTAGTTTTATGCCCAGCATTGCAGTACTCTGTAAGAACAATGCTACGTGAATCTCTGTTTAGCTCAAATCCGAAAGAGATCTGGACAAAATAAAAGGCTTCAAGCTGGAGGAACTTTGGTTGGAAGGGAATCCTCTTTGTGGAAACTTTCGGGATCAGGCTACCTACGTCAGGTCAGTAGAAGGACCCCCTGTTCTGCTTTCCTTTCAGGACGCTTGGCAAATGGCATTCACTGCATTATCCTCCCAGAGTATATTTCAATTTATAACTAATTTACTCCTCACTAATGTGTTTACTTTGTATAGCAACAGTGCTGACAAAGTTCACTATTATCATCGTTTATACAGTATATGTGTACGAGTAGATAATGCTGACAGTTGCTAAATTGAAAGTAAATATTTTTCCCACCAGATCTGATCTGCAGATGGTTAAGAACTTTTTAAAAACATTTCCTATTTTCAAAATCAATTGGATCTGATGATGAAAACACAGCTGAATATCGAATTCTCCGTTTCGGGGGCAAATTGTGAACAACTGCATTCCAAAGAAGTTGTAGTTTGTACTTCATTTTCCTGGTTCATCATTAAAACGGGTAAAGTGTTGAGGTTGGAGGCTGCAAAGGCTCGTGAAAGTGTCGTTTTACCAGAGCTTCCTGGCAGTCGTCTCCTTGCATTGCTGTGAAAAGCTCTGAATGCTCTCAAAAGCCAATGGTCACACGAATTAATCGACTCTTACTTTGGCAAGCCTGTGACAAATTTTACACATCAACGGATTTTTATATTTGCACATATAAAAGAAGACTCGGGGCCGGCCACCATGCGCTATGGTCATTAACATCTGAAGTGGATCGACATTCTTCCTTGTGGCCAGTGAAGAAGGCTGGTTAGCCAGTGACGGGTAAGATTCCTCCAGAGAGGGACAACCTAAGACAGGCACAGCCGTGCATTGGCCTTCAAAGCAGAGGGGTGATCATGTGGCTTTGGTGCATTCTCGGCTTTTGCAACTGCTCTGAGAGGCTGGCCAGTTGAACCGTCTTCCCCGCCTCAGAGCGGCCAGAGAGAATATTTCACGCAACGCCTGCAGCCTCAAGTTTTGACAATTAAACGAGCAACAACATTAATTTTTTTTAAATCTGCCTTTGCGAGAAAAATTCAGAGGCATAGCACCATTAATTTTGCACAATGTTGGTAACTTATTTTTAAATAAGATCGATGGAGGCAATCGAATAATTCTTTGGACAGCAGTTCTTCATTCTGCCCTCTTATCTCCCACTGCCTTCCTCATCCTCCTTAACCCTATCGAGGCCCTTTTTGAAAATCACTTTCTAGATTTGCTTTTGTTTGCTCCCCGTGTGTTTACAGTGTTCGTTTGAACGCAATTAGTAACTGGCGCTGTGGAGATATCACACTGCCTTTAACCCTTCTCCCTTCCCAATCCTAACTAATCATAGTGTCGGTGTCTCTTTTTCCAACATTGATCCTGTACACTATCACCCGTGTTCAGGTGAGTGTCAGCGCGGTAAGTAAACGGAAAGTAAATGTGAATGAGGCTGGAGGCAGTGTTGCTTCTCGTTGACCCACGCAGGCTCGTATTCGGCTGGGACGGTCCTAACCGGCGCTGCAGCTAAATTGACCTCTTCCAAACAGAATATTCACTGGTTCGCTTTGGCAAGCGGGTAAATCGCAGGCTCCTGGGATAGTGAGGAGCGGAGTGAGCGGACTCATGCGCTCAGTATAAATTCTCCATTAAAATTGGTGAAATACTTTGTGCACTTGTGAGGGAATAATTATTCTGCTACGCTACACATTCGGAACCCATTGAGAATGCTAGACTGGAGGGTCTGAGATATAGAGAGAGGTTGAGTAGGCTGGGACTCTGCACCTTGGAGCGCAGGAGGATGAGGGGTGATCGTATAAAGGAGTATAAGATCATGAGAGGAATAGATCGGGTAGAGTCTCTTGCCTAGAGTAGGTGAATAGATGACCAGAGAATGGGTTTAAGCTGAAGGGGGAAAGATTTAATAGGAATCTGAGGGGTAACTTTTTCACACAAAGGGTGGTGGGTGTACAGAACAGGCTGCCAGAGGAGGTAGTTGAGGCTGGGACTATCACAACATTTCAGACACAGTTAGACAGGTACAATGATAGGACAGGTTTGGAGGGATACGGACCAAACGCAGGCAGATGGGATTGGGACTTATTGGCCGGTGTGGGCAAGTTGGGTCGAAGGGCCTTCCACACTATATCACTCTATGACTCGAATAGAGTGATTTTAATGCTGCAAATGTGGATTTTAATTCTGCCCACTAGAATGGATGATAAATCTGGGCTGAACGCCTCCAAGGATATGTGGAAATATTATTTTTCTCCCCTTCATTCCACCACTGTAAATTGCTTCATGGATTTGAGGCCTTTGGAAATGGTTTTAATGTAGCCTAAATAGACCAACTAAAAGCCTTCTGCCATTGTAAGCTAAAGTGCTGTGAAACATTTCAATAGATTTTCTGCAACTTGGTGGCTTTAGGTATTCTTAAAAGATCTGTCATGCATGTATTGAATCAGCACTCACTTCTAACAAAGCCTCCCAATTCCTGACTATTTTTTCTAGTAGCTATCTCAAGCAGCCTCGGACGTGCAGAATAATGCTGCTGCAATCTTCACCAGCTAGGTGATTATAGGGGAGACTCTCCACAGATCTCAATAGATTATTCTCAGTTTAGTTTGCTGCAACGTGTACCGAGGTACAGTGAAAAGCTTTTGTTGCGTGCTATCCAGTCAGCGGAAGGACAATGCGTGATTACAATCAAGCCATTTACAGTGTACAGATACACCATAAAGTCATAAATGATAGGTCTGCTCCGCCAGTTACTCATGGCTGATCTATCTCTCCCTCCTAACCTCATTTTCCTCCCTTCTCCCCAAACCCCTGACACCCGTAATAATCAAGAATCTATCGATCTCGTGTTTAAAAATATCTACTGACTTGGCCCCCATAGCCGTCTGTGGCAAAGAATTCCACAGATTCACCACCCTCTGACAAGAAATTCCTCCTCATCTCCTTCCTAAAGGAACGTCCTTTAATTCTGAGGCTGTGCCCTCTAGTCCTAGACTCGCCCACTAGTGGAAACATCCTCTCCACATCCACTCTATCCAG
This sequence comes from Raja brachyura, assembly GCA_963514005.1. The sequence goes on along the minus strand of OY740822.1, from coordinate 2,708,556 downwards.
GCCTTTCACTATTTGGTATGTTTCAATGAGGTTCCCCTTCATCCTTCTAAACTCCAGCGAGTACAGGCCCAGAGGCGTCAAACATTCATCATGTGTTGACCCACTCATTCCTGGGATCGTTCTTGTAAACCACCTCTGGACCCTCTCCAAAGCCGGCACATCCTTCCTCAGATACGGGGCCCCAAGGGAATCACGTTTAGTGCACAAGAGTGAGGGAGCAGCCTGAGATCTGTTGGTTCAAATAGTTCACGGGAGGTTACTTTGCTCTGGAGCGTACAGAGCTAGAACAAGAAGATAGACACAAAAAGCTGGAGTAACTCAGCGCGACAGGCAGCATCTCTGGAGAGAAGGAATGGGTGACTTTTTGGGTCGGGACCCTTCTTTAGACCCTCCGTCCAACACAAAGCTAGAGCAAGGCCTGTGCGTGGAAGCATTTGAATCACCAGGTGCTCTCATGATTAAGGTGGCCTTTACTTAAACTACAATAAAAAGCTCCCTGAAACATAAGGAGACCACTACACCAGTGTTAACTGCAGCACCAACGAGGATTCTAGCATAACACACGCTGCTGGAGGAACTCAGTGGGTCAGGCAGCATCTACGGAGGGAGTGGACAGGTGATATTCCGGGGCATACTGTGTAGCTTGGTGGTTCTAGTGAATGTCACATCTTGCCACCAAGCCAAGTAGTGAGCTGAGAGGTAAATGATTGTCTTAATTTAGTGTTAAAGAAGGAACTGCAGATGCTGGAGAATCGAGGGTTACACAAAAAGCTGGAGAAACTCAGCGGGTGCAGCAGCATCTAAGGAGCGAAGGAGATAGGCGACGTTTCAGGTCGAGACCCTTCTTCAGACCCTTAATTTAGTGTGTGGGACGTGATTTTTTTGTTCGGAGCATAATGAGTGTGATCTTCAGAACAGTTCTGGCCATTTTGTAGACGTCACCCCTCATCGAGTAAACAGCCTAAAGAGAGCAAAAAGGATTCTTTGGTCTTGAGCATGGGGCCAGTAGAAATGTAATACAGGTGTAGGAAGGAACTGCAGATGCTGGTTTGCGCCGAAGATAGGTACAAAATGCTGGAGTAACTCAGCGGGTCGGGCAGCATCTCTGGGTGCTGAGAGAAGGAATGGGTGACGTTTCTGGGTCTTCAGACAATCAGTTGGCATCCAATGGGTGTGTGTGACTGAGCTGGGGAGGGGAGCGGGCTTGTCAGCTGGGAATTGACTGTGGGGCCACTCTGACCTTTGGCAATGTTTTGATGGAACTTTCCTCGCCAATGTTAAAAACTGTTACTTTGTTTCACTTCTCTCCTTTGCAATGTTTGACAGTGCGGTCAGGGAAAAATTTCCAAAGCTGCTCAGACTGGTGAGTACATTGCTGGCCGGGTATCTGTAGATGAATGAAGGATTTGAGGCATTGCCCAGAGTTGGGAGTGAGTGCGTGAGTGAGTTAGTGGTGGAGTGGGTGGGGCTAACACATCAAACATCACAGCGCTTACCGCATGCAGGGTAACGAGGTGATCTTGATTTGCTCTTTGAATTTAGAAATTTGAATTTAATCATTTCATTTTAAATCTGCTTCCACTTTAGTGCAAACTCCATTTTTTAGTTTAGAATGGAGACACAGAGCGGAAACAGGCCCTTCGGCCCACCGAGTCCGCACCGACCAGCGATCCCTGTACATGAACACTATCCAATACACAAACATTTATACCAAGCCGATTAACCTACAAACCTGTATGTCTTTTTGGAGTGTGGGGGGAAACCGAAGATCTCTGAGAAAACAGACACGGTCTCAGGGAGAACGTACAAACTCCGTGCAGACAGCACCCTTAGTCGGGATCGAACCCGGGTCTCTGGCGCTGTGAGGTAGCAACTCTACCGCTGCGCCACCGTGTGTGGAATTTGCACGTATTCCCTGTGGCCGAGTGAGTTTCCTCCAGGTGCTCCGGTCTCCTCCCTCGTCCCAATGACGTGCAGGGTTTGTAGATTAATTGGGCCCTTGTAAATTGCCCCGTAATGTGTAGGAAGTGGATGAATATGGAACTGCTGTGAACGGGTGATCAATGGCCGGCGTGGACTCGGTAGGCCGAAGGGCCCGTCTCCACGCTGCATCACTAAACTCCTAAAATGTAACGTTGGAATGTAATTCAACTTCTAAACCAAATGTTTCAAAGCTCTTGTGTCGAAGCAGGATGAAATAATCTCGGTGACTCTGTAAACAAAATAGTCTAGAGCATAGTGTGGCACAGCTAGAAAACCCCACTGCTTCATGGCTCCAGTGATCTGGGTTCGAACCTGACCCCTGGATGTGTGTGGAGTTTGCAGGCTCTCCCTGTGACCACGTAGTTCCCCCCTGGGTGTTGCCACATCTGAACAATGTGCTGGTTGGTAGGCTAAATGGCCGCGGTATATAGCCAAGTGGTAGAATCCGGGGGCATTCCATGGGAATGTGGGGAGGATATCAAGTGTTGGGAGACGGACACAAATGCTGGAGTAACTCAGCGGACAGACAGCATCTCTGGAGAGAAGGAACGGGTGACCCCCCCCCCGGGCCAAGACCCTCCTTCAGACTGAAGAATTCGTCAGATATACAGGGTTAGGGACGGTTCAGTGTGCAGATGGTGGGGTGCTGGCATGGATTTGCCGTGCCGTTCACAGTTTCATGGCATTGCCTTTGTCGGGGTTCCAATAGAATGAGCATTTAATAGTTGAAGTACTGAGGTTCAGCCGCAATGGTCGATTCTCCAGACTGACTCTGGCTTTTCTTCACACAGGGACGGTCATGACCTTCCGCCTCCAATTTCCTTTGACGTTGAAACGCCGACCACACTTCCTTCTTGCAAGGTACGATGGTAACGCACTGAAGGTGGACACAAACCGCTGGAGTATCTCGGCGGGACAGGCAGCATCTCTGGAGAGAAGGAACGGGTGACGTTTCGGGTCCAGACCCTTCTTCGGTCCGAAGAAGTGTTGTTTTAGTTTGGTTTCACAATCTCAATCATGCTTTATTAGCCAAGTATATTTTGCAACATATGAGGAATTTCATTTGCCAAGTCAGTCATACAAATTAAAAAGCAACAGAACACACAAAACACATTTTAACATAACATCCACCACAGTGACTCCTCTACATTCCTCACGGATGGAAGGCGACAAAAAGTTCAATCTCTTCCCTTCATGGTACTCACTCCTGTGGTTGAGAGCCTCGAGCCCTCCGTTGACGGGACGATCTTGACTCCCATGGCCGGCAGTCGGACCTCCGCACCGGGGCGATCAGTTCCTGCATCGGGGGGGGATCTCAGCTCCCTCTCGCCGCAATCGAACCCCGCGTCAGGGCTGGTCGAACCTCTGCGTCGTTGGAGCTCCCTACATCCACGGTCTCTCCCGAGACTGCTAGCTCACAGTGGTAAAGTCCGCAGGCCGCAGTCGGAGCGATCCCAGGCAAGGGATCGGCTCTGATGTTCAGCCCACGCCCGCGGTAGGGCTCAAAGTCAGACCGAGGAGGCCTCCAGCGACATGCGATGAGACCTGGAAAATAATCGCCTCTCCGGGAAGATAAGAATCCCGAAAAAAAAGGTTTCCCCCCCCAGCCCCCAAAAAAAAGGTTTCCCCCCAGCCCCCACACCAAACAAACCGGAGAACATTTACACGAACCTTTAACACAAGCTAACAAAAGAAGCAGACAGACTGTTGGCGGGGCTGCCAATCGTGCGGAGCCCCTAGCGACACAGCACGGAATCGGCCCTTCTGCCCCACAGAGTCTGCGCTGACCAGCGATCTCCGCACACTAACACAAGCCAACACACACTCGGGCCAATTTATAACCCAAGCCAATTAACCCAGCCTACAAACCTGCACGTCTTTGAAGTGTGGGGGGAAACCGAAGATCTCGGAGAAAACCCACGCAGGTCAACGGGGGAGAACGTACATACTCCATACAGACAGCGCCCGTAGTCGGTGTCTGTCTAAACCAATCAGTCTGAAGAAGGGCCTTGACCCCAAACGTCACTCATTCCTTCTCTCCAGAGATGCTGCCTCACCCGCTGAGAGATGCTGCCTCACCCGCTGAGTTACTCCAGCTTTTAATGCCCATCCACACTTAAATAGTTGCGGGGGGGGGAATCTATAAGTATATATGGTTTAATTGTTTCACTTCGTGCAAAAAAAGAATTGCTGGAAGTGCTCATGTTAACTACCCAAGAGCCTTGGATGATGTGTTAACCTGCGGTTTGCTTGTCTTTAACAGGGCAGTTACTTTGGTACAGAGGAAATCAAGGTCCTTGTGACACGATTCATTCAGCAGTAAGTATCCTTGAGCTCAGGCGAACGCTGCATGGCAATCAAAATAAATCATAGAATGGGCATAAGAATCTTGCTAAAAGCCACTGCTGCTTTACAGTGTCGTTATTTTTACTGGCCAGAAAAACGATATGGATACTTATCACTTTCATCAGAGAGCATGAGTGCCACCCGTCCCAACTTCAACTTCAACTTCAGCAACTGTGTAGTACACATTCGCAATAACCAACGAGATCTTTAAGCAAGGACTGCAGATGCTGTACCATTTTACTGTTGTGTGGTGATTTTTTTAAATCGCTGTTTTTTTTCCTCCCACAGATGTGTAATATGTGATCCTGTTCCATTCTGTTTGTTTGTTTTTTTGCACAATCCGCGAGCATTGCCACTTTTAATTTCACTGCACATCTCGTATGTGTACGTGATGAATAAACCTGACTTAACTGCATAGAAACATAGAAAATAGGTGCAGGAGGAGGCCATTCGGCCTTCGAGCCTGCACCGTCATTCAATATGATCATGGTTGATCATCCAACTCAGTATCCTGTACCTGCCTTCTCTCCATACCCCCTGATCCCTTTAGCCACAAGGGCCACATCTAACTCCCTCTTAAATATACCCAATGAACTGGCCTCAACTACCTTCTGTGGCAGAGGGGTTCACAGATTCACCACTCTCTGTGTGAAAAATGATTTTCTCATCTCGGTCATAGAAACATAGAAAATAGGTGCAGGAGTAGGCCATTCGGCCCTTCGTGCCTGCACCGCCATTCAATGTGATCATCCAACTCAGTATCCGTACCTGCCTTCTCTCCATACCCCCTGATCCCTTTACCCCACAAGTGCCACATCTAACGCCCTCTTAAATATAGGCCGATGAAATGGCCTCAACTACCTTCTGTGGCAGAGAATTCCAGAGACTCACCACTCTCTGTGTAAAGAATGTTTTCCTCATCTCGGTCCTAAAGGAATTCCCCTTTATCCTTAGACTGTGACCCCTTGTTCTGGACTCCCCCAACATCGGGAACAATCTTCCAGCATCTAGCTTGTCAACCCCTTAAGAATTTGTAAGTTTCTATAAGATCCCCCCTCAATCTTCTAAATTCCAGCGAGTACAAGCCGAGTCTATCCAATCTTTCCTCATATGAAAGTCCTGACATCCCAGGAATCAGTCTGGTGAATCTTCTCTGTACCCCCTCTATGGCAAGGATGTCTTTCCTCAGATTTGGAGGACCAAAACTGTACGCAATACTCCAGGTGTGGCCTCACCAAAACCCTGTACAACTGCAGTAGAACCTCCCTGCTCCTATACTCAAATCCTTTCGCTATGAATGCTAACATACCATTTGCTTTCTTCACTGCCTGCTGCACCTGCATGCGTACTTTCAATGACTGGTGTACCATGACACCCAGGTCTCGTTGCATCTCCCCCTTTCCTAATCTGCCACCATTCAGATAATAGTCTACCCTCATGTTTTTGCCACCAAAGTGGATAACCTCACATTTATCCACATTATACTGCATCTGCCCATTCACTCAGCCTATCCAAATCACCCTGCAGCCTCCAAGCATCCTCCTCACACCTAACTATACCCCCCAGCTTGGTATCATCTGCAAATTTGGAGATGTTGGAGATGGTCCTAAAAGACTTCCCCCTTATCCTTAAACAGTGACAGTGAACCCTTGTCCTGGACTTCCCCCAACATCGGGAACAATCTTCCTGCATCTAGCCTGTCCAACCCCTTAAGAATTTGTAAGTCTCTTTGAGATCCCCCCTCATTCTTCTAAATTCCAGCGACTTGATGCTGGAAAATCGAATGTGGACAAAAATGCTGGAGAAACTCAGCGGGCGAGGCAGCATCTATGGAGCGAAGGAAATAGGCAACGTTTCGGGACGAAACGTTGCCTATTTCCTTCGCTCCATAGATGCTGCCTCACCCGCTGAGTTTCTCCAGCATTTTTGTCTAACTAACTACATCTACTATCTAGACATGTACAAATGTTTCGATATCTGTTCCTGTTCCGCATTCTCCAGTTCAGCAATTTCTGCTTTTCACCTATTCAGCAATATTGGTAGAACTCGGACAACCTGCAAGCTGTAGCCTTTCGCACTAGGCTATATTATAGAATGGGCCTGTTTTACAGAATATAAAAAAGTAAAATAAAAATAAAAATCTGCTATTTGGTTTAGAAAATAGCAGGGTTTTTTTAAATTTTATCCCCCCCCCCCCCCCCCCCCCCCCCCCGCCCCGATTGTATAAAACAGACCCATTCTATAATGGACGGCAGTGAGGGAGCGGCCTTGTGAGGAAGTGCCCTGTGAGATATAGAATATTATAGCTATATTATAGAATATATCACATAATATATAAAAAAGGTATACATTTTAATGTCATTTTACTTTCCCCCCCATTCTATATATATATATATATATATATATGTGTGTGTGTATGTATATGTATATGTGTGTGTGTGTGTATATATATGTGTGTGTGTGTATATATATATACACGCACACACACACACATATATATACACACACACATTTATAATGGAACAGTAATATATATATATACGCACATATATATGTATATATACACATATGTGTATATACACACACACACGCACACATATATATATACACACACACATATAATGGAACAGTAATATATATATACACACATATATATGTACATATACACATATATACACATATGTGTGTGTATATATATATACACACACACACATATATATACACATATGTGTGTGTGTGTGTGTGTATATATATATATATATATACACACACATATGTGTATATATTCATATATACGTGTATGTGTATATTATATATATATTACTGTTCCATTATTCTGTATTTGTACTTCTGGGTGAGATGCTAACTGCATTCCGTAGTCTCTATACTTGTAACACTGCACAATGACAATAATTTTGAATCTGAATCTGAGACGATGCACAGGTCTATTTCGTGCTTCGGTGGGAATTGTGTGCAGGCGGTAATTTTGCCATGGTCTAAACCATTCCAAGGTTACCCTTTGTGCACACAGTTCCCACCGAGGCACTCAGACCCGTGCGTCATTTGTACGCACCCGCCAAACCTACCCACGTTCCCCGGAGACGCGCAAAGCTGCAGGTGCTGGGGGATCTTGGCCAAAAGCCGGAGTGCTGGAGGAACTCAGGTGGTCCGGCACCATCTGTGGAGAGGCTGAGTCGGTGGCGCTTCAGCTTGGAACCCGGCTTCAGACTGATTGGAGTCGCAACCTGAAACGTCACCTGTTCATTCCCTCCACAGATGCTGCCCGACCCGCCAAGTTCATCCAGCACGTTGTGTTTTGCTATCTGCGAATCTATGTTGGCTCGACCATTGCTTATTTGATTGGGACGAAGAATATAGTTTATTTTGCTCCTAATTTTCCCCAAAACCCAAATAGAGGAAAATATAAAAGCTTGATGGTTTGTTTTTTTTTTAAAAGCAAAAGTTGTTAGTATTGTCTCGCCATGTGTGATTTGCGTTCTCTACATTTTGTTTTACCTTCTGGGCAAATGTCAAGCGCTTGGCCTAATATTTCTCACCTAGGATGCACGATATTCCAAGAAGGTTGACACAAAGTTCTGGAGTAACTCAGCGGGACAGGCTGCATCTCTGGACAGGAATGGGTGACCTTTTGGGTCGAGACCCTTCTTCAGACTCGGTCTCGACACCCATTCCATCTATCCAGAGATGCAGCCTGTCCCGCTGAGTTACTCCAGCGTTTTGTCTAGCTTCAGTGTAAACCAGCATCTGCAGTTCTTTCCTACAATATTCTAAGAAGTGACCAGTCAGTGTCTTTTCCAACCAAGCATGCGGAAGAATCCTGACCAGAAACGTTCTCCAGGGATACTTCCTGAACGGCTTACTTCAGCACTTTTTTTTTGCAAACCACACCTGCAATTTCTTGTGTCTCCAATGCAGCGAGTTTGAGTTGGTTGCTGGTCATCGGTAAACGCCTTCAGCACATCTTCAGGCAGAGGATGATGGATGAATGGCAACCCTGCCTGACTTGATCTTTATATGACCCCAGAACATCAATGCCTTGGCTCGTAAATGCCTTCCAAAATAGCTGGGCAAGACTCTCAGCTCATGAGCATTTAGGGGTGGGTGCTAATTGCTGGACCAGTGTTCAAATTGGAGATAGACACAAAAAGCTGCAGTAACTCAGCAGGTCAGACAGCATCTATGGAGAAAAGGAACAGGTGACGTTTCGGGCTGGAAGTCAGAGGGCCTTTCAAATTTCAGCTTGGAGGTCGGTCTCCCAGTGAAGGTAGACACAGAATGCTGGAGTAACTCAGCAGGACAGGCAGCATCTGTGGATAGAAAGGATGGGTGACGTTTCCAGCTGAGACCCTTCTTCAAAGTCATGGAAGAGGGAGACACGGGGATATGGAAGGGCAAGGTGCGAGAACGAGGCTTAGAGGGGGAGCAGGAGGACTCACAAGATGGGGAGCAGGAGGACTCACAAGAGGGGGAGCAATGAGATGGAATCTTGCAGAGCTCTGAGAGGCGGTGAGAGGAGGAGAACTTCTTCACAGTAGGCATACCTTGTGGCTATTTTGTCGTGGATCAGATGAAATGTGCAGGAAGGAACTGCCAATGCTAGCTTACACTGAAGATGGACCTTCTCTCCAGAGATGCTGCCTGTCCCGCTGAGTTACTCCATCATTTTGTGTCTATCTTCAATGTAAACCAGCAACTGCAAGGGGGGGGGGGGGGAGGGGGGGGGCGGGTGATAGCAAGGAACAGTCTGCAATCCCTCGAAAATGGACGCAGGAAAAATGTTTAGGACCCTCTGCTTTAAGTACGTTTATTGGTCAAGTATTCGCATACAGTGACAGTGACAGTTGAACCATGAAGAGGAGAAAATAGGGCGGGTACACCGTGCCTGAAGCCAGTAATTGTGTAAGAAGGAACTGCAGGTGCTGGTTTAGAGCGAAGATAGACACAAAAAGCTGGAGTAACTCAGCAAGTCAGACAGCATCTCTGGAGAAAAGGAATAGGTCACTCCGGTAACTGTGCACACTTCAGTAACACGCTGGTTCACTCTGCTTGTCCTCTCTTGCAGGTACTACACTGTATACGATTCGACGGACAGACAGGGACTGCTGGATGCTTATCATGATACGGCCTGCTGCTCGCTGAGTATCCCCTTTTCACCACAGAACCCTGCCAGGTTAGTTCACTGCCGAACACACCATTTTAGAATTGAAGTGATAGGGGAGGAGGTTGTCGACAATGGGCAAGAAGACCTTTGCCATCGTTCACACATGGCGGTCCAATTTTCACAGACGTGTAAATGCACAGGAACGGAATATGGAGCATGTTTAGTTTACAGGTACAGCGCTGGAACAGGCCCTTCGGCCCACCGAGTCCGCACCAACCAGCGATCCCCCCGCACTAACGCTATCCCACACACACTAGGGACAATTTACACTTATACCAAGCCAATAAACCTACAAAACTCTGGAGTGTGGCAGGAAACTCCCTTTTCCTTGGAGCAGAAGAGACTGAGAAATGTCAGAAACTTTTTCCAATAGTGGAGGTTTAATTTAGCGATACAGCATGGAAACAGTCCCTTTGCCCCCCCCCCCTTCGAATCTACACCAACTCGTTTACATTAATTTTGTGTTACTGGGCAAGCTAGATGTTCCCTGTGTTGGGGTAGTCCAGAACCAGGGGTCACAGTTTAAGAATAAGGGGTAGGCCATTTAGGACTGGACTTTTTGAGCCAGCACCGCCATTCAATATAATCCAGAATCAGCTGATCATCCAGAATCAGTACCCCGTTCCTGCTTTCTCCCCATATCCCTCGATTCCGTTAGTCCTAAGTGATGTATCTAACTCTCGCTAGAATACATCCAGTGAATTGGCGTCCACGGCCTTCTGTGGCGGAGAATTCCACAGATTCACAACTCTCTGGGTGAAAAGGTTTTTCCTCGGTCTTCTCTGTCCTAAATGGCTGACCCGTTATTCTTAAACTGTGACCCCTGGTATCACGCTGATCGATCTTTCCCCCCTCAACCCCATTCTCCTGCTTTCTTCCCATTTGTTGACATTTGTATATGTCTACAGGACTACAGTGATGAAAAATATTATTCAGGTACAACTGTTATCTCAGCCATACATTAATGTCCTAAAAATTGTCCTTCTCTAACCAGGAGCAGTCTGGGAGAATATTTCAAAGAAAGCCGAAATGTGAAGAGGCTGAAAGATCCAAGTAAGAAACCTGCTTTGTATCTCATCTTCCAGTATTTCACCATGATTGCCGCTGCTGTAGTAATTGCCTGAATTTAGACTAGCGATACAGCATGGAAACAGGCCCTTCGGCGCTCCGACCAGCGATCTCACTTGCGCTGTCTCTATCCTACACACACTAGGGGCAGTCTACCATTTTACTGAAGCCAATTAACCCACAGACCCGCTCGTCTTTGGAGTGTGGGAGGAAACCGGAGCACTCGGAGAAAATCCACGCAGGGCACGGGGAGCACGTGCAAACTCCGTACAGACAGCACCCATAGTCAGGATTGAACCCGGGTCTCTGGCGTGACTACTGCTGTGCCACTGTGCCGCCCTTGCCTGTCATTGGGAATATTTTGAATGCACTGTTATTTAAAACAATCTTCTAATTTTACGAGACATAGAGTCATAGAGTGATACAGTGTGCAAACAGGCCCTTCGACCCAACTTGCCCACACTGGCCAACATCTGAAGAAGGGTCTCGACCCGAAACGTCGCCTATCTCCTTCGCTCCTTAGATGCTGCTGCACCCGCTGAGTTTCTTCAGCTTTTTGTGTATGCCCCAGCTACACTAGTCCCACCTACCTGTGTTTGGTTAATATCCCTCCAAACCTGTCATATCCATGTACCTGTCCAAATGTTTCTTAAACGTTGGCAGAGTCCCTGCCTTAACTACCCCCTCTGGCAGCTCGTTCCGTACACCCACCTTTTGGGTGAAAAGATTACCCCGCGGGTCCCTATTAAATCTTTTCCCCTTCACCTTGAATCTATGTCCTCTGGTCCTCGATTCCCCTACTCTGGGCAAGAGACTCTGTGCGTCTACCCGATCTATTCCTCTGAAGGAATGAGGCTGACTGTGCTTTGATGGGAGATTATGGCTGTCAGAGTTTATGGGGAGAAGGCAGGTGAATGGGGTTCGGAGGGAGAGATAGAACAGCCTTGACTTGGTGGGCCACGGCCTGGCTCTACTCTGATCTCATTATCAACCTATGATCTTATCAACCTTCTGATCTTATTATCAACCTAAAAATAAAAGTGGAAAATGCTGAGGGGGAAACACTCAGTCGGTCAGACAGCATTTACGAGGGGAAGGAAAACGGTCAACATTCTCTGTCTGTGACTCTCTGCCAGTAAATCTTCAACATTGACCATTTCTCCTTCCACGGATGCCGCCCGATCTGCTGAATATCCCCAGCATTGACTTTGTTTCAGCTGGTGGATGGGTTGGATAAGTTGTAAGCATCTATGAAGCTTTTCACTTCCAAACTTTTCATATTATGTTTAGAGTCCAGCATGCTTGTTGTCATATTCAGCCAGGATCAGAACGATGACGCGTTTAATTGCTGCAGCGTTGCAGGCACATTAAACGCCCTACAAATGTACAATCATTAAACAAATATACTATTCTAGGTGAACCAGACCGAGATGCTGCAGGTCACGGTACGCACCGTGTGACCTTAGTACAATGTTCATAGTGGTTCAGTGCTGAGGCTGGGTTGTGCAGGACGATACACTAGTCTGATGATAGTCTGGAAGAAACTGTTACGGTTCCCAAGCTCCTGAACCACCTTCTCCGTGGCAGCTACACGATGAGAGCGTGGCCATAAAAACAATTAGTGTTTCACCTTCTCTCCTTCTTTGAATTGGTCATTCAACACAAGCAGTGGCGGATTCAGCAAAAGAATAAGGGGTAAGCCATTTGGAACGGAGACGAGGAAACACTTGTTCTCACAGAGAGTTGAGAGTCTGTGGAATTCTCTGCCACAGAGGCTGGTGGAGGCTGGTTGTCTGGATACTTTCAAGAGAGAACTAGGTAGGGCTCTTAAAGATGGTGGAGTCAGGGGATATGAGGAGAAGGCAGGAACGGGGTACTGATTGGGGATGATCAGCCATGATCACGTTCTTGGTTACTTGGTCCTCCAAAATATTCCAACTGGAATTTAAACTGGAGGTGGTGAAGGGAGGGGTTTAGCCAGAGAGGGTTATTGGGAAGAAAGTGTCACTTTAAATTTAGTTGCATCTGGCTGGGCAACCGTGGCTTGGTGGAGATTATTCCATGCTTTAATAGTGCGTGGAAAGAACGAATTGCTGTACACATCTGTCTTTGTGGCTGGGACCACAAATTGGATCGAATGCCCTCGTCTGCTCCTAATTGGTTTGGGGTTGGCGTAGGTCTTGTGATCTATGTCTAGCTGACCTTTTAACATTTTGTAAAAACAGGTCAAATGGTCATTGAATGGCGGTGCTGGTCAAATGGCTCGAAGGGCCAAATGGATTTAGGAAGGGGGAATCATGCTTGACTAATCTTTTGGAATTCTTTGTAATGAGGATGTAACAAGCAGAATGGATATGGGAGAGGCAGTGGATGTGGTGTATCTGGACTTTCAAAAAGCCTTTAACAAGATCCCACACAAGAGACTAGTGTGCAAAATTGGCACATGGTATTGGGGGTAGGGTATTGACATGGATAGAGAACTCGTTGGCAGACAGGAAGCAAAGAGTAGAACTAAACGGGTCCTTTTCAGAATGGCAGGCGGTGACTAGCGCGCTGCCGCAAGGCTCAGTGCTGGGACCCCAGTTGTTTACAATATATATTAACAATTTAGACAAGGGAATTAAATGTAACATCTCCAAATTTGTGGATGGCACAAAGCTGGGTGGCAGTGTGAGCCACAATCAGTACCCCATTCCTGCCTTCTCCCCATATCACCTGACTCCGCTACGAGGCTGCAGGGTGACTTGGATAGGTTGGGTGAGTGGGCAGAAGCATGGCAGATGCAGTACAATGTGGATAAATGTGAGGTTATCCACTTTGGTGGCAAGAACAGGAAGGCAGATCATTATCTGAATGGTGTCAGATTAGGAGAAGGGGAGGTGCAACGAGACCTGGGTGTGCTTGTACATCAGTTACTGAAAGTAAACATGCATGTAACAGCAGGCAGTGAAGAAAGCTAATTGCATGTTTGCCTTCATTGCAAGAGGATTTGAGTTTAGGAGCAAGGAGGTCCTACTGCAGTTGTACAGGGCCCTGGTGAGACCGCATCTGGAGTATTGGGTGCAATTTTGGTCTCCTAATTTGAGGAAGGACATTCATGTTATTGAGGGAGTCCAGCGTTGGTTCACCTGGTTAATTCCCCGGATGCTGGGACTGACATATGATAAAAGAATGGGTCGACTGGGCTTATAGTCACTGGAATTCAGAAGGATGAGAGGGTTTCTTATAGGAACATGTAATATTCTTAGAAGATTGGATAGGGGAAATGCAGGAAAAATGTTCCCGATGTTGGGGGAGTCCAGAACCAGGGGGTCACAGTTTAAGAATAAGGAGTAGGCCATTTATGAGATGAGGAAAACCTTTTTCACCCAGAGAGTTGTGAATCTGTGGAATTCTCTGCCACAGAAGGCAGTGGAGGCCAATTCACTGGATGTTTTCAAGAGAGAGTTAGATTTAACACTTAGGGCTAACGGAATCGAGGGATATGGGGAGAAAGCAGGAACGGGGTTACTGATTCTGGATGATCAGCATGATCATAATGGATGGCGATGAAGGGCCGAATGGCCTACTCCACCTATTTTCGATGTTTCAAGGGGTTACTTACTGAATTGAAACTTACCGAATAGTGAAAGACCTGGATGGAGTGAATGTGGAGAGGATGTTTCCACTAGCAGGAGAGTCTAGGACCAGAGGCCATACCCGCAGAATAAAAGGACGTAACTCTAGAAAGGCGATGAGGAGGAATTTCTTTAGCCAGAGGATGGTGAATCTGTGGAATTCATTGCCACAGACGGCTGTGGAGGCCAAGTCAGTGGATATTGTTAAGGCGGAGATTGGCAGATTCTTGATCAGTGCGAATGTCGGGGGTTATGGGGAGAAAGCAGGAGAATGGGGTTCAAGAGGGAATGATAAATCAGCCATGATTGAATGGTGGGAGTAGATGGGCCGAATGGCCTAATTCTGCTCCTAGAACTTGAGAGCTTGTAATTCTTCCAAAGTATTCAGGCAAAATGATAAAATTCAAGGGGGTCAATAGACAATAGGTGCAGGAGGAGGCCATTCGGCCCTTCGAGCCAGCACCGCCATTCAATGTGATCGTGGCTGATCATCCCCAATCAGTACCCCCGGTCCTGCCTTCTCCCCATATCCCCCGACGACCCTATTTTTAAGAGCCCTATCTAGCTCTCTCTTTAAAGCATTCAAAGAACGGGCCTCCACCGCCTTCTGAGGCAGAGAATTCCACAGACTCGTAACTCTCTGTGTGAAAATGTGTTTCCTCGTCTCCGTTCTAAATGGCTTACCCCTTATTCTTAAACTGTGTGTGGACTCCCCCAACATCGGGAACATGTTTCCTGCCTCTAGCGTGTCCAAACCCTTAACAACCTTATATGTTTCAATGAGATCCCCTCTCATCCTTCTAAACTCCAGAGTGTACAAGCCCAGCTGCTCCAGTCTCTCAGCATATTACAGTCCCGCCATCCCGGGAATTAACCTGGTGAACCTACGCTGCACTCCCTCAATAGCAAGAATGTCCTTCCTCAAATTCGGGGACCCAAAACTGCACACAATACTCCAGGTGTGGTCTCACTAGGGACGTTGATATGAGTAGCTTCTTGAGGCAGCCCTCACTGTAACGGTGAAGCCAATACCTGTAATGGACTGGGCAAAGTCCGCTGGTTTCTGCTACTTCAAGCAGATGTTCTCACTGTGAAAGCTCTGGCTGCTGGCGGCAGGTCGGGAGATTACACTGAGAGAAACAGGCCTTCGAGTTGACAAACTTTCAGCTCTTTTCTCCACTGACCCGCTGAGGCGGTAATTTATGTTTTACAGAAGATATTCACTTAATCAGGCAATTGACCCTGATCACGGTGGTTGAAACAATAATATTTTGTTTTATCCAAAAAAAAAACAATAGTATTATGCGTCCTCTCCTTGTTTGAATTGATTCATTCAGCTTCAAAGTGCCGAGAGTATTAAAACTGAGATACTATTCAGCGGCAGGATTCTAGCAGCCCTTGTCGAGCTCAACTTATACTGGCCAGAAACACGGTTTCATTTTAACCATCGGGTCTCACAACACTTTCTAAACCCGCCCCAGCCCTTTTAGAGAAGTTGCTTTAGGTTTGATGGGAGTCTGCAGCTTTCGGAGGATATATTTGCAGGCAATTGTGGCAATCTTACCTGCCGTTTGTAGCCATGATAGAACAATCTGTAATCTTTCATTTATAATCTATCATTTGATAAGGGTAGGTTTGGGTTATTTTTCTTTTCTCTTCCCTGGCAGACGCTGACTCAGATTAGTCTTTGTTTTCTGCTCCCTGCTAGTCGGGCTGTCTTTGTTTGATCTCTGCATGCGAATATTAGCCCAGGCTGTGTTGTCTTTTGTCATCATGCAGTAGTTTACCTTAAAGATGCAGCGCGGCCCGCACCGACCCGCTATCCCCGCACACTCACACTATCCTACGCACACTGGGGACGATTTACACTTATAACCAAACTAACCTCCAAACCTGTTAAAGAAGGAACTGCAGATGCTGGAGAATCGAGGGTTACACAAAAAGCTGGAGAAACTCAGCCGGTGCAGCAGCATCACACCTCCAAACCTGCACGTCTTTGGCGTGTGGGAGGAAACTGAAGATCTCGGAGAAAACCCATGCGGTCACGGGGAGAACGTGCAAACTCCCTATAGACAGGGATCGAACCTAGGCCTCTGGTGCTACAAACGCTGTAAGGCAGCAACTCTGCCCCTCCGGCATTTGGAAGGTGTTCAAGGCCTTTATTTGGCTGCGTGACCCATATATGTTTTAATTGTGCGTTACCTGCACCATTTTGTTGACAAAAGAAAGCATGGCGTACAGGAGCAGAAGTTGACCAGGGAAAAAGCTGCACTTTGAGGCTGTGTTCAGCTACAATATACTATATAGAAACATAGAAATTAGGTGCAGGAGTAGGCCATTTGAGCCTGCACAGCCATTCATTATGATCATGGCTGATCATCCAACTCAGTATCCCATATCTGCCTTCTCTCCATACCCCCTGATCCCTTTAGCCACAAGGGCCACATCTAACTCCCTCTTAAATATAGCCAATGAACTGGCCTCAACTACCTTCTGTGGCAGAGAGTTCCAGGGACTCACCACTCTCTGTGTGAAAAAAGTCCTTCTCATCTCGGTCCTAAAGGATTTCCCCCTGATCCTTAAGCTGTGCCCCCTTGTCCTGGACCTCCCCAACATCGGGAACAATCTTCCTGCATCTAGCCTGTCCAACCCCTTAAGAATTTTGTAAGTTTCTATAAGATCCCCTCTCAATCTCCTAAATTCTAGAGAGTATAAACCGAGTCTATGCAGTCTTTGTTCATAAGACAGTCCTGACATCCCAGGAATCAGTCTGGTGAACCTTCTCTGCACTCCCTCTATGGCAATAATGTCCTTCCTTAGATTTGGGGACCAGAACTTGGAGACCAGAATTATATAATATATAATGTGATGGTTGATAGGGTCCTTGCCTTAACTCCACTTCTCCAAACTCCGCCTCAGTCCCTTGGAACAAAAAGCAGCAGCAGCAGCAGCAACAATCTTGGCCTTGAATTCATCCTTCATTGCCATTGAAGTAGAGAATTTCCGAGATCCGTTACCTGAAAGAAAATTCGACATACCCTCCCTCCTCTAACCCCTTGCTGCAAAACTATGCCCTCAAATTATAGAGACACGAGGAACTGAAGAAGGGTCCCGACCTGAAACGTCACCTATTCCTTTTCTCCAGAGAGGCTGCCTGCTTGACCCGCCGAGTGACTCCAGCTTTTTGTGTGTGTCTTCAGCATAAGCCAGCATTTACAGTTCCTTCCTACACAAGGAACTGCAGATGTTGGATGACAAAAGGTGACGCAAAGCGCTGGAGTAACTCAGCCGATCAGGCAGCATTTCTGGAGAACAAGGACAGGTGACGTTTCAGGTCGGGGCCCTTCTTCTGAAAAAACTTTTTAAGTAAGTTTTAAGTAAGAAACATAGAAAATAGATGCAGGAGTAGGCCATTCGGCCCTTTGAGCCAGCACCGTCATTCAATATGATCATCCAAAATCAGGACCCCGTCCCTGCTTTTTCCACATATTCCTTGATTCTGTTAGCCCCAAGAGCTAAATCTAACTCTATCTTGAAACCATCCAGTGAATTGGCCTCCACTGCCTTTTGTGGCAGAGAATTCCACAGATTCACAACTCTCTGGGTGAAAATGTTTTTCCTCATCTCAGTCCTAAACTGTGACCCCTGGTTCTGGACTCCCCCAACATGGGGAACATTTTGTTAAAGTGTTAAAGAAGGAACTGCAGATGCTGGAGAATCGAGGGTTACACAAAAAGCTGGAGAAACTCAGCGGGTGCAGCAAGCATCTAAGGAGCGAAGGAGATGGGCGACGTTTCGGGTCGAGACCCTTCTTCCTGCATCGAGCCTGTCCAATCCCTTAAGAATTGTATATGTTGAATTGTTGTTGTTTTATACGATGGCTGAGCAGATCCAGACTGGCTGGAAGAAAATCTAGCTACTGGCTGCCCAAAACTGCATGGGGTTAGGTATGTTTTTGAGATTGAGTGTGTGTCCCTCCCCCCCCCCCCCCCCCCCTCCAGCTGGGGAAAATTTTTCCCCTCCGTGCTGAACCCAGATCCTGGGAGTGCAGCCTGTCTGCTTGGGTGTGAGGTGACACCACCACTGCTCCTTTTAGAAGTGTAAACCCTGCTGAGAATTGCCAATGGTCTTTAACCTAATGGAGGTTATTGTTTAAATCGCATGTGGCTGTGTCATTAAAGTCAGTTACCCGGGAGGCATTGTGAAGTCACCAAATAATCATAAGGGGACATTGAATCATTAACTTAACTGGTGTCAGTTTGTTCTGCACCCATTACGTCGTTGGACTTTGATGTAAAACAGCAGCAAAGCCGCCCAGAGTAAAGCGCTACAACGGTGGCGCAACGGCAGTTGCAGCCTCACGGCGCCAGAGACCCAGGTTCCATCCTGACCGCGGGTGCGGTCTGTACGGAGTTTGTACATTCTCCCTGTAACTGCTTGGTGCTCCTGTCTCCTCCCACCCTCCAGGGACGTACAGATTTGTAGGTTAATTGTCCTTGGTAAAATTGTGTGGGATATTGCTAGTGTGCTGGGACCGCTGGTCGGCACGGACTCGGTGGGCCGAAGGGCCTGTTTCCGCACTGTATCTCTGAACTAAACTAAACAAATCTTAAAAGCAAACAAGCGCACTGTGTTTGTAACCCTTGTTATATTTGGTGGTTGCAAATTTGCCCATTCTGCCAGGAGGTGCAGTGGTGCTTTCTCTCCACATCCATTATTCGGGGTTCACTTGCACTCATCCTTGGCACTGCTCTAGATGTTGTCGAGGGATTTTGAGAGACAGTCATACAGCATGGAAACAGACCCTTCGGCTCAACTTTCCCTCAGCGACCAACAGGTCCCATCTATACTAGTCCCACCTGCGCATATCCCTCTAAATCTTTCCTATCCATGTACCTGTCTAAATGTTTCTTAAGCATTTCAATAGTACCAGCCTCAACTACCTCTTCCAGCCAGACAAAAATGGTAGAGAAACTCAGCGGGTGAAGCAGCATCTATGGAGCGAAGGAAATAGGCGACGTTTTGGGCCGAAACCCTTCTTCAGACTGATGTGAGGGTTTTGGCCCAAAACGTTGCCCCCCCCCCCCCCCCCCCCCCTCACATCAGTATGAAGAAGGGTTTCGGCCCAAAACGTTGCCTATTTCCGTTGCTCCATAGATGCTACCTCTTCCAGCTGCTCGTTCCATATACCCACTCCCTTAGTGTAAATAAAAATAGTTACCCCTCGGGTTCCTATTAAATCTTTCCCCTCTCACCTTAAACCTCCGTCCTCTGATTCTTGATTAGTTGTCGTATTATTTTGTAATTCCACCTCTACCTGTGTGGATAACCGACTGTAAAGATCACAAGTGATGGCAGTAGAATTAGGCCATTCGGCCCATCAAGTCTAATCCACCACTCAATGATGGCTGATCTATCTCTCCCTCCTAACCCATTCTCCTGCCTTCTCCCCATAACCTCTGACACCTGTACTAATCAAAAATCTATCTCTGCCTTAAAAATATCCACTGACTTGGCCTCTTCAGCCGTCTGTGGCAAAGAATTCCACAGATTCACCACCCTCTGACTAAAAAAAATTCTCCTCATCTCCTTCCTAAAAGAAAGTCCTTTAATTCCGAGGCTATGACCTCTAGTCCTATTAGATGAGAGGAATGGGCATCTGTATTTAAGTGTGCGGCTGATTTTCTGTATTCACTGTTGTGTTTTTGCTGCTAGCACTAAGGGCGAGGTTGTTGAAGCACACCAGATTAAACGTCGTGGCCTTTCTCAACGAGCTCCCAAAGACGCAGCACGACACGGCTTCCTTCGTTGTGGACGTGAGCACACAAACGGTAAGTGATGAGTCTCCTTGACTCAGTTCCCAGCAAAGATCCTATAGACCACTCCTTCTAAATGCAACGGGCTGACGTGTAGTAAGCAACGGAGCGGAACGTGGGTCTTTTTTTCATCCATTTTAGTAACCCGACCCGACCCGACCCGCAGTGTAATCAACATTGCGGGGGAACAGTTTGTGTAAATGAATTAAAATTCTGAAAATGAGGAGAAGATTTTTACCAAATAACTTTTATTTTTACGAGGATGTTTGCGTAACCGGCTTCCGTCTCCGCACTAGTATCCTACGGGATCTGTGTTGCGGAGACGGAAGCCGGTTACGGAAATGGGGTCGGAAATTACCCATGAATCTGCCCATGTCTTTTTCGTCGAGTGGACTATCTTGCTCGCTACAGGATCTTTGGTTCCCAGTACACCTCTTAAAACTTTGACATGAGAAAACTGCACGCAGACAAACTGCTCCATCTGTGTGGGCGGCAACGGTGGCCCAGCAGTAGAGGTTGCTGCCTTGCAGCGCCGGAGACCCTGGTTCCGTGTCGACTACGGGTGCTGTCTGCACGGAGTTTGCACGTTCTCCCCGTGACCTGCGTGGGTTTTCTCCCAGATATTCGGTATAGACAATAGGTGCGGAGTAGGCCGTTTGGCCCTTCGAGCCAGCACCGCCATACAATGTGATCATGGCTGATCATCCACAATCAGGACCCCGTTCCTGCCTTCTCCCCATATCCCCTGACTCCGCTATCTTTAAGAGCCCTATCTAGCTCTCTCTTGAAAGCATCCAGAGAACCGGCCTCCACCGCCCTCTGAGTCAGAGAATTCCACAGACTTCCTCCCACACTCCAAAGATGTCCAGGCATGTGGGTAAATTGGCATGTAGGATAATGTTAATGTGCGGGGGTCAGTGCGGACTCGATGGGCCGAAGGGCCTGCTTCCGCGCTGTATCTCTAAACTAAACTGAACTGAACTGCTCAGCCAGATACCATGACACGTTGAGAGTGACTGCACCAACGCCTCCCATGCAGCTGCCACGCAACATAATGCACCGCGCAAAATGACAACTTGTTCCTTTCCGTTTCAGAACACGCTGCTCTGTTTTACCGTGCACGGAGTTTTCAAAGAAGGTGCGTGCATTTGCTCGGTTCAGCCTGGCTTAAAAATTCAAGCTCTTGCAGTGTCAAATCTTCTCCAAACTAAACAAAACCGTTATTTTATCCGCAGTCGACAGTAAATCCAGGGAGTCCGTCAGGGCCTTCTCGAGGGTGTTCGTTGCCGTGCCTGCTGGGAACGCAGGGTAAGTCTGCAAATAATCATTATCTCCCAGTGAGCTGTGGCATAGACAATAGACAATAGACAAAAGGTGCAGGCATTTGGCCCTTCGAGCCATTCAATGTGATCACGGCTGATCATCCCCATTCAGTACCCCGTTCCTGCCTTCTCCCCATATCCCCTGACTCCACTATTTTTAAGAGCCCTATCTAGCTCTCTTGTGAAAGCATCCAGAGAACCGGCCTCCACCGCCCTCTGAGGTAGAGAATTCCACAGACTCACCACTCTCTGTGAGAAAAAGTGTTTCCTCGTCTCCGTTCTAAATGGCTTACTCCTTATTCTTAAACTGTGTGGCCCCTGGGTCTGGACTTCCCCCATCATCGGGCTATTTAACTTGGACCGACTCCCCTCACCCCCACTCCCCAATCCTTTCCACTCCTCACTTTAATTTAATGTTTCATGCATTTTGTGTTTTATGACTGTTGGCAGATCAATTTCCCTCCTGGGATAAATAACGTTCTGTCGTCTCGTATGTAGCACAGAACTAAAAGCACGCAGAAGATTAATGAGATATTTACGGTAGATGCATTGAGGATGACATCTTCAAATGCTGACGTTACAAGTTCAATTAGGCCATTCGGAGCAGAATTAGGCCATTCGGCCCATCAAGTCTACTCCGCCATTCAACCGTGGCTGATCTATCTCTCCCTCTCAACCCTATTCTTCTGCCTTTGCCCCATAATGTCTTGACACGCACACTAATAATTGGGCAGCATGGTTGCGCAGCGGTAGAGTTGCTGCCTTGCAGCACCAGTGACCCGTGTGCCATCCGACCCCGGGTGCTGTCTGTGCGGAGTTTGTACATTCTCCCCGTGACCCAGTGGGTTTTCTCTGAGTTTCGGTTCCTTCCCAACACTCCAGCTTGGCCATTAAAGTTCACTGTCCTGGCGGGCAGCGTTGGGTTGGGGTTGCAGATGTGGGCTTGGCCTGGCCGGGCGATGTTAGTGGTGGAGACCCCCACAATGCTGGAGTGACTCAGCGTAACAGGCAGCATCTCTGGAGAGAAGGAATGGTGAAAGAAGGGTCTCAACCGGAAACGCCACCCTGAGATGCTGCCTGTCCCGCTGAGTCACTCCAGCATCTTGTGTCTATCGTCGATTTAAACCTGCCGTTCCTTCCTACGGATGTTGCACTGAATGCCTCCCTGTTCCCTCTGCTCTCCCCTCAGGCTGTGCATTGTGAACGACCAGCTTTTCATCAGGAACGCTACCACGGAGGAGATCCGCAAGGCCTTTGTGACGCCCGCGCCCACGCCATCGAGCAGCCCCGTGCCCACCCTCACCGCCCCCCAACAGGAAATGCTGCAGCTTTTCTCCCAGCAGTCGAGCATGAACATAGAGTGGTCGCAGAAGTGAGTGTTTCGCACCAGCTTTCCTAACTTGCTCTCCCTGTCCTCTGGCCTCCCCCGTGACGTTAAACGAAGCGCGCGTTAAGACAAAGTCAAGTCAACGAAGGTGGTAGAGCTGCTGCCTCTCAGCGTCAGAGCCCCGTGTTCAATGCTGACTGCCTGTGTGTGGAGTTTGCACGTTCTCCCTGTGCCGTTTCCTCCCACACTCCAAAGACGTACAGGTTCCTAGCTTAATTGGCTTTGGCAAGTTGTAAAATGATCCCTGGTGTGTGTCGGTTGATGGACAGGGTGATGGCTGGCTTGCAGGTTAATGGGTCTCGGCTGATTGGATGCAATGTGTAGGCAGTAGAAGTGAAAGTGGGATAGCAGAAGCAGTGTGAACAGCAGTGTGAACAGATTATCGATGGTCAACGTGGGCCGAAGGGCCTGTTTCCATGCTGTTGCTCCAAACTGAAACTAAAGTTGGGGAAGAGGGGACATTTTTGTTTAAACCCTTCTTCCCTTGCACAGCAGGTTGTTAGGGTCTAGATATACATTCCCTGAACGGTGGCTGGAAGCAGATATCGGGGTGATTGCAGGTGCGATCCAGGGGACTGGTTTGCAAGCTACAAGGAAAAGACTAAAGCCACTTACGCAATTTTTTTTTCGCCGACTTGCCGGCACCCGTCATAGTCGCAGTAGGGTGCCAAAAACGTTCAACATTTTCAAAATCCAGCGGCGACCAGAACAAGGTACCACTCTTTGGGCAATTACTCGAGACCGTACATGCGCCAGGGTTATCCAAGATGCTAATAGTCAAGCTCTTCCACCGTCCGCAGTCCTCCCCACAGCCCTCTCTGCCACCGAGGCGTGGAAAATCAATGTGAAGATGAAAAATACATTGGATGCATTCCAACAAGGCTGCTTGAGAAAACTCCTGTAGACTAGCTACAGGGACCACGTCACAAACGAGGGGATCTACCGTGAAACGCCAACTAAGCCTCTCAGCCAGGACATAGAGGGACGCAGGATGAAATCTGCAGGACATGTACTCAGAATGTCACCAGATCGTGCACCTAAGATAGCAACGACCTGGCAAGCTGGCGGAAGAAGGACAAGAAACCGACCAAAACTCACATGGAGGCGAATATTCCAGAGGGTTTGGAAGCCCGGGATGCGAGGGTGGAAGATGTCGCACATGACCGAACAGAATGGCCAACGCTTGCTGCCCAATGCACTCAACAGTGTGGGAGGAACTAAGTCTAAGTAAGCTTGTGAGAGCAGGCTGCACCAGTTGCCCCACCAGGCTTCTCACTGGAGTAACTCTGCAGGGCAGGCAGCATCTCTGGAGGGAAGGAATGGGTGATGTTTCGGGTCGGGAAATCTGAAGAAGGGTCTCGAAACGTCACCCACTCCTTCTATCCAGAGATCCCGCTGAGTTACTCCAGCATTTTGTATCTATCTTCGGTGTAAACCGGCATCCGCAGTTCCTCCCCACAAGAAAAGTCTTCTCACTGGGCCAGACATGAGCTGTGAGTCTTGACTCCCCCCCCCCCCCCCCGTTCCTCAAGTTGCAGTGATAATTTAGTATGTTCCACTGAGCCTCCGAGGGAATTATTGATCAGCATCTCGTAATCTGCATTAATGACGACTGGTTAAATCCAGGCTCCAGTTATCACTCTCTGCAGCACTGTCATTTACACTTCCTGTTTCAGTATCAGACTGGGATAATCCCTTGAAGTGCCCTTAAGCAGAGGTGTAAATTACACCATTGAAGGAGAACCAACACGATTTAGCTGCTGTCTGATGTACTTTGTAAGAAGGTAGACAAGAAATGCTTGAGAAACTCAGCGGGTGAGGTAGCATCTATGGAGAGAAGGAATAGGCAACGTTTTAGGTCGGGGACCCAAAATGTCGCCCTAGAAGGGTCTTGACCCAAAACGTCGCCTATTCCTTCTCTCCTTGATGCTACCTCAACCGCTGAGATTCTCCAGCATTTTTTGTCAATCCAGGGTCTCGACCCGAAAACATCGCCTATTCCTTCTCCCCATTGATGCTGCCTCACCCGCTGAGTTTCTCCAGTATTTTTTGTCTACCTTCGATTGTTCCAGCGTCTGCAGTCCTTTCTTAAACAACACTTTGTAGGAAGGAACTCCAAAACCTGTCCTTTTATCTATCTTTCTAAAGATAGATTAAAGGGCACGTTTTCTCCAAGATCTTTGGTTTCCGCCCACACCCCAAAGACGTGCACGTGAGCTGGCTTCGGTAAAAATTGTAAATTGTCCCTAGTGTGTGTGGGATAATGTTAGTGTGTGGGGATCGCTGGTCGGCGCGACCCGGTGGGGGAAGGGCCTGTTTCTGTGCTGTATCTCCAAGCAAATGTACAGAGGGCTAATAAACCTGCAAACCCTTTGTAATGTTTTTGTGATGTGGGAGGAAACCGGAGCACCCGGCGGAAACCCACACGGTCGCAGGGAGAACGTGCAAAACTCCACACAGATGATTTGAGTTTTAAAATATTTTAGGAGATGCAGAACCCACACAAACGGTTGAAATACAACTTCTTTAGGGAACTTAGTGAACAGATTTCATAGATATTTTAACTGCTGGTGCTGTACCTTGCCAGCATTAACTTCCATGCCGATTAAATGTTGAGCAGACCCATCAGTGGGATTGTTCCCAGTTTATAAAGCTGGCACGCTAATGCAGGCCGGGATCTGCAGAAAACAGGATTCTAGTTTTATCTTCTAGAGACACAGCACGGAAGCAGGCCCTTCAGCCCACCGGGTCCACTAACACTACCCTGCGCACACACACCAGGGACGATTTTACATTTTACACCAAGCCAATTAACCTACCAACCTGTACGTCTTCGGAGTGTGGGAGGAAACCGGAGATCTTGGAGAAAACCCACGCAGGTCACGGAGAGAACGTGCAGACAAGTGCCCGTAGTCAGGATGGAACCCGGGTCTCTGGAGCTGTGAGGCAGCAACTCTACCGCTGCGCCACCGTTCCGCCCGTTCAGGAGTGACTCAGCGGAGTCGGCAATGTTGGGGGAGCTCGGTGGGTCAGGGCAGCAGCTGTGGGGGGGTAATGAACAATAGACAATAGGTGCAGGAGGAGGCCATTCAGCCCTTCGAGCCAGCACCCGCCATTCAATGTGATCATGGCTGATCATCCACAATCAGTACCCCCGTTCCTGCCTTCTCCCCATATCCCCTGACTCGCTATCTTTAAGAGCCCTATCTAGCTCTCTCTTGAAAGTATCCAGAGAACTGGCCTCCACCGCCCTCTGAGGCAAAAAAATTCCACAGACTCGCAACTCTCTCTGAGAAAAAGTGTTTCCTCATCTCTGTTCTAAATGGCTTACCCCTTATTCTTAAACTGTGTGTGGCCCCTGGTTCTGGACTCCCCCAACATCGGGAACATGTTTCCTGCCTCTAGCGTGTCCAAACCCTTAGCAATCTTATATGTTTCAATAAGATCCCCTCTCATCCTTCTATAACTCCAGAGTGTACAAGCCCAGCCGCTCCATTCTCTCAGCATATGACAGTTCCGCCACCCTGGGAATTAACCTTGTAAAACCTACGCTGCACTCCGAAGCATTTCTGGTGAGGACCCTTCCACAGACCGAAGAAGGGTCCTAACCCAAACCGTCACCTGAACATTCCCTCCCACAGATGCTGTCCGACCCGCTGGAGTTCCTCCAGCAGTTTATTTTTTTGCTTGGGATTCCAGCATTTGCAGCCTCTCCTGTCCTTGGAGAGCCCACCTTGGCCACAGCCTGTTGCATATCAGCAAATTGACAAAAGAATGGAAAACGAATGGGCCTCTGCTTATCTCCGAGTGAGATACATGGACGTAGATTACATTTCTAAACTGGGGGCTTGGTGTGTCTAATAATTGACAAGCAAAGTTGCTGAGCACAATGAGGTCTTTGAAGTGGGAGTTCAGAATCGGCACCGGTGTGAATGGTCCCCGGTTTCTCCGGTATCTCTCTGGCTGTTAGACAACAAGATGTTCCGTTTGCTCCTGCTTGATCACCTTGCTTACCAACCTGTGCTAGAAGAAGGGTGAACCATTGCACTGGGTCAAAGCCCCATCTCAAGTCCATTGGCCACATCTACTCTAATTCACGTTCGTGCGGGCCTGGAGTCAACTGCAGCAACACCTAATCTGGTCACCTTCAAGCCAGTGGTGTGCAGACTCTGCAGAAACTCAAGCTGTTGTCCAGTGGGTGGTTTTGCAGATAACCATATAACAATTACAGCACGGAAACAGGCCCTCTCGGCCCTTCCAGTCCGTGCCGACAATTTATTTTCCCCTAGTCCCATCTACCTGCACTCAGACCATACCCCTCCATTCCCTTCCCGTCCATATACCTATCCACTTTACTTTTAAATGTTAAAATCGATCCTGCCTCCACCACTTCTGCAGGAAGATCATTCCACACAGCCACCACTCTCTGAGTAAAGAAGTTCCCCCTCATGTTACCCCTAAACTTCTGTCCCTTAATTCTCATGTCATGCCCTCTTGTTTGAATCTTCCCTACCCTCAATGGGAAAAGCTTATCCACGTCAACTCTGTCTATCCCTTTCATCATTTTAAAGACCTCAATCAAGTCCCCCCTTAACCTTCTGCGCTCCAAAGAATAAGACCCAACTTGTTCAACCTTTCTCTGTAACTTAGTTGCTGGAACCCAGGCAACATTCTAGTAAATCTCCTCTGTACTCTCTCTATTTTGTTGACATCCTTCCTATAATTAGATGGTGTAGATGGTTGTCCGAAATTGCAGCAGGATCGTGATCGGTTGGGCAAGTGGGGATGCGGAATGGCCGATGGAATTTAATATAGAAAAATGTGAGGCGCTGCGCCCCAAACCCCTCTGAATGTCCATTTTGTTTCCTAGATGTCTGCAGGACAACGACTGGGACTTCAGCCAGGCTGCGCAAATCTTCACCCAGCTCAAGGTTAGTTTGTTAACACGTCGGGGGTCATCTCCCTCTCTCTCTCTCTCTCTGTCTCTCGCTCTCAGGTAACACCCAGGGCTGGGGTTTGTTCCTTCCCCCTCCTTCCATCACGAGCAGACGCTCGCTCTGCCCTCATAGACCTCACGTGCGAGAGTTGTTTCCAAGTCCCCAGGGCTGAGCCGTCCACAGTGTACAGATGCACGGATTAATTATCCCTGGAGTATCGGCCAGAACTAGTGGGCACGCTGGTCACAGAAGATTCAGTGGGTGGAAGATACAGATAAAGCCTGGTCAAAGATGGGCCGAATGGCCTCATTCTGCTCCCATCGCTTATGACCTTTATAGTAGTTCAGGGCCTCTCTCTGGTTGTGGTAGGACGATTCAGTTGTCTGATAACAGCCGGGAAGAAACTGTCCCTGAACCTGGAGGTGTGTGTGTGTGCGTTTGTTTTCACACTTCTGTGCCTCTTGCCCGATGGGAAGAGGGGAGAAGAGGGAGCGGCCGGGGGCGAGACTGGTCCTTGATGATGCTGCCGGCCTTGCCGAGGCAGCGCGGGATGCCTGTGGGGGGAGGGCAGGAGAATGGGGTGAGCACGCAACAGAATGCTCTTCACTGTGCCTCGGCATGCGCGACAATAAGCTAGAGTAAAGGCAGTCGCGGGGGGCAGGGGGGAGCAGTGAGAGAGGAGGAGAGAGGAGGACAACTTCTTCAAAGTAGGCTTACCTCGAGGAGATTTTTAACAGTGGGGCGGACAAAATGTGTATGATAGAAGTGCGGATGCTGGTTAAAATACAAAATTCTTAAGGGGTTGGACAGGCTAGATGCAGGAAGATTGTTCCCGATGTTGGGGAGGTCCAGGACAAGGGGTCACAGCTTAAGGATAAGGGGGAAATCCTTTAGGACCGAGATGAGAAGGACTTTTTTCACACAGAGAGTGGTGAGTCTCTGGAACTCTCTGCCACAGAGGGTAGTTGAGGCCAGTTCATTGGCTATATTTAAGAGGGAGTTAGATGTGGCCCTTGTGGCTAAGGGGATCAGAGGGTATGGAGAGAAGGCAGGTACGGGATACTGAGTTGGATGATCAGCCATGATCATATTGAATGGTGGTGCAGGCTCGAAGGGCCGAATGGCCTACTCCTGCACCTAATTTCTATGTTTCTAAAATCTAAGGCAGACACAAAGTGCTGGAGTAACTCAGCGGGGGACAGGCAGCGTCTGTGGAGAGAAGGTAACGTTTCGGGTCGAGAAATCTGAAGGATCTCGACTCAAAACGTCACCCATTCCTTCTCTCCAGAGACACGCTGCCTGTCCCCCGTGGAGTTACTCCAGCACTTTGTGTCTACGGTTCAAACCAGCATCTGCAGTTCCTTCCTATAGCAAGTAGGTTAGTCCCGCGGGTGTGTGTGTTTTTTTTTTCTCCCCCCTCTCTCCCCTGAGCTTTGTCGCCTGTGAACCGTCCCTTCAGCTGTCCTTCAAACTGTTTTTTTGTGCTTTGAACTGTGCTCTCTTTCAGGCTGAAGGGAAGATTCCTGAAATAGCGTTTGTGAGGCAGCTATGAAGAACGCCAGTGTTACACTACCCTTCAGAGCCAGGGCCCTGGGGTTCTCAATCTTAAGACTCGATCGAGCCCCACCTAAATTCAAGTACAATGTGAACGCCTCTTGCCATCTTAGACCGGTTACTTTCTAGCTTTTGCTGCTCTCATTTCCTAGGACTAGCTTCGTGAATGTTTGTTAAAAACTTTAGTGTACTTTTCTTATTTTATTTTTTTTTGGAGTTGTGTAAAGTCTTTGTGTAAGGTGCCAGTGTTCTCAAATATATTTTTTGTATGGAGTGGGTTAGGGGGAGGGGGGGGGGGGGGTTGATGAAGAGGATATTGGGGGGGGGTGGGGGCGTTAGGGACATGGAGGGGGAGGGGGTGGGGGGGGGTGTTAGGGACATGGAGGGGGGGGGTTGAGTTGGGGCTGTACAAGGGGAGGCAAAGTATTTGATCCTTGAGGGGGTGGGGTTGGTGCTGTTTAAGAGCTTGGGGGGTTGGGGTCCTTTTCGGGGGGAGCGAAGTGTGAAAGGTGGGGTAGGGGGTTTGGAGGGGGGGGGGGGAGGAGGGTGGAGACGGGAGGGGAGGGAAGCAGGGCTAAGTTTTCAACTTTGGAGAGGAGACGCACGTGTCCGTGGCTGCCTCCGTTCAGTGACCCTCCAAACGGAGGTGATTGTATGACCCCCAGCCTTTGTCCATCACTGCTCTCTCTGATGGTGTGGGCTCTCTCAGGCTTCCGTTCCTGAGATCTCCAACCAGATCTCTCCCTCTGTCTCCCTCTCCCCCCTTTCCCCCTCTCCCACTTTCCCCCTCTCCCCCTCTCCCCCTCTCCCCCTCTCGCCCTTCCCTCTCTTCCCCCGACACCTTTGCTGAACCCTCCCCTGCTCGACACACCAGCAGACAGCCTTGGCCTTGTCAAGAAGCCCTGCTTTGTGTTCATTGTGGGACTGCTGACGCTCCAAGCCCCATGTCTGCCGTGTAGTGCTCCTGTAACAACTCTTCCCCCCCCCCCCCCCGCCTGCTCAACACACAGCGAGCGATGGCCGCCTTGTTAAACGGCACCTCTTTTTGTTCAGCGTGGCACCGTTGAAGCCCCAACCCTGCTTCTGTGCTAATGTCCCTGCAGCAACTTTTCCCCACTCTACAAATGCAGCCGCCTCAAATGTGTGTTGAGAATTTTTTTTTCCCCCCATAAAGTGAAAATGCATCTACCTATTTTGCCCGCCGATATTCCATCCCCGTGGCACCTGTACTGAAACGGGAAAGGCAGCCCCAATGTTAATAGAAAGGATATCTGTTTGCCAGCTTTACACCAAAGCAATATACTGATGCTACAAAGTTTCAGACGGGTAGATTTGTGCTTGGTGATTTTTTTTTTTAAACGGGCCGTCTGTATTTATGGAGGTTTATCATAGGAGTAGTACCGGATACAAGCCCACCCTTCAGACTTCAAACTCCCCCGAGAACTGGACTATCTCACATTTTATTTCGATTGACTTGAAAATTCAACATTAAGTTCCGGCCACGTTCTTGCAAAATGTCGACAGTGCAAGTGTTTTACCGTTTAGCCACGCTCTTTACCGGGGGTCCCCAACAGCCCCACCTTGGGCTAATCCGTGGCTGGATCTTGTCTCCAGCATTTAGTCACGTCCCCACCCCCACCAAGCTGACAGCAACACAGCCAAGTATTTGACAGCTTGTCCACACCGGCCCCGACAAGCCCACGAAAGGTGTACCATTCTTCTCTCTTTCTCTCCCCATCCCATCTTCCCCAACCCCGTCATTCCCCGACTCCCACCTCAACGCACGTCCTGATATCTGCCATTTCTTCACTATTCTCCGGGCGGCTTCAGTCCGCCCCCGTAGTGTTGTGGCCGGGTGGATCCCACCTTGTGGATCCGGCACAGTGGACGTGAGTCTCAGTCCACGCCTGTGGTGTTGAACCAGACCGGCTGGTGCTTTTAGGAGTGGGTAGAGCAGGCACGTTTTGGTGCAGGCCGGCGATTTAGTGGTGCAGTGCTTGGTGATCCCTGGGGAGGGTTGTGTGGGGGGGGGTGGAGGGGGGCTTTAGACGGCTGGCTTTCCTGTGTGGGCCGCTGGAATGGGACCTTTCTACACCCGAGATTATACGGGCGGTAAATCCCTGGGAACCCCCCTAATGTGCTGCGTCACCCTACAGCATGGTTCCCCATGCTGCTGAGGCTCCTCGTCCAGTGTCTAACGTGTAATGTCTATCTCGCCTTCCAGTGGGTTTATAGGGATCGGTGGGAGGGTGGGGGGGGGGGGGGGGGGGGGGAAATGGGGATATGGTTGGGTTTTTTGCGGGGAGAGCGGTGGGAGGGGGAAGGTAACATTACTTCACACACAGTCTGTGTGAGCTGAAAGCTAGTGGGAGCGATATTCAACTGCACCCGGGTGGCGGGCAATGAAGGCTGGAGCATGCAGCTGAGCACACACTGCTTGGTCGCACTCACTGCCCTGGCTCTTCATAGCGGCTCACATCCTGACTGCAATCCTTTACAGCCCTCGGTGTCACTACCACCACCCGATTGCACGGCGAGTGCAGGAACTCTGTTTCGGGGCGCTGAAGTGTAGAACGGGGTGTTTGGTGTTATAGTGTGCGTGTGTGTATATGTGTGTCCTGCCAGGTGTGAGGGACTTTGTGTTTAAGGCTGGCTTTCTTCAGACAGCCCTCTGCGTTTGTAAAAAGAGTTGAGCATAGAGTGAAGCGCTGAGTTGCTCGTGCACTTGTCAAGCTGCCCAACGATGGGGCCGGTGTTGCCATCACAAACTGCTACCACTTGGCTAACTGATGCTAAAGCCGTGCTGTTACTGTGGGAGTGTTCCTGTTCTGCCAGTGGGCGCGCTTGTCACCAAGTTTAAATGGCCTTTTGCAAAATCCTCTTCCTCTCACACACACACGACGCCCAAGCGGGCCAAACGGGGCTGTGTTTGTGTTGTGTGTGTATGTGTACCCCGCTGTGTCTCACCCGTGGAAGCAATGTGAACCCGGGCTGCGTTGCGTTTGGAAGAAGGCCTCTGTACCGCTCGCTCGGCCCGTTGACTTTGCCACGACAGCTTGCGGCTCCCAGCGGCCTGTCCGGGGCGGGCGGTGATCTGCCCGACAGCCCCAGAACGTGCGCCCACAACTTAACGCTTTCTCGGCGAGGAAGGAGGAGGCTGGAGGCGAGAGACCGACATGACACGACACGACACAACGACAGAGAGAACGAGAACTTTCTCTACGCTGGCTTCAACCCCGCCCCCCCCCATCGGATGTAACCCCCCCCCCCCCCCCCTCCAGAGATCTCTCGATGTTGTACACTGTGTTCAGAGCTTCTGCTGAGTTTTATATGTTGCTCCAAGCCCTGCACGGTTTCTGCAAGGCTCGCCACAGGCACGTTTCCCAGTAGATGAACCCTGTTGATTGTTACAGCTGAGAATGGGAAATGTGTGGAGCGGAGCCACCGGATTGTGGGCTGTGCCGTGGTTTCCCTCCTGTCGGCCGATATTGACCCTCAACGATGGTCAACCCAGAGAACCCTCTGCCCCCCCCCCCCCCCCCACCCCCACCCCTGCCCCTTGCAACGTCCACTCCTGTTGTCAGACTGGGGAGCCCACCCTTTGTTATAGAGACAGCTTGAAAAAAAAGACCCTTAAAGGAAAAATGCATTCACTTCCCCCATGACCCACACACACACACACACACACACACACACACACACACACACACACACACACACACACACACACACACACACACACACACACACAGACACACACAGACACAGACACAGACACAGACACAGACACACACACACACACACACACACACACACACACAGTGGTGGTCACCTCACCGTATCCCAGGGACAAGGATCAGATCGTAATGTCACACCTTGCGTCGCCTCTGGAGGCTGAATGAACGAACGAACTAACGACAGCTAATTGAATAATTGGGGGTAGCCTCAGCCTTGGCCACTCGCTCCTTGAATGGCCGGCGAACTGAAGGAAAGGACATTAAGTTAAGGCAAGGTGATGGAACATTTGCCCCCGCCCACCCCCCCACCCCAGAAACCGCTGTGGGTGACCCTGGAATGCCGATTTGTGGCAGCGGTGATTGTGTGTTAAACCATGCAGTGCGCCCCAGTCTTTCTGCTGTGCCGGATTGCCATGTAGACTCGTCCCTCTCACCACCCCCCCCCCAACTCTCACCTCCTCCTCTCTCTCCTCCCTCCCTCCCTCCCCCCCCCCCCTCTCCTCCTCTCTCTCTCTCTCTCTCTCTCTCTCTCTCTCTCTCGTTCTCGTTCTCCAGCCAGCCTGCATCTCTGCTCTGTTTGCCAGCCGTTGCCCGGGTATGTTGTGCTTCCACTCTGTATACAGGCACTGGTGGAGGTCTAACCTGGAGCATAGAGTGTGAGAGAGAGAGAGACGCACACACTTGCCCCTTCACCACCATCTCCCCCCCCCCCCCTTCCTCTCCCTCCGTCCTTCCCTTCCCAGATAGGGTTGGCAGTGCCCGTCTCACCTTCCCACTGAACCAGGGTGTGGGTGGCCCTGAGTGAGGGGGGGGGGGGGGAGGGAGGGAGAGGGAGGTTCACTCACTCCTGCCGCTGAGTACATACATTGGACTGTTCGTTCCCCGCTCCCACTGTGACAGGCAGCCGGCACCGACTGGGTGCACCTGCCTTTATAATCTTCCCCTCCGGGCCTGGCACGCGGCTGGGGCACTGCCCTCTGGCCCTCGCCTCTCACGACGGGTGATGCCAGGGTTGTGGTCTTGGTGCCGCCCATGCACTCGGAACCCCCGTCTGTCCGCGTTCCGCTCGCAGCAGTCGGCCCCGTCTGCGTTGCCCCTGTGCTCGCTTTCCCACCTGAAAGCTCGACAAATTCCCAGCGTTTTCCGTGGGAGGGGAGGGGACGGGGGGGGTTGGAGAGATCTCCACAATGGGTGGGTTTCAAACCTAAACTGGCCGCTCCAAATACATCTGCGGGCAGGAGAAAGGTTGCTACAGGATTCGGGAAACGCAGTCGAGCTCCGGCCCTGAGCCGCATCCCCCCCCCTGCCTCTTCCTTCCCTCTGGAGAAGGGGGTTTGTGTGGAGGCACTGTCCCGGGAGCAGAGGCTTTGGGGAGTGGTGGTGGGGGGGGGGGAGATTTAATCTCCGTGAAGAACCCCTGCCACTGTTTCACCGTCGCTGGGCACCATCGGGGGGGGGGGGGGGGCTTACGGCTGACCGGCTCCATCCCGGCATGGCCGAGGCGGTCACGGAGAGACCACCGAGCAGACCACGATCCCCGACGACTGCTCTCCCCTCCCTCGCACACATCGGGCGGCCGCTCCCCGTCGCCGAAGCTGCCGGCTGGAGTGAGAGTCTGAGCCGAGGTGTGGCTCCACCGCCGATGGAACGATACCGCCTCCCGGACAAGATGCCGTCTGCTACCTGACATCCTGTAGCAACGCTTCCTACTGCCCCCCTCAACCCCCCACCCCCTCTCCTCCAGTACGAGAGAGAGACCCCCTCACACAACCAGCCAACCGTCCCCCTCCCCGACTGCAAATGTCCGAACAGTCCAGTGTGTGTCCTCAGCTTTCATCTTAGAGTGGCCATATTATATTTGAGCATCAGTCGAATGGTTCCGTTATTCTATATCTCAGCTCGTATTGATAACCACAGCCTTTTTTTTGCTCCCTCCATGCAAGTTCTCTTCCAGCAATGTCATTTATTTCTGGCTCTGGAAAGCAAATTATTGTTGATCTTCTTGTAAATAAAACACACTTTTTCTGACTAATACATTGTGTTTTTTTTATTTGTCGGCTACTTCTGGGAGTTGGGCCGGGGTGGGGTTGATGCAAGGGGTTGGTTGGTAGTCCTAGAGTGACACAGTGTGGAAGCAGGCCCTTGGGCCCAACTTGCCCACGCCGGCCAACGTGTCCCATTTACACTAACCATATAACAATTACAGCACGGAAACAGGCCTTCTCGGCCCTTCCAGTCCGTGCCGACCATTTATTTTCCCCTAGTCCCATCTACCTGCACTCAGACCATACCCCTCCATTCCTTTCCCGTCCATATACCTATCCACTTTACTTTTAAATGTTAAAATCGATCCTGCCTCCACCACTTCTGCAGGAAGCTCATTCCACACAGCCACCACTCTCTGAGTAAAGAAGTTCCCCCTCATGTTACCCCTAAACTTCTGTCCCTTAAGTCTCATGTCATGCCCACACTAGATGCTGGATTACACCGAAGATAGACACAGGCAGCATCTCTGGATAGAAGGTATGGGTGACGTTTTGGGTTTGAGACCTGAAACGTCTTTCTTCAGTCTTCAGACCTGAAACGCCACCCATTCCTTCTCTCCAGAAATGCTGCCTGTCCCGCTGATTTACTCCGCCATTTTGTCTCCTGTCTCCCATCAACACTAGTCCCCACCTGCCTGCCTTTGGCCAATATCCCTCTAAACCTGTCATAACTGTTCCTGAGACTTTCCGATAGTCCCAGCCTCAACTACCTCGTCCGGCAGCTCGTTCCATACACCCACCACCCTCTGCATAAAATAGTTACTCCTCAGATTCATATTAAATCTGTCCCCCCCCCCCCCCTCACCTTACGTCCTCTGGTCCTCGATTCCCCAACTTTGGGCAAGAGACTCTGTGCGTCTACCCGATCTATCTTTGTACACCTCTATGAGATCGCCCCTCATCCTCCTGCGCTGAAAGGAATAGAGACCCAGCCTGCTCAACCTCTCCCTGTAGCTCAGGCCCTCGAGTCCTGGCAACATCCTCGTAAATCTTCTCCGTACCCTTTCCAGCTTGACAACATCTTTCCCATAACACGGTGCCCAGAACTGAACACAATACTCTAAATGCGGCCTCACCAACGTCTTATACAACTGCAACATGACCTCCCAACTTCTATACTCAATACTCTGGCTGATGAAGGCCAGGCACGGGTTATTGATTGGGGACGATCAGCCATATAACCATATAATAACCATATAACAATTACAGCACGGAAACAGGCCTTCTCGGCCCTTCCAGTCCGTGCCGACCATTTATTTTCCCCTAGTCCCATCTACCTGCACTCAGACCATACCCCTCCATTCCCTTCCCGTCCATATACCTATCCACTTTACTTTTAAATGTTAAAATCGATCCTGCCTCCACCACTTCTGCTGGAAGATCATTCCACACAGCCACCACTCTCTGAGTAAAGAAGTTCCCCCTCATGTTACCCCTAAACGTCTGTCCCTTAATTCTCATGTCATGCCCTCTTGTTTGAATCTTCCCTACCCTCAATGGGAAAAGCTTATCCACGTCAACTCTGTCTATCCCTTTCATCATTTTAAAGACCTCAATCAAGTCCCCCCCTTAACCTTCTGCGCTCCAAAGAATAAAGACCCAACTTGTTCAACCTTTCTCTGTAACTTAGTTGCTGGAACCCAGGCAACATTCTAGTAAATCTCCTCTGTACTCTCTCTATTTTGTTGACATCCTTCCTATAATTAGGCGACCAAAATTGTACACCATACTCCAGAATTGGTCTCACCAATGCCTTGTACAATTTTAACATTACTTCCCAGCAAGAATGGCGGTGCTGGCTCAAAGGGCCGAATGGCCTCTTCCTGCACCTATTTTCTACGAACAGGAGGCTGCAAACCTGTGATTGTGTGCAAGAATACTGCCAAGATAGATACAAAAAAGCTGGTGTAACTCAGCGGGACAGGCAGCATCTCGGGAGAAAAGAAATAGGTGACGATTTGGATCGAGACCCTTCTTTGGACCAGCTGGTTCCCAGCCTCTCCAAGCTCTTAGTAGAAATGGTGCGGCACGGTGGCGCAGCGGTAGAGTCGCTGCCTCACAGCGCCAGGGACCCGGGTTCAATCCTGACTACGGGTGCTGTCTATACGGAGTTTGACAGCTCCTCAAGTCAAGTTTATTCGTCACATAAACAAACGAGATGTGCAGTGAAATGAAAAGTGGCGATGCTCGTGGATTTTGTGCAAAAAACACTACAAAACAGAATGGAACAGAATCACATATTCACATATTACGTATCTGTGGGACGAAAATAGAAAAAAAACAATTTTAAAAAGACACCACACAACAGTACCTAGTCCCTCGTGAGATTAGGCCTTTATTCTTTGGAGCGCAGAAGGTTAAGGGGGGACTTGATTGAGGTCTTTAAAATGATGCAAGGGATAGACAGAGTTGACGTGGATAAGCTTTTCCCATTGTTTAGGAGATGCAGAATGGAAACAGGCCCTTCAGCCCACCAAGACAGCACACGGACCAGCAAATTGTACAAGGCATTGGTGAGACCAATTCTGGAGTATGGTGTACAATTTTGGTCGCCTAATTATAGGAAGGATGTCAACAAAATAGAGAGAGTACAGAGGAGATTTACTGGAATGTTGCCTGGGTTCCAGCAACTAAGTTACAGAGAAAGGTTGAACAAGTTAGGTCTTTATTCTTTGGAGCGCAGAAGGTTAAGGGGGGACTTGATTGAGGTCTTTAAAATGATGAAAGGGATAGACAGAGTTGACGTGGATAAGCTTTTCCCATTGAGGGTAGGGAAGATTCAAAACAAGAGGGCATGACATGAGAATTAAGGGACAGACGTTTAGGGGTAACATGAGGGGGAACTTCTTTACTCAGGGAGTGGTGGCTGTGTGGAATGATCTTCCAGCAGAAGTGGTGGAGGCAGGATCGATTTTAACATTTAAAAGTAAAGTGGATAGGTATATGGACGGGAAGGGAATGGAGGGGTATGGTCTGAGTGCAGGTAGATGGGACTAGGGGAAAATAAATGGTCGGCATGGACTGGAAGGGCCGAGTGGCCTGTTTCCGTGCTGTAATTGTTATATGGTTATAGGAGTTTACAGTCTGAATGGCCTCTGGGAAGAAACTCCGTTCTCACAGCGTGGCAACGGAGGCGTTTGCCTGACCGTAGCAGCTGGAACAGTCCGTTGCAGGGGTGGAAGGGGTCCCCCCCCCCCCCCATGATCTTGTTGGGGTAACAAGTTTGAATTCAGCTCCTGGCACCAAGGGCTTAGAGACTGGGTGCTGGACTAGCGATGCCCAGATGCCGGCACCTCTGGATGGAACCACCCTCCTCCCGCACTAAAGGAACTGTGTCCACCTCCTCAAACAGCAGAGGTAGAGTTCCCACCTCTCAGCATTTTCCATCCATGTCAGTACCCTACCCCCAATGCCATGTGCTCCCATTTTGCCCACTAATCTCCGATGTGGGACCTTATCAAAGGCTTTCTGAAAGTCCAGATACACTACATCCACTGGCTCTCCCTTGTTGGTGCTGAATGACCGGTTTCATAGAAACATAGAAATTAGGTGCAGGAGTAGGCCATTCAGCCCTTCGAGCCTGCACCGCCATTCAATACGATCATGGCTGATCATCCAACTCAGTATCCCATGCCTGCCTTCTCTCCATACCCTCTGATCCCTTTAGCCACAAGGGCCACATCTAACTCCCTCTTAAATATAGCCAATGAACTGGCCTCAACTACCTTCTGTGGCAGAGAGTTCCAGAGACCCACCACTCTCTGTGTGAAAAAAGTCCTTCTCATCTCGGTCCTAAAGGATTTCCCCCTTATCCTTAAGCTGTGACCCCTTGTCCTGGACCTCCCCGACATCAGGAACAATCTTCCTGCATCTAGCCTGTCCAACCCCTTAAGAATTTTGTACTGCGGTTTCCGCGCAGTAGCTCTGAAAGACACAAAGTGCTGGAGTATCTCGGCAGGGGCAGCACCATTTCTGGAGAACATGGATAGATCGCAAGTTCATAAGTGATAGGAGCAGAATTAGGCCATTCAGCCCATCAAGTCCACTCTGCCATTCAATCATGGCTGATCTCTCCCTCCTAACCCCATTCTCCTGCCTTCTCCCCATAACCCCTGACACCCGCACTAATCAAGAATCTGTCTATCTCTGCCTTAAATATATCCACTGACTTGTGGCCTCCACAGCCGTCTGTGGCAAAGAATCCCACAGATTCACCGCCCTCTGACTGAAAAAATTCCTCCTCATCTCCTTCCTAAAAAAACACCCTTTAATTCTGAGGCTGTGCCCTCTGGTCCTAGACTCTCCCACCAGTGTAAACATCCTCTCCACATCCACTCTATCCAGGCCTTTCACTATTCTGTACGTTTCAATGAGGTCCCCCCTCAACCTTCTAAACTCCAGCGAGTACAGGATTCTCTCCCTCATGGAGCGATGGAAATAGGCATTGTTTTGGGTCGAAACCCTTCTTCCGAGGTACAGTGAGATTTGAGTTACCAAACAGCCATATTAAGTGAGAGTAACAAGGCACACAACACGTTAAAATAAAATTTAACATCACCATCCACCACAGTGGAATCCACATTCCTCACTGTGATGGAAGGCGATAAAGTTCGGTCCACTTCCTCCTTTGTTCACCCGTGATGATCGGGGCCTTGAACCCCCCCCACCCCCCGCAGTTCGCCGCTGCCGACGGTCCGATGTTCAGGCCCTCTCAGGCGGGATGAAGGAAACTCCGGCGTCGGGACGGATCGGAACACTCCGCGGCGAGGAGCTCCTGTGTCGGCCTCTCCATACCGGAGACCGCGGGCTTCACGCTGTTGAAGTCCACAGGCCCCGCGGTCGGAGCCCTTTCACTGGCGTTCCTCGGCAAAGGACTGCGATGTTAAAGTCCGCGCCGCGCCGGTCCCCGGGAAAGGCCGCGCCACTCCACGTTGTAGGCCGCAGGGGGGAAGGGAGATGCGACACGGAGAGAGATCTCCGTCGAGGTCAGTGGCCGAACCATTTCTGCCCACTCTCCCAACCTGTCCAAGTCCTTCTGCCCAAGGCCCTGCTTTCTCTACACTACCTGCCCCTACACCTATTTTCGTATAATCCGGAAATTTGGCCACAAAACCTTGAATCAATGGTGACCCTTCTTCATAGAAACATAGAAACCTAGACAATAGGTGCAGGAGGAGGCCATTCGGCCCTTCGAGCCTGCACCGCCATTCAATATCATCATGGCTGATCATCCAACTCAATATCCCGTACCTGCCTTCTCTCCATACCCCCGATCCCTTTAGCCATCTAACGCCCTCTTAAATATAGCCAATGAACTGGCCTCAACTACCCTCTGTGGCAGAGAATTCCAGAGACTCACCACTCT
Organism: Raja brachyura; assembly: GCA_963514005.1. The sequence goes on along the minus strand of OY740822.1, from coordinate 2,668,197 downwards.
CTGTGTAAAGAATGTTTTCCTCATCTCGGTCCTAAAGGAATTCCCCCTTATCCTTAGACTGTGACCCCTTGTTCTGGACTCCCCCAACATCGGGAACAATCTTCCAGCATCTAGCTTGTCCAACCCCTTAAGAATTTTGTACGTTTCTATAAGATCCCCCCTCAATCTTCTAAATTCCGGCGAGTACAAGCCGAGTCTATCCAATCTTTCCTCATATGAAAGTCCTGACATCCCAGGAATCAGTCTGGTATCGAAGGTAGACCAAAATGCTGGAGAAACTCAGCGGGTGCGGCAGCATCTAAGGAGCGAAGGAGATAGGCGACGTTTCGGGTCGAGACCCTTCTTCAGACCACTTCTCGACCCGAAACGTCGCCTATCTCCTTCGCTCCTTAGATGCTGCTGCACCCGCTGAGTTTCTCCAGCCTTTTGTGCAACCCTCGATTCTCCAGCATCTGCAGTTCCTCCTTTAACTCAGGAGAGTTGGGAAGAGCAGAGATAGTGCCCCCCCCCCCCCCCCCTGTCTAAACATTAGCCAAATAGCAATTAGCACCTGATTAACCGCTGGGATAGTCCACCTCTTTGGTTTATTCCACTGTTGACCCAGCCATGGAAATGCCATTGTTCTGCACAGGCCCCGACTTCAAAGGGCCATTTGCACCTCTGCCTGTGTGAGCCTGAGGCTCTGTTACACCAGGGGCTGAGAGGCGGCAGCACTTTCCAAACTGCATTGTGTTGAGGCCAGGCAGGGTCGTGCAGACATCAGACAGGGACGCGTCTGTTCTTGTTCAAGAAGGAACTGCAGATGCTGAAATAATGGAAGGTAGCCAAAATGCTGGAGAAACTCAGCGGGTGAGGCAGCGTCTATGGAGAGAAGGAATAGGTGACGTTTCGGGGCGAGACCCTTTGGGTCTCGCCCCGAAACGTCACCTATTCCTTGTGAAGAAACATTGAAATTAGGTGCAGGAGTAGGCCATTCGGCCCTTCGAGCCTGCACCGCCATTCAATATGATCATGGCTGATCATCCAACTCAGTATCCCGTACCTGCCTTCTCTCCATACCCCCTGATCCCCTTAGCCACAAGGGCCACATCTAACGCCCCTCTTAAATATAGCCAATGAACTGGCCTCAACTACCCTCTGTGGCAGAGAGTTCCAGAGACCCACCACTCTCTGTGTGAAAAAAGTCCTTCTCATCTCGGTCCTAAAGGATTTCCCCCTGATCCTTAAGCTGTGACCCCCTTGTCCTGGACCTCCCCAACATCGGGAACAATCTTCCTGCATCTAGCCTGTCCAACCCCTTAAGAATTTTGTTAAAGAAGGAACCGCAGATGCTGGAGAATCGAGGGTTACACAAAAAGCTGGAGAAACTCAGCGGGTGCAGCAGCATCTAAGGAGCGAAGGAGATAGGCGACGTTTCGGGTCGAGACCCTTCTTCAGACCTATATCTCCTCAAGAATCTACCTATCTCTGCCTTAAAAATATCCACTGACTTGTGGCCTCCACAGCCGTCTGTGGCAAAGAATCCCGCAGATTCACCACCCTCTGACGCACGAAATTCCTCCTCATCTCCTTCCTAAAAGAACATCTTTTAATTCTGAGGGTGTGCCCTCTAATCCTAGATTCTCCCACTAGTGGAAACATCCTCGCCACATCCACTCTATCCAAGCCTGTGGATCGAGGGTGTGAGCTACAGGGAGAGGTTGAGCAGGCTGGGTCTCTATTCCTTGGAGCGCAGGAGGATGAGGGGCGATCTTATAGAGGTGTACAAAATCATGAGGGGAATAGATCGCGTAGACGCACAGAGTCTCTTGCCCAGAGTAGGGGAATCGAGGACCAGAGGACACGGGTTTAAGGTGAAGGGGGAAAGATTTAATAGGAATCTGAGGGGCAACTTTTCCACACAGAGGGTGGTGGGTGTATGGAACGAGCTGCCGGAGGAGGTAGTTGAGGCTGGGACTATCCCAACGTTTAAGAAACGGTTAGACAGGTACAGGGATAGGACAGGTTTGGGGGGGTATGGGCCAAACGCAGGCAGGTGGGACTAGTGTAGCTGGGACATGTTGGTCGGCATTCATTTTATAACCCCCCCCCACCCACACTCTAAGTGACCGATTAACCCACGTCATGGGACATGGGAGGAAACCTGGGCACCCGGAGAAAACCCACACAGTCACGGGGAGAACGTGCAAACTCCGCACAGACAGCGCCCGCGGTCGGGATCGAACCCGTGTGCGGCAGCGACTCTACCGCTGCGCCACTGGTCAGCGTGATGCCACGTTCTTGTCCGGTTGCCCGCTTAGCCAGAGGGTGGTGAATCTGCGGGATTCTTTGCCACAGACGGCTGTGGAGGCCACAAGTCAGTGGATATTATTTAAGGCAGAGATAGATAGATTCTTGATTAGTGCGGGTGTCAGGGGTTATGGGGGAGAAGGCAGGAGAATGGGGTTGGGAGGGAGAGATGATCAGCCATGATTGAATGGCGGAGTAGACTTGATGGGCCGAATGGCCTAATTCTGCTCCTAGAACTTATGGACACAGTCCCTTCGAACAGCAATGCTGAAGCCGGCCACGGGATCCTGCTGTGTAGTGATCGGTCAGAGAGTGATTGAGTCACGGAGTTGTCTAGCACGGAAACAGGCCCTTCGGCCCACCGAGTCCGCACCAACCAGCGATCCCCGGACATTAACACTACCCTACACACACACCAGGCACGTGCCGTGAGTAATTACTCAGGGTAGGCACTCAGTCCGCTTTAAAAAAATAATTAAACCGCGCATGCGCAGATTGTTCGCGCCGTTAAATAAATAAATAAATAAAACCAGTGACATTTCAATTTGTTCAAGGCTTCCTAGTCCTAGACCAATGGGGGGACAGTTCCTTTCACAGCGTGTGGAGAGTCTGTGCCAGGGGTAAAGTTGTGGGGAGGGCACTAGTGTTCAGAAGGAGGGTGTCGGGGATACTGCCAGCGCTGGAAAGGACACAGAGAACATTTATGAGGAAGGTGCCAGGACTAGAGGTTCTGAGCGATATATAGAGGTTGTAGGCTGGACATGTGAGGAGCAATGGTGAAAATCGCAAGGAAGTACTTATCACAAAGTGCTGGAATCTTCACTCCCTCACCGCTGCCGCAGCTCTCCGGGCGGGAAGCCACGCACTGTAGCTGGGGTTAGAAGCAGCTCGGGGAGCGGCCACCGGGACCCGACAGCTGAACTGGCCGCCACATCAGCGCCTTCTCCCGGCCCGCTCACCTTTGGCAGAGCTCTCCGTCGGAACACCTGAAACCTGCCGTTCGCCGACCTCGCTCATGTCAGCGGCTTCCTGCAAATCCTTAAATTCCCACAGCCGAGTAACCTCAACCGCACTGTCGGAATTTAAGGACATGAGTGAGGCCAGCGAGCGGCAGGAGAGAGGTTTTTAGACGGAGAGCTGCCAGAGGTGAGCGGGGACCGGCAGAAGGAGCTAAGGTGGCGGCTGGTTCCGCTGTCCGGCCCGGCGGCCGCTCAGCCACCCGAGCTACTTCTCTCCCTCCTCCCCCGCCCCCCCGGCCTCAGAGCGGTGGAATTCCACGCCTCCGTGCAAGGGGCGTCGCAAGTGGATGCTCCCGACCCCTCATTCATAACATTCGTGCCCTCCCCGCAACATTACCCCGGGCCAGACTCCCCAAACGCTGTGAAAGGAGCTCTCCCCCCACCCCCACACCCCGGGAAATACAGTATTTAAAAACATAAACACAAAATGTATTTACCACATCATTGGGACACGACAAACCACAGTTGAAAACCCCGCCAAGAAACTTGCCCTGTGCATGCACAGTAGACTGATGCGCACGCGCAGTGCTACAAAGGCAGAATTTCTGCTGCCTTCAGCCCCGCTTGAAACTGACGGCTTCAGGCAGCGCTGACGGCACGTGCAGTGGGCTGCACAGAGCTTCCCGTGTTACAAGCGCTGCGGGTGAAAGGCACGGAGAATTATGCCTACCTGGGAGATCGATCTCTTACACAGGCATAATTCTCCCATGCCTTCACTATTTATATTTAATAATTGCCATTTCATAATTTTAGTCGGGGTAGGCAGTGCCTGCCTTGCCTACCCTGACGGCACGTGCCTGACACACACACACACACACACACACACCAGGGACAATTTACATTTACACCAAAGACAATTAACCCACAAACCCGCACGTCTTTGGAGTGCGGGAGGAAACCGAAGATCTCGGAGGAAACCCACGCAGGTCGAGGGGAGAACGTGCAAACTCCGCACAGACAGCGCCCGTAGTCGGGATCGAACACGGGTCTGCCAGCGTTGTAGGCCACAGACTCTACCCACTGCGCCCCCCCCCATTTTGTGCCAACAATAACTCTCCTGACATTGTACGGGCGGACAGTAGAGAGCGTATCGACCAGTCGCATCGCGGCCCGGTCCGGCAACTCGAACGCCCAGGAGCGAAGGAGGGAGTGGCGGACATTGCCCTGTCCATCGCGGTTACTGACCTCCCCACCATCGAAGGGATCTACAGGAGTCGCTGCCTCACAAAATGGCAGCCAGCATCGTCAGATGCTGGCTGCCATTTTGTGAGGCAGCAACTCCTGGCCGCGCTCTAATTTCACCCCTGCCATCGGGGAGAAGGTACAGGAGCCTGAAAACCGTAACGTCCAGGTTCAGGAACAGCCTCTTCCCCACAGCCATCGGGCTATTAAACACTTCCTCAACTCTAACCTCAGCGACCATGATCTCCCGTGGACTGCACCACTGACGTTATAGTGTGGACGTCACAGAGCCGCTGCCTCACGGCGCCAGAGACCCGGGTTCCACCCCGACTACGAGCGCCCTCTGTACGGAGTTTGCACGTTCTCCCCGCGACCCGCGTAGGTTTTCTCCGGGCACTCCGGTTTCCTCCCGCACTCCAAAGACGTACGTGCGGGTTTGTGCGTTTGTTAATCGTCCCTAGTGTGTGTGTGTGTGTGTGTAGGATAGTGTTAAGGGCCTGTCCCACTCTGCGAGGTAATTCTCCCGAGTTTCCCCTGATTCGAACCCGGAGAATGACGGTAATAGCCGCTCGTAGGTGCTGAAAAAACTTCACGTGCGACCGCGTTTCCCGAGTACCCGCCGTTAGCGTTACGAGCCGCTACGAGACGTCCACGAACTCCGACGCATCGGCTACGTACATTCCACGAGTTTGATTTTAAAAAAAACTCGGGAGAGCTCTTGAATTACCTCGTACAGCGGGACGGGGCTATTAGTGTGCGGGGATCGCTGGTCGGCGCGGACTCGGTGGGCCGAAGGGGCTGTATCTCTTAACGAAACGAAACGAAACGAAACTAAGTTGGCAGGCCTCATCCTCCTGCGCTCCAATGACCCGGCCTGCCAACTGAATCATTGAAATAAAACCAAGTAATTAAATTTAAACTACAGTTTATAAAATTTTAAGGAAGTGAAAAGTATGGAACTAAAATGTTCCCTAGTTACGGTGTATTGAGGTACAGTGAAATGATTTGTTCTGCGTGCTATCCAGACAGATCAGATATTCCAGACACATATCAAGACAAACTCAAGTCCAACAGGTGGAGCAAAGGGGAAGATACACAGTGCAGAATGTAGTCCTCAGCATCAGTTCCACAGACCAAGTCCAACGTCCACAATGGGGTGGAGGTGAATCGGACAGCACCCTAGCTTGTGGAAGGGCCGTTCAGAAGCCTGATAAGGGGATTGATGCAGGTTAGCTTACAGATACAGCATGTAAACAGGCCCTTCGGCCCACCGAGTCCATGCCGACCATCGATCACCCGTTCACACATAGTTATCCCACGTTCCCATCCACTCCCTACACACCAGGGGGGCGATTTGCAGAGGGGACGATTCACCTACAAACCCGGATGTGGGGGGGAAACCGGGGAGAACGTGCAAACTCCATACAGGCAGCAGACCAATTTAGCCCAAATATACGGGATGTGCCGGCTAATACGGGACAGTCGGCAACACAAGGCCTAAACAAAGTCTATGAAACATTAAGGGTTTGGACATGCTGGAGGCAGGAAACATGTTCCCGATGTTGGGGGAGTCCAGAACCAGGGGCCACACACACACAGTTTAAAAATAAGGGGTAAGCCATTTAGAACGGAGACGAGGAAACACTTTTTTCTCACAGGGAGTGGTGAGTCTGTGGAATTCTCTGCCTCAGAGGGCGGTGGAGGCCAGTTCTCTGGATGCTTTCAAGAGAGAGCTAGATAGGGCTCTTAAAGATAGCAGAGTCAGGGGATATGGGGAGAAGGCAGGAACGGGGTACTGATTGGGGATGATCAGCCATGGTCACATTGAATTGTTGTTGGGGAGGTCCAGGACAAGGGGTCACAGCTTAAGGATAAGGGGGAAATCCTTTAGGACCGAGATGAGAAGGATTTTTTTCACACAGAGAGTGGTGAGTCTCTGGAACTCTCTGCCACAGAGGGTAGTTGAGGCCAGTTCATTGGCTATATTTAAGAGGGAGTTAGATGTGGCCCTTGTGGCTAAAGGGATCGGAGGGTATGGAGAGAAGGCAGGTACGGGATACTGAGTTGGATGATCAGCCATGATCATATTGAATGGCGGTGCAGGCTCGAAGGGCCGAATGGCCTCCTCCTGCACCTAATTTCGATGTTTTTATCTATGTTACACTAGTCCCACTTGCCTACGTTTGGCCCAAATCTCTCCAAACCTCTCCAAACTGGGTCTTCAGGGCCTTGAGGCAGTGGCTCCTGGGTTCTCCGGTTTCCTCCCACTCGCCAAAGATGTACGGGTTTAGTAGATTCATTGGTTTTGGTAAAAATAGTAAATTGTCCCCAGTGTGTGTAGGATAGTGTTAGTGTGCGGGGATCGCTGGTCGGCACGGACTCGGTGGGCCGAAGGGCCTGTTTGTGTGGTTCATCTCTAAAGTCGATAGCATTGATGTATAGGGAGGTCTTGGAGTCCAAGTGCACAACTCCCTGAAGGTGGCAACACAAGAGGTAAAGAAGGCTTGCGGCCTACTTGGCTCCATCGATCCCGGCATTGACAATAAGAGGCAGGAAGTCATGACTTGTTTAGGCCTTGTGTTGCCGACTGTCCCGTATTAGCCGGGACATCCCGTATATTTGGGCTAAATTGGTTTGTCCCGTACGGGAACGTCCTTGTACCGTATATTTGACCGCAACTACTCGGGTCGAGGGGACTGTCGGGTCGTCCGGCCCGACGTAGTGCATCCCGTGGAGTGCAGCAGCAGCAGCAGCAGCAGCAGCGCCCGTGGCCCTGTCGGTCGCTCGGCAGCCCGGCCAGCCGTCCCACCTTCGGGCCTTCACCACCATCCCTCCTTCTCACGGCCGTTCACGAGTTGGCCGGGGCGCCGGACTTTGCGTGCGGCCCCCCGGGGCCAAAACTCCTCAGCTGGCCCGCCAGCTGGGCTTTGTGTGCAGTCCAGCACCCGGGGCCAACTCATCGTTCACCCAGACACGGCCCAGTCGATCGACAAATTGCCGTCGGGGAATTTGTCCCGTATTTTGACCTTTTTGTCCCGTATTTGGGAGCGAGAAAGTTGGCGACCTCTCGTGAGGCCTCATGTGGAGTGTTGCGTACGGTTCCATCACAGGAAGGATGGGGGGGCTTTGGGAGGGTGCAGAGGAGGTTCACCACAACGCTGTCTCGGTTAGAGAGCTTCACCTCCAGGGAGAGTTGGAACAAGAGTATTGGCTGAGGGGAGACCGGACAGAAGCGTTTCAGAATATGAGTGGCATGGAGATCGATTAGCCAACCAGAACCCTTTTCCCCCCAGGGTGGAAATCTCAAATACTGGATCGCAGCGCTGGAGACCCGAGTTCGATCCCGACCACGGGCGCTGTCTGTACGGAGTTTGCACGTTCTCCCCGTGACCTGCGTGGGTTTTCTCCGAGATCTTCGGTTTCCTCCCACTCTCCAAAGACGTGTGGGGTTTGTAGGTTAATTGGGTTGGTGTAAATGTAAATTGTCCCTGCCGTGTGTGTGTGTAGGATAGTGTTAGTGTGCGGGGATCGCTGGTCGGCGCGCACTCGGTGGGCCGAAGGGCCTGTTTCTGCGCTGTATCCTGGGAAGTCAGGACTGTCTTATGAACAAAGACTGCATAGACTCGGTTTATACTCTCTAGAATTTAGGAGATTGAGAGGGGATCCAATAGAAACTTACAAGATTCTTAAGGGGTTGGACAGGCTAGATGCAGGAAGATTGTTCCCGATGTTGGTGAGGTCCGGGACAAGGGGGTCACAGCTTAAGGATAAGGGGGAAATCCTTTAGGACCGAGATGAGAAGGAATTTTTTCACACAGAGAGTGGTGGGTCTCTGGAACTCTCTGCCACAGAGGGTAGTTGAGGCCAGTTCATTGGCTATATTTAAGAGGGAGTTAGATGTGGCCCTTGTGGCTAAGGGGATCAGAGGGTATGGAGAGAAGGCAGGTACGGGATACTGAGTTGGATGATCAGCCATGATCATATTGAATGGCGGTGCAGGCTCGAAGGGCCGAATGGCCTACTCCTGCACCTAATTTCTATGTTTCTATCGCTAAACTAGACTAGAGGACTTAGCTTTAAGGCGAGAGAAGAAATGTTTAGAGGAGTAAGTTTTTTTAATTACGCAGAGGGTGGTGGAACGCGGTGCCAGGGGTGGTGGTAGAGGCAGGTACGATCGTGGCGTTGAAGAATCTATGGGGCATGCGGGGAGTGGAGGGATCTGGTTCTCGTGCAGGCCGATAAGAGCTGGTCTTGGCATCCAGTTCGGCACGGACATTGTGGGCCGAAGGGCCTGTTCCTCTGCTGGGCTGTTGTACGTTTTAAAAGATTTGGGAGAACTGGCTCCTCGGGGAAATGTTAGCAGGGGATTCCGTTCCAAGGTTAGACTCAAAAAGCTGGAGTAACTCAGCGGGACGGGCAGCGTCTCTGGGGAGGAGGAACGGGTGACGTTTCGGCTCGAGACCCTCCATCGGACTGTGACGCAAGGATCTTGTTTCTACTTTGAGCTTTGAACTGATTAGAGAGCTATCAGGGAGGTTCAGGCCTCTGCTATCACCAGGCCCATTGTGCCCAGCCTGGTCATTGTCCGGGCACAGGTGAACCTTGACCCCCACCCTTCCTCCGACAAGACTTTTATACGTCCGTTATCTCGGCCGATCTCCCTCCGTAACAGTGGCGCAGCGGGCAGAGACGCTGCCTCACGGCGCTAGAGACCCGGGTTCGATCCCCACCTCTGCCGCTCTGTGCGTGTGCGTGCGTGCGTGCGTGTGTGTGAGCAAGAGAGTGTGTGTGAGTGTGAGTTGGCTTGTGTGTGTACAGGTGTGTGTGTGAGTGTGTGATTGAGAGAATGTGTGTGTGAGAGAGTGTGTGATTGAGTGTGTGCGAGTGACAGAGAGTGTATGTGTGAGTGTGAGTGGGTGGGTGTGCGAGTGTGTGTGTGAGACAGTGTGTGGATGAGACAGTGTGTGTGAGTGTGAGTGCGTGAGTGTGTGTTCAAGCGTGTAGAGCGTGTATGAGAGTGCGTGTGTGTGAGCGTGAGTATGTCTGAGAGTGTGTGCGAGCAAAAGTGTGTGTGAGTGTGAGTTGGTGTGTGTGTGCACAGGTGTGTATGTATATGAGTGTGTGAGAGTGTGAGAGAGTGTGAGTGAGAGAGAGTGTGTGTGTGTGAGAGAGAGGGAATGTGTGTGTGTGTGTGGGAGTGTGTGTGATTGAGTGTGTGCGAGTGAGAGAGAGTGTGTGTGTGAGTGTGAGTGGGTGTGTTTGCGTGTGTGCGAGTGTGTGTATGAGGCAGTGTTTGTATGAGACAGTGTGTGAGTGTGAGTGAGTGAGTGTGTGTGAATGAGTGTGTGTGTGCAAACGTGTAGAGTGTGTATGTGTGTGTGTGTGTAGTTTGTCCCTGTGACTGCGTGGGTTTTCTCCGGGTGCTTCGGTTTCCTCCCACACTCCAAATTACTCTCAGTGTGTGGGTGTGTGTTGACGAGACCAACATGTCCCACCTACACTAGTCCCACCGGCCCACGTTTGGTCCATATCCCTCTAAACCTGCCCTATCCATGTACCTGTCTAACTGTTGGGATAGTCCCAGCCTCAACTACCTCCTCCGGCAGCTCGTTCCATACACCCACCACCCTCTGTGTGGAAAAGTTGCCCCTCAGACTCCTATTAAATCTTTCCCCCCTCTCACCTTAAAGCTGTGTCCTCTGGATATTGATTCCCCTACTCTGGGGAAAAGACTGCATTCCCCTCATTTAGAATTTGGACTTTGGAGATACATCGTGGAAACAGGCACTTCGGCCCATCGAGTCTGTGCCAGCCAGCGACCATTCACAGTACACTAGCACTATCCTACACACACTAGGGAGAATTTAACATTTACAGAAGCTAATTCATCTACAAACATGCATGTCTTTGGAGTGTGGGAGGAAACCGGAGCACCCGGAGAAAACCCACGCGGGTCGCGGGGAGAACGTGCAAACTCCGTACAGACAGCACCCGTGGTCAGGATCGAACCCTGGTCTCTGACGCTGTGAGGCAGAAACTCTACCGCTGCGCCACCGTGCCACACACATGGTTTTATCCACCACTGTACGATCACTCCTACTATGGTCAGCACGGAATCGCTGGGCCGAAGGGCCTGTTTCTCTCTTCTTCTCTCTTTGACTCTCCGAGTTTAATTTAGTTTAAGTGTGCAGGGAGGAACTGCAGATGCTGGTTTAAACCGAAGATAGACGCAAAAAGCTGGAGTAACTCAGTGGGACAGGCAGCGTCTCTGGAGAGAAGGAATGGGTGATGTTTCGGGTCGAGACCCTTCTTCAGACTGGTCAGGGATAAGAGAAACGAGAGATATAGACGGTGATGTGGAGAGACAAAGAACAACTAATCGGTTAGTTTAGTTTAGAGATACGGCGCGGAAACAGGCCATTCGGCCCACCGAGTCCGCACATTAATACTATCCCACACACACACTCGGGACAATTGATTTTTACACTAAGCCAATTAACCTACAAACCTGCACGTCTTTGGAGTGTGGGAGGAAACCGGAGGTCTCGAATATTTACGAAGGATCTGGGTTTAGGAATCTTTCTGCTGGTGCCGTGTCCTGGTTTAAGCGATGGCGGTTCAGAAAGAATTCCTCTTGTCCGGGTTGATGGGAATGTGGGGGCGGTGAGAGCAGAGGAGATCAGTGGGGAAAGGGGATGGCCCTGTGAGCCAGCATAGACTCGGTGGGCCGAACGACCTCAAGTGTCACGATGAAATGCGAAAATTGGAAACGGATGGCGTGTTTGGGACGGAAGCCTTGATTTGGGCCTACAATTTAAGCCTGACTGGGCCGGGGCAGAATGCCTGACTAGGTTTGGTGACACAGGCCAGACTAGGCGGGGATAGGGGCCTGACTAGAGGCTGGAATAGGCCGGGGCAGAGGCCGGGACAGAAGCAGAGGCCCTCCATTGTTCCCGGGACAGATGGTTTGACTATGCCAGGACCCAGGCCTTGACTGGGTTTGGGACAGAGGCCTTGACTAGGCCCAAAATGAGGGCCTGACTAGGAGAGAACAGGGACCTGACCGGGTTTGGGACAGGGGCCTGAACTAGACCCAAACTGGAGGCCTGCCCAGTTTGGAACAAACGGGCCAGGACAAAGGCCCCAACTTTTAAAATATTTTCCCTGTACGGAAGACCCGACCTTTTCTCTGTCGGGTCTCCGTTGCCGTTGGGGCCTAGTACCGTGAAGCGGCCTCCAACCGGACCTGGGGCTCCAGTCGCGGAGCTGCGGCCTACTCACCGTCGTGGAGCTGGCCGAGTTAGGAACGGGAGGAGCTGTGGTGGCGCGCTGCTGCTACTGCCCGACCCCGGGGATTCGGAGGCTCCAGCTGCAGGTCGGTGGACGGTCACACCGGGGGTTTGCGGGTCCCTGGTGGGAGACCGCTTTTCGGAGCTTCCACGATGGCAACTTCTCCCGCCTGAGATGCGGGGTTGAAAACAACCCGGAGCGGGGCCTTACATCGCCCGGCGCGGCTTTAACTGCCGCGGGACTTATTTACCATCGCCTGCCGGGGGCTTTGACTCTGACATCGGAGGAGAATGGGGAGTGCAGGGGAGAGATAAGACTTTGCCTTCCATCACAGTGAGGAGGAGATTCACTGTGATGGATGTTTGTGTCAACTGTGTCGTGTCTTGGTTCTCTTCTTGTATGTATGATTGCAGAAACCAAATTTTGTTTGAACATCAATGAGGTTCATTGACTTGTTTGCTTGTTGTCACGTTTCGTCCAACCAGAAAGTTATATTTTTTTAATATTTGTTGCCCAGTAGTAAAAGAGAAAGTTAGGGGGGTGTCAAGTGTTGAGGGTTGGAAGTATATTTGTCAGGTGGGAGGTGGATAAAAACGCTGGAGAAACTCAGCGGGTGAGGCAGCGTCTATGGAGCGAAGGAAATGGTGACGTTTCGGGTCGAGACCCTTCTTCAGACTGATGTGGGGGGGCGGGAAGAAGAAAGGAAGAGGTGGAGACAGTGGGCTGTGGGAGAGCTGGGAAGGGGAGGGGAAAGAGGGAGAAAGCAGGGACTACCTGAAATTGGGGAAGTCAATGTTCGTACCGCTGGGGTGCAAACTGCCCAAGCGGAATACGAGGCGCTGCTCCTCCAATTTACGGTGGGCCTCACTCTGGCCTTGGAGGAGGCCCAGGACAGAGAGGTCGGATTTGGAACGGGAGGGGGAGTTGAAGTGCTGAGCCACCGGGAGATCAGGTTGGTTATTGCGGACCGAGCGGGATACTTACCTGGCAGGGGAGAAACCGTGATCAAAAAGGCTGTGCTCCCAGGGACGAAGTTGAAGAAGTGAAAGAGACTATCTGTTCTTATTAGAACGGTTCTGGCGGTCCCTTGGGGACAAGGGCCGTGGATCGCGGAGCGGACTTGGAGACGAGGAGTTGTGGCTGCAGGCTTAGAGGTGGATGCATGCTGGTTGGGTAACCAACCTAACACCTTTAGCCACTATGTCAGCAGGAGTACAGGGTATTCGCAATACCCTGAGAATAAGCGTGAAGGACATCAGCGAGGGTACCCTCTTTTCAAGAGACCTGTTCGTCAAGAAGGTCTTGCTAGGGGCCCTCAAATTTGAGGCGAAGGAGATCTACTGCCTCCAGGATTTCCCGGGTAACGGATATTTTGACGTTACCTTCAAGTATCCGACGGGATGGCAGAAGGTGATGGAGGATTTTCGGGAGAGGGGGAATAAAGCTCCGCTGTCGCTGCTCAAAGTGCAGCCGCTTTTCACCCTCCCCACCCAGAAGGAAAGGTTGATCACCGTGCATATGTTCAACCCACATGTGCCGGTAGTCGATGTCCTCACATTCCTTGCTCGCTACGTTGAGGGAACAGGGAACTGTGTGGACGTGAAGGACTTGCATGGAATCTGGACGAGCAAGAGGCAAATCAAGGTCAAGCTGAGGGTGGACAAGGACGGAGAAATTGTCCACCCCCCCTCGGTTTTCGCCATCGGAGGGAACCGAGGCTACCTCAGCTACGTAGGGCAACCCAGGCTGTGCAGGAAATGCAACAAGCCTGGGCATGTGATGGCCCAATGCACTGCAGTTGTCTGCAAAAACTGCAAGATGGAGGGCCACGAGACAAAGGACTGTCAGGCCAGTAAGAACTGCAACCTGTGCGGGGAGGCAGGCCACCTTTACAGGGCTTGCCCTAAAAGAGCCTGCACTTATGCACAGGCGACAAGAGGGGCTGCTGCCAGCACCCCCAAGGTGGGCGAAGCACCCCCCACCACTACCAAGACCCCAGCAGAGAAAGGAAACGCCGATGAGGACAGCCCAACCACCTTGAAGCCCCAAGTGCCAGAAGGAGACGCCCAGCATCTCGCCCAGGAGGGAGAATCGATGGAGGAGGAGGAACAAAAGGAGAAATGGACAACAGTGTCGTATAAGAAGCCGAGGGTTCAGCCCAAGGAGCCGAGGCCGCAAAGGACTGGTAAGTCTAAAAGCAAGCAAATAAAAAGATGCCTTTCTATTACAGAAGGCAGCAATCTCTCCTCTTCGTCGGAGGATGAGGCGACCGGGAAGTCCCAGCGAGGGAGACAGAGGAGGAAAACGGGGGAAGAGAAGAGAGAGGCCACGACGATCACGACCCGGCCCCAGGAGACCGAGAACAGAGAAGCGGCGGAAGGGCCCCAACCCCAGGACACCAGGAGCAGTGCAGCGGTCGAGGGGCCCCAGGCCCAGGACATCGGGAGCAGTGCAACGGTCGAGGGGCTCCAGCCCCTGGAGACAGGGATCATCATCACAGCAGCAAATGGGCCCCAGCTCCGGGCAACCGGGAGCAGCGCAACGGCCGATGGGCCCCAGCTCCGGGCGACCGGGAGCATTGCAGCGGCCAATGGGCCCCAGCTCCGGGTGACCGGGAGCAGCACAAAGGCCGTTGGGCCCCAGCTCCGGGCGACCGGGAGCAGTGAACCAGCCACCGTGACCCAGCTACAGGAGACGGAGGAAGCCGTGTGCCCGAAAGGGGGTGGAACGAGAAGGCCCCCCTCAACGACACCACTAGTTGCGCCACCAGAAACCCACCTCATCACTGGATTCCTGAGCCCAGGAAAGCTGAGGCAATTCACCGAAACGGTGGGAATGAGGGGACACGAAAATGGTCAGTGACTCTAAAGACAATGGAGCTCAAACTGGCATCTTTAAACGTGCGCAGTATAAAGAGCACTGCACGATGTGTGAACGCCTTACAGTACCTGGCCAAGGTCAAGGCAGATGTGACTTTTCTTCAGGAGTGCGGGCTGCCACACCTCCGCTGCTATCGGAGGTGGTCGCGATGGTGGCCCCACGGACTGTCGGTGTGGTCGGGGGGCAATGACTGTCGTGCTTCCGGCCTGGGGATTTTGCTGCGGGGAGGGAACTTCGCCATCAATGAGGTTAGGGAGGTGGTTGGGGGGAGGCTCCTTGTGGTGGATGTTATGTACCGTGGCTCTCCGCTCCGGCTGATTAATGTGTATGCCTCACCCACGCAGAGCGAGAGGCTGGCCGTTCTCCAGCAGCTCCCAGTGCTGCTGGCCACGTCCCGGCAGCTCGTTCTGGCCGGTGACTTCAACTGCATCATTGATGCGGCTGGACGATCCGGCAGTGCCGACAGCAGACTGGACAGCACGTCCAAGTTCCTGAGGGATATGGTAAAAGATGCAAAGCTGCGCGATGCCTTCAGCGACCCTGCAGGCGGGTCCCAGCCACGGTTCACCTGGTCGAGATCGGACGGTTTAGCCCGATCTCGGATAGACTTTGTCTTCACGACGAAGGCCGTCACGGTGAGACACACTGACCTCACGCCGGTGTTCTTCTCCGACCACTGCCTCCTTCAGGCTTCCTGTCACCTACAGGAGGACTGGAAGGCAGGCAGAGGGACGTGGAAGCTAAACATGAAGCTGTTGACCCCAGAGAACATCGAGGAGCTAAAGAGGGACTACGCATGTTGGAGAACGGTGAAGCCCCTCTTTGACTCCCCCACACTCTGGTGGGAAGCAACCAAGGAGAACATTAAGAGGTTCTTCATAAGTAAAGGGGTTCAGAGAGCAAGACAGAGTCAGAGGGAATTGTGCCAACTCCAGACAGATTTGCAACAACTGCTCCTTCTGCAGTCGAGAGGGGTGGATGTGAAGGAGGAACTTAGAGACGTGAAGGACCGGCAAGCTCGGCTCTTTACCTCTGAATCCTCCAAGATCATCTTCCGATCCAGGGTCCGCCATGTGGAGCAGGATGAGACGTGCTCACGTTTCTTCTTCCATAAGGTTCACAGGGGGAGCTCTGTGATGAACAGCCTTAGGGAGGAGGACGGCTCGGTAGCATCCTCACACACAGACATGCTGAGGATCTGCAAATCCTTTTACACAGATTTGTATGACCAAAAGGCCATAGACAGCACCTCCTCCCAGAACTTCCTGTCCTCGATCACGGAGGTCTTGGAGGACAGCAAGCGGGAGAGTCTGGACCAACCACTGACCCTAGAGGAGCTGACTGGCTCCATCCGTTCCTTTGACTCGGGTAAAACTCCCGGAAGCGATGGCTTACCGGCCGAGTTGTATTCGGCTCTGTGGGACTGGATGGGCCCGGACCTGCTAGAAGTGTACAACAACATGCTTCTAGCTGGTAGCATGTCAGACTCCATGAGGAAGGGCAACATCACCCTAATCTACAAGCAGAAGGGGGAGATGAAGGACATAAGGAATTGGAGACCCATAACGCTCTTGAATGTAGACTACAAGATCCTGTCTAAGGCCATCGCCAACCGGGTCAAGTCTGCTCTGGGACAGGTGATCCACCCGGACCAAACTTGTGCTGTACCTGGCAGGAAAATCTCAGACAGCCTAGTGCTGCTGAGAGATACCATCGCCTACGTGCAGGACAGACGGGTGGATGCCTGCCTAGTCAGCTTGGACCAGGAGAAGGCCTTTGACAGGATTTCGCACACGTACAGGAGGGACGTGCTCTCCAAAATGGGTTTTGGGGAGGGAATCAGGAATTGGATCAATCTGCTCTACACCGACATCCGTAGTGCAGTCCACATAAATGGGTGGGAATCAGACAGTTTCCCTGTAAGGTCTGGAGTCAGGCAGGGTTGCCCTCTCTCTCCTCTCTTGTTTGTCTGCTGTATTGAACCTTTTGCCGAATCCATCAGGAAGGATGCGAGCATTAGAGGAGTGACACTGCCCGGCAGTGGGGGCATTCAAGTAAAGACCTCCCTGTACATGGACGATGTCGCTGTCTTCTGCTCGGATCCAGGGTCGGTCCGCAGATTGATTAGTATCTGCGACCAGTTTGAGTCGGCCACGGGAGCCAGGGTGAACCGCAGGAAGAGCGAGGCCATGCTCTTTGGCAACTGGCCCGACAGATCTTCCGTCCCCTTCACCATCAAGCCTGACTTCTTGAAGGTGCTGGGGATCTGGTTCGGGGGGGCTGAGGCGTGTAACAAGAACTGGCTGGAGCGGATAGCCAGGGTGGGGAAGAAGCTGGAGCTGTGGAGGCAACGCTCCCTCTCCATAACGGGAAAGAATTTGGTCATCAGGTGTGAGGTGCTCTCGGGCCTGCTGTACTTGGCACAGGTGTGGCCTGTCCCTCCTTCCTACGCCACAGGGATCACCCGGGCCGTCTTCCAGTTCATCTGGGGGTCGAGGATGGACCGGGTGCGACGGGCCACAATGTACAAGTCGGCAGACAACGGGGGTAAAAGCGTGCCCAACGTCGCCCTCATCCTGATGGCCACCTTCGTGTGTGGCTGCATCAGGCGGAGTGTAGAGCCAAGGCACGTGGGCACCAAGTGTCACTACCTGCTGAGGTTCTACCTGTCCCCGGTGTTGCGAAGGATGGGCCTGGCGCAGATGCCACGCAATGTGCCAGTCAGCTGGTCACTGCCGCCCCATCTGTCGTCTGTGGAAAGGTTCTTCCGGACCAACACCTTTGACCACATGTCCATTGGGCAGTGGTCAGCACAGAATGTCCTGCAGGTACTGCAGGGAAAGGACTCGATGGACCCGGTGGCGTGGTTCCCTGAGCAGACTGCCCAGCTTGTCTGGCAAAATGCCTCATCGCCAGAACTCACCAACAAGCACCAAGACCTGGCTTGGCTGGCGGTGAGGGGAGCCCTCCCAGTCAGATCCTTCCTGCACCATCGGAACCTCACTACCAGCGCACGCTGCCCTCGGGACGGCTGCTATGGAGTGGAGACGGTCGCCCACCTCTTTGCAGAGTGTGGATTTGCCCAAAGAGTCTGGAGAAAAATGCAAGGGTCCCTGGTACGCTTTATTCCAAACAGCTCTGTCACAGAGGACTCTGTGATTTACGGACTGTTCCCAGGGACACATTCAGAGACTGACATCAAGTGCTGCTGGAAGGTTATCAACTCGGTGAAAGACGCTCTCTGGTCTGCCCGAGCTTTGTTCACCACCCAGCAGAGCGAGATGTCCGTCGGGGAATGTTGCCGACTGGCCCACTGCAGACTGCAGGAGTACGTACTAAGGGACGCACTGAAGCTCGGTGCAGCCAACGCCAAGGCTCGGTGGGGGAGGGCCACAGTCTAAGGTCCTTCCGCTGCTGGACATGGGGGCACTGTATGGTGGAGACGCCCCTCAAAATAAGGGAAGGTATCCCATGCCGGGGGGCCACATGAGTGGCACGGGTGGGGGATTAATTAGTAAAATTTGAAAAATGTATATAGACTGCATGGAAGAATTTGTATAGCCTCCGAAAATGTCGGATGGATTTTTCGCACGGTTGATGTATTGTAAATATTTATTACTTGAATAAAGTCTATTTTGAAATAAAAAAAAAAAAAAAAAAAAAAGGACCGAGCGGAGTCGGGGGGCAATGACTGTCGTGCTTCCGGCCTGGGGATTTTGCTGCGGGGAGGGAACTTCGCCATCAATGAGGTTAGGGAGGTGGTTGGGGGGAGGCTCCTTGTGGTGGATGTTATGTACCGTGGCTCTCCGCTCCGGCTGATTAATGTGTATGCCTCACCCACGCAGAGCGAGAGGCTGGCCGTTCTCCAGCAGCTCCCAGTGCTGCTGGCCACGTCCCGGCAGCTCGTTCTGGCCGGTGACTTCAACTGCATCATTGATGCGGCTGGACGATCCGGCAGTGCCGACAGCAGACTGGACAGCACGTCCAAGTTCCTGAGGGATATGGTAAAAGATGCAAAGCTGCGCGATGCCTTCAGCGACCCTGCAGGCGGGTCCCAGCCACGGTTCACCTGGTCGAGATCGGACGGTTTAGCCCGATCTCGGATAGACTTTGTCTTCACGACGAAGGCCGTCACGGTGAGACACACTGACCTCACGCCGGTGTTCTTCTCCGACCACTGCCTCCTTCAGGCTTCCTGTCACCTACAGGAGGACCGGAAGGCAGGCAGAGGGACGTGGAAGCTAAACATGAAGCTGTTGACCCCAGAGAACATCGAGGAGCTAAAGAGGGACTACGCATGTTGGAGAACGGTGAAGCCCCTCTTTGACTCCCCCACACTCTGGTGGGAAGCAACCAAGGAGAACATTAAGAGGTTCTTCATAAGTAAAGGGGTTCAGAGAGCAAGACAGAGTCAGAGGGAATTGTGCCAACTCCAGACAGATTTGCAACAACTGCTCCTTCTGCAGTCGAGAGGGGTGGATGTGAAGGAGGAACTTAGAGATGTGAAGGACCGGCAAGCTCGGCTCTTTACCTCTGAATCCTCCAAGATCATCTTCCGATCCAGGGTCCGCCATGTGGAGCAGGATGAGACGTGCTCACGTTTCTTCTTCCATAAGGTTCACAGGGGGAGCTCTGTGATGAACAGCCTTAGGGAGGAGGACGGCTCGGTAGCATCCTCACACACAGACATGCTGAGGATCTGCAAATCCTTTTACACAGATTTGTATGACCAAAAGGCCATAGACAGCACCTCCTCCCAGAACTTCCTGTCCTCGATCACGGAGGTCTTGGAGGACAGCAAGCGGGAGAGTCTGGACCAACCACTGACCCTAGAGGAGCTGACTGGCTCCATCCGTTCCTTTGACTCGGGTAAAACTCCCGGAAGCGATGGCTTACCGGCCGAGTTGTATTCGGCTCTGTGGGACTGGATGGGCCCGGACCTGCTAGAAGTGTACAACGACATGCTTCTAGCTGGTAGCATGTCAGACTCCATGAGGAAGGGCAACATCACCCTAATCTACAAGCAGAAGGGGGAGATGAAGGACATAAGGAATTGGAGACCCATAACGCTCTTGAATGTAGACTACAAGATCCTGTCTAAGGCCATCGCCAACCGGGTCAAGTCTGCTCTGGGACAGGTGATCCACCCGGACCAAACTTGTGCTGTACCTGGCAGGAAAATCTCAGACAGCCTAGTGCTGCTGAGAGATACCATCGCCTACGTGCAGGACAGACGGGTGGATGCCTGCCTAGTCAGCTTGGACCAGGAGAAGGCCTTTGACAGGATTTCGCACACGTACATGAGGGACGTGCTCTCCAAAATGGGTTTTGGGGAGGGAATCAGGAATTGGATCAATCTGCTCTACACCGACATCCGTAGTGCAGTCCACATAAATGGGTGGGAATCAGACAGTTTCCCTGTAAGGTCTGGAGTCAGGCAGGGTTGCCCTCTCTCTCCTCTCTTGTTTGTCTGCTGTATTGAACCTTTTGCCGAATCCATCAGGAAGGATGCGAGCATTAGAGGAGTGACACTGCCCGGCAGTGGGGGCATTCAAGTAAAGACCTCCCTGTACATGGACGATGTCGCTGTCTTCTGCTCGGATCCAGGGTCGGTCCGCAGATTGATTAGTATCTGCGACCAGTTTGAGTCGGCCACGGGAGCCAGGGTGAACCGCAGGAAGAGCGAGGCCATGCTCTTTGGCAACTGGCCCGACAGATCTTCCGTCCCCTTCACCATCAAGCCTGACTTCTTGAAGGTGCTGGGGATCTGGTTCGGGGGGGCTGAGGCGTGTAACAAGAATTGGCTGGAGCGGATAGCCAGGGTGGGGAAGAAGCTGGAGCTGTGGAGGCAACGCTCCCTCTCCATAACGGGAAAGAATTTGGTCATCAGGTGTGAGGTGCTCTCGGGCCTGCTGTACTTGGCACAGGTGTGGCCTGTCCCTCCTTCCTACGCCACAGGGATCACCCGGGCCGTCTTCCAGTTCATCTGGGGGTCGAGGATGGACCGGGTGCGACGGGCCACAATGTACAAGTCGGCAGACAACGGGGGTAAAAGCGTGCCCAACGTCGCCCTCATCCTGATGGCCACCTTCGTGTGTGGCTGCATCAGGCGGAGTGTAGAGCCAAGGCACGTGGGCACCAAGTGTCACTACCTGCTGAGGTTCTACCTGTCCCCGGTGTTGCGAAGGATGGGCCTGGCGCAGATGCCACGCAATGTGCCAGTCAGCTGGTCACTGCCGCCCCATCTGTCGTCTGTGGAAAGGTTCTTCCGGACCAACACCTTTGACCACATGTCCATTGGGCAGTGGTCAGCACAGAATGTCCTGCAGGTACTGCAGGGAAAGGACTCGATGGACCCGGTGGCGTGGTTCCCTGAGCAGACTGCCCAGCTTGTCTGGCAAAATGCCTCATCGCCAGAACTCACCAACAAGCACCAAGACCTGGCTTGGCTGGCGGTGAGGGGAGCCCTCCCAGTCAGATCCTTCCTGCACCATCGGAACCTCACTACCAGCGCACGCTGCCCTCGGGACGGCTGCTATGGAGTGGAGACGGTCGCCCACCTCTTTGCAGAGTGTGGATTTGCCCAAAGAGTCTGGAGAAAAATGCAAGGGTCCCTGGTACGCTTTATTCCAAACAGCTCTGTCACAGAGGACTCTGTGATTTACGGACTGTTCCCAGGGACACATTCAGAGACTGACATCAAGTGCTGCTGGAAGGTTATCAACTCGGTGAAAGACGCTCTCTGGTCTGCCCGAGCTTTGTTCACCACCCAGCAGAGCGAGATGTCCGTCGGGGAATGTTGCCGACTGGCCCACTGCAGACTGCAGGAGTACGTACTAAGGGACGCACTGAAGCTCGGTGCAGCCAACGCCAAGGCTCGGTGGGGGAGGGCCACAGTCTAAGGTCCTTCCGCTGCTGGACATGGGGGCACTGTATGGTGGAGACGCCCCTCAAAATAAGGGAAGGTATCCCATGCCGGGGGGCCACATGAGTGGCACGGGTGGGGGATTAATTAGTAAAATTTGAAAAATGTATATAGACTGCATGGAAGAATTTGTATAGCCTCCGAAAATGTCGGATGGATTTTTCGCACGGTTGATGTATTGTAAATATTTATTACTTGAATAAAGTCTATTTTGAAATAAAAAAGGACCGAGCGGAGGTATTGGGCGAAGCGATCGCCAAGCCTGCGCTTGGTCTCACCGATGTAGAGCAGCTGACACCTAGAGCAGCGGATGCAATAGATGAGGTTGGAGTTAAGATCAGAGGTGATGGTGCATTGGAGAGTTCGATATTAATTTAAGAGATACAATTTGTAAGTCCACAGACTATGTAAATTTGGTGGAAACACAAGAAACTGCAGATGCTGGAATCTTGAGCAAAACACAAAGTGCTGGAGTAACTCAGCGGGTCAGGCAGCACCATACATTCCAGCTACCCACAGTGTACGGATACTGGATAAAGGGAATAACCTTTAGTGCAAGCTTAAGCCCGGTACAGTCCCATTAAAGATAGTCCGGGGCTCTCCAATGAGGTGGATGGGAGGTCAGGACCGCTCTCTAGTTGGTGAGAGGATGGTTCAGTTGCCTGATAACAGCCGGGAAGAAACTGCCCCTGAATCTGGAGGTGTGCGTTCGTTTTCACACTTCTGTACCTGTTGCCCGATGGGAGAGGGGAGAAGAGGGAGTGGCCGGGGGTGAGACTGGTCCTTGATGATGCTGCCGGCCTTGCCGAGGCAGCGCGAGGTGTAGATGGAGTCGATGGAAGGGAGGTTGGTTTGTGCGCGTGACGGTCTGGGCTGCGTCCACAACTCCCTGCGGTTGCTCGCGGGTCTTGGACGGAGCTGTTCCCAAACCGTGCTGTGATGCGTCCCGGTAAAATCCTTCCTACGGCGCATCTGTAGAAGTTGGTGGGAGTTGCCGGGGACTTGCCGAACCTCCTGAGCTGTCTAAGGAAGTCGAGGCGTTGGTGTGCGATGATGGTTTTTGCTTCAATGCGGGTGGCCCAGGAGAAGGTGTTGGTGACATTGACTCCTGGGAACTTGAAGCCTTCCACCATCTTGGGTACCATCAGTGTATCATTCAGATCGCTCTTTGTATCCTTCCACATCTCTGTCTCCCGGCTACGGGCGCTGTCTGTACGGAGTTTGCACGTTCTCCCCGTGACCTGCGTCGGTTTCTCCGAGATCTTCAGTTTCCCCCCCAACACTCCAAAGACGTACAGGTTCGTTGGCTTGCTATAAAATGTTAAAACTGTCCCTATTGTGTGTGTAAGGTAGATTTAGTTCAGAGATCCAGCGCGGAAACAGGCCCTTCGGCCCACCGAGTCCGCGCCGACCAGCGATCCCCGCACACTAACACCGTCCTACACACACTGGGGACAATTTTTACATTTACACCAGGCCAATTAACCTACAAACCCGCACGTCTTTGGAGTGTGGGAGGAAACCGAAGATCTCGGAGAAAACCCACGCAGGTCACGGGGAGAACGTACAAGCAGCGCCCGTAGTCGGGATCGAACCCTGTGAGGCAGCAACTCTACCGCTGTCAGTGTGCGGGGATCGCTGGTCGGCGCAGGCCCGGTGGGCCGAAGGGGCCTGTTTCCGCGCCGGATCTCCAAACTGAACTCGGCAAGGGAACAGAGCGTTAAGGTGATAGGGGCAAAGGTTAAAGGTTTCAAGGTCACTTGAACTAATTAAGGTACAGTGAAATTTGAATTACCATACAGCCATTACTAAAAAAAAAGCAAATAAGATACACAGCGACATAAAAATTAACGTGAACATCCACCGCAGGAGATGTGCGGGGCAGGTCTTTCTACACAGAGGGTGGTGGGTGTCTGGAACGCGCTGCCAGGGGTGGGGGTGGAGGCAGGTACCATTGTGGCGTTTTGTTTACGAGGCTTTCGGATTGGCACGTGGAATATGCAGAGAATGGAGGGATACGGATTACGTGCAGGCAGAGGGGATCAGTTTAACTTGTCTCCTTCACGTACAGCACGGACATTGTGGGCCGAAGGGCCTGTTGCCAATACTGTTCTCTGAAGATCTCAGTCTGAAGATGGATCCTGACCCGAAATGGTGGCCATCCAAGTCCTTCGGGGATGCTGCCTGACCCGCTGAGTTACTCCAGCACTTTGTACCTGTCCACGTTCTCCACAGATGCTGCCTGACCCGCTGAGTTACTCCAGCACTTTGTACCTGTCCACGTTCTCCACAGATGCTGCCTGACCCGCTGAGTTACTCCAGCACTTTGTACCTGTCCACGTTCTCCACAGATGCTGCCTGACCTGCTGAGTTACTCCAGCACTTTGTATTTACCTCTGATAGGAACCAGCATCTGCAGTTCCTTCTTTCTAAACTAAATGCAGATGTTCGATTTTCAAAAATAAAAAGACACAAGGTGTCACAAAGTTTCAACATCTGGACAGGTGTTGTACATAGAAAGGACAGGTATAGCGGGAAATGGGCCAAACATGGGCAGATGGGGACGAAGGGCCTGTTTGATGGCTCTAACAGCTGGAGTAACTCTGCAGGCCACTCACAGTACTCCAGCACTTTGTGTATTTTCTTTTTGGCAGACCAGCGCCTGCAGTTCCTTGCGTAGAAAAGAACAGCTGGTCTGTATCGAGGATAAGTGCACACAGTGCTGGAGTAACTCAGTGGGTCAGGCAGCATCTGTGGAGAACTTGGACAGGTACAGAGTGCTGGAGTAACTCAGTGGGTCAGGCAGCATCTGTGGAGAACTTGGACAGGTACAGAGTGCTGGAGTAACTCAGTGGGTCAGGCAGCATCTGTGGAGAACTTGGACAGGTACAAAGTGCTGGAGTAACTCAGTGGGTCAGGCAGCATCTGTGGAGAACGTGGACAGGTACAGAGTGCTGGAGTAACTCAGTGGGTCAGGCAGCATCTCTGGAGAACCTGGACAGGTACAGAGTGCTGGAGTAACTCAGCGGGTCAGGCAGCATCTGTGGAGAACCTGGACAGGTACAGAGTGCTGGAGCAACTCAGCTGGTCAGGCAGCATCTGTGGAGAAAAAGGAATAGGTGACGTTTGGGGCCGAGACCCTTCTTCAGACTAACGTTTGGGTTTTGGTGAGTGCTAGATTCCGAAGAAGGGTCTCCTCCCGAAACATCACCTATTCCTTTCTCTGCAGAGATGGTGCCTGAGGATAGACGTTTGGACTATCGCAGTTGTACAAGACGTTGGTGAGGCCGCATTTAGAGCATTGTGTTCAGTTCTGGGCAGCGTGTTATAGGAGAGATGTTGCCAAGGCAGGAAAGGGTGCGGTGAAGATTCACGAGGATGTTGAAATTCATGTTTAGTTCAGAGATACAGCGCGGAAACAGGCCCTTCGGCCCACCGAGACCGTGCCGGCCAGCGATCCCCGCACACTAACACTATCCCACACACACTTGGGACAATTTACGATTTTTACCAAAGCCAATTAACCTGCAAACCTGTACGTGCGGGAGGAAACCAGAGCACCCGGGGAAAGCAGGTCACGGGGAGAGCGTGCAAACTCCGTACAGACAGCACCCATAGTCAGGATCGAACCCGGTTCTATTTAAGAGGGAGTTAGATGTGGCCCTTGTGGCTAAGGGGATCAGAGGGTATGGAGAGAAGGCAGGTACGGGATACTGAGTTGGATGATCAGCCATGATCATATTGAATGGCGGTGCAGGCTCGAAGGGCCGAATGGCCTACTCCTGCACCTATTGTCTATGTTTCTATGTTTCTATGTTCCTCTGGCGCTGTGAGGCAGCGACTCTACCGCTGCGCCACCGTACTACCCTATCCAGGACTCGAGGGTGTGAGCTACAGGGAGAGGTTGAGCAGGCTGGGTCTCTATTCCTTGGAGCGCAGGAGGATGAGGGGCGATCTTATAGAGGTGTACAAAATCATGAGGGGAATAGATCGGGTAGACGCACAGAGTCTCTTGCCCAGAGTAGGGGAATCGAGGACCAGAGGACATGGGTTTAAGGTGAAGGGGGAAAGATTTAATAGGAATCTGAGGGGTAACTTTTTCACACAGAGGGTGGTGGGTGAATGGAACGAGCTGCCGGAGGAGGTAGTTGAGGCTGGGAGTAAATATTTCCAACATTTATGAAACAGTTGGACAGGTACATGGATAGGACAGGTTTGGAGGGATATGGACCAAACGCAGGCAGGTGGGACTAGTGTAGCTGGGACATGTTGGGTTCAGTCTGAAGAAGGGTCTCGACCCGAAACGTCGCCTATCTCCTTCGCTCCTTAGATGCTGCTGCACCCGCTGAGTTTCTCCAGCACTTTTGTCTGCATTGTAGCTGGGACATGTTGGGCCGAAGGGCCTGTTTTCCACTCTCTGCGAGTTACTCCAGCACTTTGCGCCTGTTTTCAGTCTAAACCAGCATCTGCAGTTCCTTGCTACACATGGAGCTGGTTTGGTCTGCTGGGGCATTGAATGTCCCGGGCTAACCTTGCCCTGTCTCTGTCCCGGGATAGTTTATCTGCCTGTTTGTGGATTAGACAGGGGGGGGGGGGAGGGAGGGAGAGTATATCGGGAGAGGGGAGGGGCGGGGAAGAGGCTATGCATCATGCCTCGGCTTGTCTGAAGTCCTGTATAAAGTTGGGGCGGGGATGCAAGGAGATATCTGGACTGTATCATCGGTGTCTCAGGGG